>VZRU01021338.1:584905-595313 GCA_013398155.1 Pedionomus torquatus | reverse complement strand
AGGAGAAGGACTTGGGAGTGCTCATGGATGAGAATGGGTGGGGCTGATCAGCCTGGAGAAGAGAAGGCTCTGGGAAGACCTTAGAGAAGCCTTCCAGTGTCTGAAGGGGGCTACAGGAGAGCAGGAGAGGGACTCTTTGTCAGGAAGTGTAGTGATAGGACAAGGGGTAATGGTTTTAAATTGGAAGAGGGGATATTTAGATTAGATATGAGGAAGAAATTCTTTCCTGTGAGGGTGGGAGGCACAGGAACACGTTGCCTAGAGAAGCTGTGGATGCCCCATCCCTGGAAGTGTTTAAGACCAGGCTGGATGGGGCAGCCTGGCCTAGTGGGAGGTGTCCCTGCCCATGGCAAGGGGGTTGGAACTCTATGATCTTTGAGGTCCCTTCCAACGCTAACCATTTTATGATTCTATGATTCTAATTATGACCATACCTATATCAGAGGAGACTTTTTTCTCCTAAAATTGCACAGCATAGGGTACAAGCCACTGTTATTGGGCCAAGCAAGAGCTCTCCTTGAAACTCCAAGTAAGGGTTCCCATCTGGCTAATGTACCTCACATCTCTTGTCACCCATCCACAGCATAGATGTCTGTATTCACGATACTCACCTAGATCTTTTTATAATCACTGAAGAGAAAAGGAAGTTTCTGGGGCACCAGTGAACCTACCCAAGCCTAGGCATTTCCAGTAAGTGAGATGGAATGTGCCCTCCTTTCATAGGATCTGGTGAACCTGCACTGTGTTGGATGCTCTCAGCTTAGCCCCTCACTTTGGTGGTTTCATTGCATTTTCCATCAAGCTCTCCATGACTTGCCAGTATCCCAAAAGCAGTTGCCATAAATTTACACCCAGTTTTCATTAAACACAGCCTTAGTCTGTTCCAACATCACTGTTTACCGGTCCCCAGATTGTACTGAGGCACAAGGATGGAGAGCAGAGGGAATTTGTGTTAATCACCGTGTACCTGCTTGGTGCACAGAGGACTCCAGTCACAGCAGCTGTCTAACTAATATCTTTCATCATCAGTAAATTCACCCAATTTTCCTATTATCATTTCTAAGAATGTGGACTGGCGGGTGGTGGGTAATCCTAGATGTGGCACGGCTGTGACTGCAGCTGAAATCACACGGAGATGAAAGCTTCAAAGCCAGGTTTAAGCATTACAGAACGTTATTTAAGGATTAATCATCTGTTGTAGGAGGTAGCAATTTGAAGAAAAATACAAACACCTTCTCCTGCACAGTCAAAATGGCAGCAAGGTCTGAGCGATCCCAAAGAAGTAGGAAATGATTCACCAGGAAAATTAACGAGATTTTCTTCACCTCTTTTTTTCTCCTAAGACTCACCCTCTCCTTAACCCCCCTTGTTTTGAAAAGCAATCCTCTGCCTTTCCTTTTGGTCACAGCAACAGAGGATATGAGGCAAGCGTACTCAGAAGTTTTTGCAAAGCACTTGACTTCCCTGGCAGCATGATAATACAATTACACACTGTAATAGTCTACCACAGCATACCTCTGACGGCAGCGAGAATACAGCTGTTCCTACCTCCTTTTCCTCTGCCAGAGCTACAATTATAACATCAAGCAGCAGTCTGTTGGGTTGTTGAATTCTCCCCTTCCCCTAATTTCTGCTTGGTGAGTCTGGGGGGTTTGTGTGTGTTGGAGAAAGTAGTGTGCTGGAGAAAGTAGTAACAGCATAGGGTTTGTTCTCAGAGATGTCACATCAAGTTTTATAACAATATATTTCAGTTGTAAAATAATTCATTTTTTTAAAGAAACGTATGGTTTTGTGTTATTCCTCCATTGTCCTGTCCCCACCAGCATTTAACAACATTGAATAGAGAATGTGTAGCTACATCCACCCCCTGATTTCCAAGTGTTGTACGTGCCACCAGTGTTAGTATCCATCATTTACAGGTGGTAAATACAAGATCAGACATTGAGCTGCCCGAAACAGGGAATACAGCTGAAGTGTCCTCAGTGCAAGTCTGTGTCTTCTCCACAGGAACAGGCTGGATGGGGCTTTGAGCAACCTGGTCTGGTGGGAGGTGTCCCTGCCCATGGCAGGGTGGTTGGAACTCGATGATCTTTAAGGTCCCTTCCAATTCTAACTATTCTATGATTTGATGAGTCATTCTATGATTCTAACACAATGGTTAAAAACCTTATTAATTTCAGCAAGTTGGGTTGCAAACAATATTTTAGACTAGTAAGAAATTGAATTGTTAGCTGAGATGTGTCCCAATATTTGATCGCAAGTCCACTTTACTAGAACAAGAAATAATCTGGATTTCTCGGTATTTTCTAATATATCTAATGTATGTGTCTTGGCTTTTTTAGAGCTGAAAGTAGAAGATTTAGTGCCAGTAATACTAGTGTTGAATGAAGTGGACAAATAAACCAACACAAAGGATGTCACAAGATGAGCAATGTCCAGAATACAACAGATCATTGCTACCAAAGGTTATCTCTTTTTTGTCCAGTTTCACAGCCACTTGTTTTCTGATGAGGGAAGCACCATCATTTTATAATTAAAGAAAATAATTTTGCCAAAATACTTCAGAATTGGGAGTCCTACCATGGTATCCAGAATCTGAGAGTACTCCAGTCAATCTCTACACCTTGCACCCATGGCTTCTGTATGTCGCTGTTTCTCAATGGGCAGCCCAGAGCCCATGTCCATACTCCATGAGATAATGTAATGGCCAAAAAGCCCTCCCAGTCCAGTCTATAAAAAGTCTTCCCTTTAATATTAACATTCTGAGTGTTGCATCAAATGTCCCTGGGAGGACAGAATTGCCAGAACCTGGCTTCACCATGGGAGGACTCTACCTTGAGTGACGCTATGAGATAACTCCACTCAACTTCTACAATCTTGTGGTCATCTTCTGTAATAAGCCGTCCAGAAGAAGATGGGTGTCAGAGACAGGCTGAGAAATAAGTGACATTGATTGCAGGGTAGGAGGGATCAGAACTCCATGTCAGAGAGGCTGTTTGTAGCAAACAGGAACTGAGGATGTGGGGTGTATGGCTTTTTTGGTGCATGGTTGTATGGCTTCATGGGTACATAGGTACACAGGTGATGACCTCGGAATAGAGAATTAGGGAGGTCACATGGTTGTGGAAGGTCAGAGACCTGGAAGAGGAAATTTTTAGAGGAAAAAAGCTGCTGAATGGAGGGTGAGTGATCCTAGAGGATGGACTAATGGAGATTAATATAGGAGCATCTGGGGATAAAACGTGGTGCTAGATCCTCCTGAACTGACACGGTGGGAAAACAAGAGATAGATGTAGGGATAGGAATAGGAGTGAGGAGGAGAGAGGAAGAAAACAGAGGCCTTGAAGAAGGCAAGGCGTGGGAATAAATTTCAAGCCAATGTGCAAATAATAATGGATAATAAAAGTACTAAGATTTTATGTGAGATCATATTTTCACTAAGGGAACGAGAAACTTTAGGCTCAGTAGAAGAAGATAAGCTGGTTTATGACAGTAAAATCTTTGTGCAAAGTAACAGAAAGCTTTTTTCTGCACAGGTTAAGTTTACATCCTATACAAAGATATATCTCAGAATAATGCCTATTCTGAAACTACAAAACCATGTCATGCACTTCAGGTTTTAACAAAATTCTGGAAAAAACAAGCCCAGGTTTTCCCTGTAGACAGGGCACCTCCCATCTACGTCAGTCCTGCCACTCTTCTCCTGGGTAGGAAGCTGCCTACGGTGAAGTAACATCAAGGACACGACGTTATCCCATCTTGTCTGTTTGCCCAGAACCACACTCATCTTTCATAATCAACGAGACAGCAGCAAAACTGTTTGGCATACCACCGCATTTTCATTTTTCTTCATTTAATTGTGCTCCATCCCACGGCATGGATCAACAAGCAAACAACAACAAGCAGAAAAGAAAGGAAGAACGAGTTAGCAGGCCTGGCTGGGGAGATTTACTTCTTGAGAGCTGGGAGCAGAGCCAGATCCACCTGATGGTGGGACTTGCTAAGGGAGGTGGGGGAGGTGCTGTTTTTTTCCTAAATAAGCCCAAGAGAAGAAGCCAGAAAACTGAAATGGGAAAGAAATAATATTTCATTTTCGCATAGCAGGACATAAAAGTCCATGTGGAGAAATTGATTCAACTCTGAGCTGGCACTGCACAACACTTCATCCTCCATCATGGCCTCCGCAGTCAGAGATTTACAAGAGCAGGACAAGGCCAGGTTTGCTATCTTTCCATTCTGGAGAAGGAGTTCTGTGTTTTAACTGAAATGCTTTTTCTGGCACACCATTTCTTAATTCTTCCTTGTTCCTGCCCTCTGTTCCTCCCACCTTCTCTTCTCCCACTCTCCCCACCCCTCCCCCCACAAATCCGATTTTCAATGAGCAGTTTGCACATTTCAATGCCATCTTAATTTGATTTCCCAAAAGATGTGGAGTCTCCTTTTCCCTCTCTCACTGGTGTGTGTGCACTCTCCAGCAGTGATGACACTGGACCTGTTGCCTGCTCAGTTGTTTTCTAACAAGGCACTCACTTCTCACATACCAGAGAGGTGCAGGAAAGAAAGCCTTGCGCCCTGTGGTTAAACTCATGGTGCAGGCAAGACAGCAGGAAGGAGAAAGATGTGACCTTGTCATAGATTTCTCCCAAAGCTCTGGTAACCCTTCAGCAAAACCCCAAGACAAAAAAGACAACCCTGCTGTCCCCAGGAAGATGCCAGGGGCCAAACCCTGGTGACCACCATGCACACCTCCTTTACGACAGGGAACAGAGGCAAACAGGAACTATAGCAAGTGTCATCCATAGAGCACCCCGAGACAAAGCAGCCATAAAACCACAGCTGAGTAATATCTAGGTTGTTCTTGGCCTCCATGAATGTCAGGAAGCTTCACAAAGCTTTTAAGTATGGCCATATTACACATTGGCCAGCTGATGGATGTATGGGTTCACCAATGGCAAAGCTGGGAATAACCAACAGCTTGGAGAAAATCCTTCCACGCAGCAACCATCAAGTCACCTTGTTGAACATCAACACTTGGATGTTTTTGTAATGCTGCTGTTCACAACATTGCTGTGACACAGACAGGAGACTTTGAGGTTCCTTTTGCACTTCCCAATATGCACAGAGAGTTAAAGATATGGGATGTGATGCAGTGAGACACCATCACTTACACTTTGTTAGACCTGGACAGATCAATCATTCCTCAGGCTGAGAATGGAGAATGGGGAGATTGAAGGAGATGCCCATCTGGTTGAGGAATAATAGAATGATTTAGGCTGGAAGGGACCTTAAATAACATCTAAGAAACTCACCCCTCAAGTAAGAAGAAAGCAAACTGGAGGATCTGCAGGAGCACAGACAGTTTTTTTTTTTATCTAACATATGCAGAGCACATCTGCTATTTTCCAGTTTTATTGACCTACCAACCAACTCTACTATGTGTGTTGGTGTGTTATTCCTTCTTCAAAGATTTTTATCCTCTTTGACCTTCAGACTAGATTTCTGCATTTCACTTCATTTTGGTTTAAACACAAAGTTTGCCAAGAAACTTCATCTGATCTTGAAGTCGAACAATCACCTTCTGTAGCAGTATTTTATGTGTCTATCAAGATAAACCATGGCTCCATGGACAGGTTTCAACGCATTTTTTTCTGTGCTGCTTAGAGTTATGTTTTGTGCTCTGGTGACAGACTAGATCACTTGCCTACTTTTATTATTGCTCAAAAGTTATGCTCTGCTGATAACTTCTAGATTTATGAGTTATAAGGCAGGGTAGTCTTAGACAAGCAAGTCTCAACTTTAGCAAAAAACTCTCTGTTCCATACAACAAGTCCTTATTAGCCATCAGGGTATACTTGAGGATCTGCCAGTGTATTTAGACATACTCTGTTGTTTGGCACGGTAGGGGATGAAAACACTATTTCAGGATTGTTGACACTTTGTCAATGTAACTGATTTCAGTAGGAGACTTTGTTCTATGTTTTTTGATAGACTCAAGATACAATTTTTTAAAAAGTGAACAGCAACAGCCATTGGGAGAACAGGGGGTTGCTACTGCAAAAAGAGCAGCATCAGGAAGGAGATGGGTCGCCAGCTTTCTAGGGAGCCTGTGTCTTCTGCTATGAAATCTGGCTTCTTGCCTCTTCCCTTGAACTTTTTCATCAAGAACGTGATAAGCTTGTGCTACTACCTCCTGACACGAGGAGAAGGAGAGCAGCTCTGTCCAGATGAGACAGTAGTACTGCAGAAAATTACTTTCTGATGCTGTTGTGCAGAAGTAGCCTAGCAGAAAGCTTTCATCTGATTTTCCCTGCTAGAAGAACACAGCAAAGGACATCTACATACATTTTGCAATTTTATCATTGCAAGCCACGATTCTGTGAAATTCCCCAAGAAAACAATGGTTGGTTTAACAACAGATTTGTATAAGAGGAATGGAGATGCTGTGAGGAATATACAAGAGTCAATCCCTGGGTTCACACTGGGTGAGCAAGGAACAGATGGGGAAATAAGAAACCAAAGGTCTGTCCTCTGTCTTCTCTGGTTCCTTCTGACAAGAGACAATTTCATACTGTAAACGAGTTTTATTTCAAAGAAAAGACAGTGGGAAAGTAAAGCGTTGGCTCCTTTTTCTCTCTGGCTGTGTGTAATGATATTCATTTAGTTGTTCTTGTCCCATGTTACATTGGGCTATTACAGCTGACCTGGGTAAGTTCTCCCTGTATTGTCACTTGGCAGGAGAATTTCTCATTCTGTCTCCAGATTTCTCATGTAATGAGGCAGGATGCTGTCAAGTTGGTTGCTGAGTTTCACCCGTAAGGTGACTGTACTCCAGAGTGTGGCGCATTATACATTCATAGCCGACGACGTCTCTACAACACGACAGGTTCCAGACGGGGTTGTGCAGATGCAAGATCACAGTCATCATAACCAGGGTATGATCATTCAGTTCCCGTACCACTTAGCATTTGCCAGCTGATGGCTCCATGGCTTGTCATTTTAAAAACAAGTGAAGGACCCTCATCGAACTATTCCTCTGCTCCCTTCCATCCAGGGACACAAACATGTCTAGAAAAAACCCACTGATCTGCAGAGAGCAACTTAGGCCTGATGCTCTGATATTAAACTAGCAGCTCTGTATTGCACGTAGTCATTTAGTTTGAGGAGGTGAATGCATGGTCATGTAAGGTTGAATAAGGCCTGTTTGATTTATGTCAAAAAGTTGTTCTGTTATTTTTTCTGTTTGATCCTGACTCAGACAAAACTATTATTAATGGTAATTATTCTAGGGTAAGTAATATGATCATCATGGAAGGACCAGCTTTGATGTATGTAAGTGACATCTAATACGTGGTGCAAAATTGCTCTGTTACTACTCAATAAAATTGTATTTCTGGTGATTAAATACAGGAACTGGAACCTCAGTCCCATTAAGTTAATGGCAAAACTCCCAGTTAGTACCAGGGATGAGTATTGTTCACTTTTATAAAAATACACTAATTTCACCATTTTTCACATTTGAGTAAGTGAAAGGAAACAAGGTAGTGCCATGGCCAAAAAGTTTATTTCCCCTTTTGTACAATCCCTGCCTTCCCCAGCCTCAATTTTAAAACTCAGATCTCTGCCTTTTTCACACCATCTTGCCATCACCAGCCTACGGTGCTGCCCACCACATGCACATTTACCTAAGCAACAGAAACTCTGCTTCAGGTTCTTACACTGGGTTAGAATTGCTCCCGCTCCTTTGACTTTATAATGCTCTTAAATATAATAAATAAATCAATCCGACACTGCCCCAGACAATGATGCACACATCCTTTCACGTCAGTTTAAATCAATCTATTTAACTTAATCTCAAAAATTCTGCCACACATGCCTTCTTTTTCTAATCAGGATTGGAGTCTTAATAGATATCATTTGCAGACTTGTTCACTTTGGGCCACTGCCATGACTGGAGAAACAGGTCCGACTGGAAAAAAAGGTTGGATAAAATCACTTCCACGGGTCCTTTTCAACCCAAGCCAGTATCTGGAAATCTAAACTGAATTGGAAAACTAAACTTCTACACAAGTGCAGGTAAACTTTTTAGTGGATACACAAAAAAATGCAACTCAGCTGGGATGCCTTTATCATTCTTTATGTGCTTTGGATAATGTATTCATGTGTAAACCATAAGTCTAAGGCATAAAGGAGATTGCTGGATGTTTCTATGCATCAGTGGTACTGCACATGTGTGGTAGATCTCAGCATTCCCAAATGTGTCAGTCCTATGACATATAGACTTCCCCACCTCCACCAGGGAAGACCAGCAAGTGTGTGAAATGGATGAGATAGGTTGGGTCTCCACATCTGTGCAGACTAGAAATAGCCCAGAGTGCATTAATCAGCACGGCTCTGCCTTTAATTGTGTCGTATAGTGTATAAATAATGTTGTGCTTCTGTTCCCTGTCCGCATTGATCCACGCTGGCCTTTACAACTTCATCTTGGATGACCCTGCGGATGAAGGTAAGACCTGTCTGCAGAAGAGCTAAGGACCCAGAGCTTAAAGCAACGTTTAGTATGTTGTGACAGCCACCATTACCTGCCTGGGTGATTTCAGTGAGATATTCACAGCTCGGGTAGGGTTTTCTCACCTGGGAGGGTCACAACTGAACAGGAATCACTTCATGCAGAGTTCCCTTAATCTTCCCTCCCGTATCAATTCCTCCAAATCTTTTGCATTCTTCAAAAGGAGATTATTGTCTTGCAAAAAAAAAAGTAAAAATTAGGGCACTTCATATAGTATATCTTAATTAGCATAACATTTAAAGAAGATACATGATTCCCTTAATCCAAAAGGCTAATGAATCATTTTTAATCATACAAAAATGCCATGTCCTATAGTGGTAAGCAGCCTAAAGAAAGCAGTAGGAGTTGGTAG
Organism: Pedionomus torquatus; assembly: GCA_013398155.1. Lineage (NCBI taxonomy): Eukaryota > Metazoa > Chordata > Aves > Charadriiformes > Pedionomidae > Pedionomus > Pedionomus torquatus. The sequence goes on along the minus strand of VZRU01021338.1, from coordinate 586,395 downwards.
GCATATGCTGGCTTGCTCTTTCCATAGCATGAAAAAGATGCCTCAGCCTGCTGCTGGCTCCTGACTGCACATGCCTGCCTTAACTTCAGAGAAGTAATCACTTTCTCCTCGATTCCTTCTTCTCTCTTTGTCCTTTGATTGCAGATTCCAGATGGGTTCGGTAGCCAGTAATTACTTTTATAACTAGAACTCACTTGCAATGCATCAGGTTAATGTTAATGGTGTTCTGCACAGACACTCATAATCGCCTCTCTGTTTTCTGACTTCTCTCCCATCTCAATGTAATTGTATTTCCTTAATACTAACCAAACAGCGATCTCTTATCTTCTTTTCTGTTTTTGATGGTGGGTATGTGAGGAGGAACAATTTACATTTTTCCAGGCTCTCTCCCCCTCCTTTGCTATGTTTATTAAATCTGTATCTGTTATTTTTATGTCTTAATGCCAATGGATTTTCCTTTTAATTACAGCAATCTGATTTCAGTTTATTTAAATGCTGATTTATGTTTATGCTATCCCCTGGTATCAATTTCATTCCAACTAGATCCCAGTGTAACTTAATTACTTGTAGTCTTGTCATTCCAAGCTAACGCTAATTAAAACAGTTTTATTACTGCAAGGTAGTAAAGATTAACCCCTCCACTGGTCTATGGGAAATAAAGCAGTAAAGTTAAGGTGAGGAAGTGGAAGGTTTACAAAACTAGAGAAAAGAGCACACAGGAATGACCACTCCGTCTGTTTCTTTCCTTCAAACAAGGTGTTGGAATTGCCCAAGGCAATACAATCTGGTTGTATTGCTTGCTCTGGAGGGGTCTACCTGTGTTCATCTCCTGTTGGACCCTCTTTTTTAGCGCCGTCTGTGGGCAAGAATTGCAAAAGATGAGGCTGCACACCTACCGGTGGGNCAAACAAGGTGTTGGAATTGCCCAAGGCAATACAATCTGGTTGTATTGCTTGCTCTGGAGGGGTCTACCTGTGTTCATCTCCTGTTGGACCCATGTCCTCTTTTTTAGTGCCGTCTGTGGGCAAGAATTGCAAAAGATGAGGCTGCACACCTACCGGTGGGCAGCCTCTCCCCTCTTCACCTCCATACCTGCTCTCAGTTGTATCTCAAGCTCCCTCCATCCTCCTCTTTGTCATGCATCCCACTATCTGATATTCCTTCAAAGCACACACTCACCCATTCCCAAGAAAACTAGTGTTTTCATGAAATCCTCTTCCTTCTACACTTACACCACACAGAGATCTTTGTCCATAACTTGCCCACTCCTGTTCTCTCTCGTTTCCAGGAGAAGACAGAGCTGGAGACCTGACCAGCCGAAACTTTTCATAGCAAGTGCTTTTCAGCCAAAGAGAGATCAACCTGAGACCATATGTACCAAGCAATAACAGAATATATTGCTACGAGTCTTCAAGCAAACTAGAGAAGTTAGTAGGACTGTAAAACACCAGCTGAGTGCAATTATCTCCTGCGCAATGCCTGTAAACTTT
>VZRU01021338.1:533356-570567 GCA_013398155.1 Pedionomus torquatus | reverse complement strand
TTTTTTTTGGGTGTTTTGGGGTTTTTTTTTGTTTTTTTTTTTTTTTTTTTTTTTTATCGCCTCAAAGTCTTATGCAATCTTGATCATTTAGGTTTAGCAGAATCCCTCACCTGATAGTTTGATTTATCTTGCTCGAGCCTACAAAGCAGTTGAGCTACTTAGCAATTCAGCTGAGATTACGGCTGAAAAGCATGTGCTGGTGTGTCTTGCTGAATCATGTCCTTACTACAAAAACTTCAGGGGCCACCAGATGATCTGGTCAATGAGCTAAGAGGTACCATATCTCTTAGCTAAGCTTTTCTTAGAGGGAAATGGATATTTGCATGTTTTATCAGTGGTATTAGGCTTTGAATAGTTAAAAGTAAGGCATAACAATATCTGCCTATCAATTATCTACCCACATGTACCTATCTATATGTTATGTTATTTTACTGTTCAGGGCACTTAATTGGAGTCTCTGCTTTGAACAGAATCAGAGAAAAATTACTGTCCCCACACTTAACTCAACTAAATAGCATAAATCACAAACAGTTTCACTGACAATGGAGAAATTTCAGTGAATTCATGACTAGGAGAGCTTGAAAACAGAGAAGCGTGCCCAGGAATTTACACATACTATCCAAGTTTACAGACGAACTTGCATTGGGATCGATTTTTTTTGCCATTAAATCTGTTGTGCTAGAGCTTTGGAAAAACAGCTGGGTGAAATAGTTTGCAAAGAAAACAGACTTTTTTTTTTTTTTAAAAACAAAAAAAACCCAAACTGTTATCTAATCTGCCTGGTCAAAAACCTTGGGACAGACTGTAAAAAGAGGGTGAGATTACAGAAGAGGGATTAAATTAATGCAGTTTGCTTGTAATGAAGATCCATCTTGCTCCCTGAAGCCTTCATAAAACCAACAATTTGTGATGACATTGAGCTGCCTTTTGGGGGGATCTTGTATTTCCTAGCTTCACAGGTCCCCAGGTGCTTTTGTGTAGCATTAATATGTGTAATGATTGAGTCTCTTTCCTTAATAAGACATAATGGAGGTGGACAAGAGTTTCTATTGCTGCTGTAAAATGCAAGCACTATGTTCAGATCCTGGAAATTCAGCTCCCTCTTACCATCCTGCAGCAAAAGGGAAAAACTGAATATGTGTATGTGGGAGGCTGAACAGGTGAAAAGGAAGAGGGTCTGGAAGAAATAAATGTACAACTCCTGTTCCCACATGTTCCTAAGCCTCAAGGTGTTTATTGCCCTTACTATCACTAAAAGGCTTTTCAAAACTTTTTTCCCAGAACATGTCTTCACCTTTTTTCACTTCTTTCTTTTCATATTTTTTTTTAATCTCTGCCAAGCTCCTCTCCAAAGGATACAAAAGAGAACTTCCTCATAGGATTTTTTTTTTTTTAAAAAAAGTAAAATCCAGGAATGTTGGCAGTAATTTTGCTCACTGAGAACCAGAGGTGCTGAAACAGCAGGAGGGAAAGGTAAGACCCAGTTTTCAGGCTAGGCAACACTAGAAACTTAATCAAAGGGTTTGCAGACACCTGACTCCATCTCTGTGTATGTGTTTTGTTATCCCAAACTGGAGAGGAAGATGAAACCAGTGTTTACAATCTGGTCTTGCAGGTGCAGTCTGAAAGTTTCCTCTCTGTGATCGCCAATTGCTTTTCATCCTTCCTTTCAGTCTTTATCCTCCCTTTCCCTGGTGATGACAAATGGGGGCACAAAGAAATAGGGAAGAACAGAGTGAAGTGCTTCTCTCCAGCAGCCACTCGAACTTCGAATAGAATACTGAAAGGACCAGTATGAAAGAAGAGAGGCTTTTTTTTTTTCCCCCACTTGCTTCTTGTTAAGCTTCACAGCTCAACAAGTGTCCTACTTTGAGAGAGAAAAGGGAACAAAAATATCCACTCAGTTCTCCAACTCCCTAATTAACCTTTTTTATTTTCTCTCCCTGTCTACATTTCCCTTTAGTCCTCTCTTTCCCATTTCTGTCCTTTGTGAAACAAAATGGTGGAAGATGAGACAAAATGGCAGAAGATGAGACAAAATGGCAGAAGATGAGACAAAATGGCAGAGGGATAAACTACCACTAATTGGGAATCTTTTCAAGAAACGTATGCTCAGAGCATATGCAAAGGTCCTGCCTCCCTAATTAGATCATTCCACTGGCAGCAGGATAGGATAGGCAAAAGCGGGGGTCCTACAGGAAGGCTGGGGAGAGTCTGTTCACAAAGGCCTGCAGCGATAGGATGGGGGGCAATGGCTTTGAGTTGGAGAAAAGCAAATTTAGATTGGATATTAGAAACAGATTCTTCACTCTGAGGGTGGTGGAACACTGGAAGTGGTTGCCCAGGGAGGTGGCTGAGGCCCCTTCCCTGGAGATATTCAAGGTGAGGCTGGATGAGGCCCTGGGCAACCTGGTCTAGTTGGGGGTGTCCCTGTGACTGCAGGGAGGTGGGACTAGATGACCTTTGGAGGTCCCTTCTGGCCTGGATGATTCTATGATTCTATGAAAATCAAATCGATATCCAGAGACTTTTAGCTGCAGATCCCCAGGTTTGGCAAGCTTCTTTATTGTTAGTTGCTGAATGGGAAAGCAAAGGGACGGGGAATTTGAGAACATACGGTGACAGAGCAGTAAACTGGTAAACAGAATTCTTCCAGGCTCTGTCCTTCATTGAACCCAAAAGGCAATTAATAATAAGAGATTCAATCTGATAATAATAAACATAGGACACGATTTCAGAGAGCCAAAGATAGCCATTGAAAGTGTCTTCAGCCTCCCTCTGTCAGAGATGAATTGATGCACAACAAAGTTTGCTTAAAAAACATTTAAAAAAATAGCATGGAGTTTTGCTATTTTACTGCCTTGTGTGTTCCACTGACTCCTGCTGAGCAGAGCTTCTGGAGATCAAACAAATCATGGAAAAGACGGGTCAAAACTCAGTTTTACCACCAAAATACACGTCCTCTCTGTAGATGCTTCTTTCACAAAGATGATGCAAATCTAGAAATGTATCTATAAAGATCATAAAAAATACAAGAATCTCCTTGTTTACTTGAGATATTCTTCTGACCCCAAGGCCATTATTACAATCATGCTCATCTAAACTTTGGAAATATATTATGCAGTTAATTTAGCTAAAATGATGAGCACTATCCCAGCAAGTATTTGGTTACCTCCTCATCTGTATACCACAAGGGGACACATGGAAGAAGATCTGTTGCTGAACAAGTTACTTTCTTTCATTACACTGGATGCCAGCACCCCTGAAGTTCAGAAAAATTAAAAAATGGAAAAAGTAATTAAAGCGTGCTAGGCCTAATTACTTTCCTGCCTGCTTCGACAGTGTTTTGGGGGAGAGAAATCATAGTACTTCAAACCCCCATGTCTGCTTAGGAACTGCAATCCCCAAGCCTTCTGCTGAGTAGAAAGCTGGAATTCTCTCTTCTCAACTGGACGGCCTCCTGCTTTCATCAAGAAACTTGACATTTTCCATAGCCAGCTCCACATGGAACTCCTTCCACAAGATACCATTGAGACCCAGGGATTTGAAGAGGAAAATACAAATGAGTATTTATATTCCCAACATATTGAGAATGTTGTGAATTGGATGCTGGTTGTTGAAGGATGCTGAGAATATTTAAACTTAGAGGATAAATACTCAGAAATAAACAAGACCGTTAGAAGGCAGAGGACAGTTCATGTTTTAACAGCCCCTCTAACTACACTGAATATGGCTGTTTTAGAGGTACAAAGGTTGATACAGCAAGGCCCTGGAAATATAATTAAAAAAAAAAAACAAACAGAAGAAAATATCTGACAAACAGTGTAATGAAACAAGGGAAAATCCAAAGGGGAAGAAAAATAATGACAGGAGAAATCAGAGAAAATGAATGTAAACTGTGAATAAGGTAAATAACAGCAAATATGCAGAGTAAGGGAAATGCTTACATGATGGTGGCAGGTTTTTTCTAAAAAAGATATCTGAAGCTAGAAATATAAAGTGATTGGAATAAGGGAAAACTAGTATTTCAGGAGAAGCACTTTTTTCCCATTACTTGGCGCTCATCCGACCACATCTGGAATACTGCATCCAGCCGGCCCCCAACAAAAGAAGTCTGTTGACAAACTTTGGGGAGTCCAGCATTGGCCACCAAGGTGGTCAGGAGGTTGGAGCACGTGATGTGCAAGGAAACACTGAGAGACGTGGGTTTGTTCAGCCTGGTTAGTCAGCAGGGAGCTCATAGCAGCATCACAGCACCTCTGTCCAACTTATTAAGAAGATGGAACCAAGCTGGGATGCATGACAAAGAAGGATCCATCTGGATAAAGGCAAAAATAAAAGTCCAGCATGAGATCTTCAAGCCCAGATAAACTGTGGGACCTCAATCATTTGAGTTTTGAAGGCCCAGACAGAGAAAGCCTGGAGCAAACTGATCTGAAGTCAGTGCTGACCCAGCTGGGAGCACAAAGTTGGGCTGGAGACCTCCTGAGGTGCCTTCCAACCTGCATGGAACCAACCTTCTGATTCTACGGTAACTTGAGCAGAGACATTTTAGATACAGAGTAGTTTGGGAGATGGAAGGGCCAAAAGGCATAGGGAGAAAAGCAGTATTTACCGAAATATAGGACAACGTGAACACAGGCCAAAATATTACAGCAGTCAAGATGGATTTTTGGAAAAGTAACAAAAAGATTTTGAAGATCGTGAAGGATTGAAAAGGATGCCAGGCTAGTCAGAATTATAATCTCTGAATCTGTTCTTTATAGCATAAAGTATCAGGTGAAAAGTGGGCAAGGTCACACCCATGTTTTTCCTTTTGCTTCCACCTTTTGAATAACCAGAGACGGATAGATTCTCCAGAATGTAATTTGGTGCTTTCTTGTTGTCACCCCTTTTCCCTTAAACAAGTAATTTGGGTTTGGGTATTTTTTTGGGGGGAAACAAATTAGCATGCTTTTCACCTAGATTTGGTGAATACCTTTGCATGTAGACACGGGAATAGCTCATGCAGTAAAGCCTTCCTTTTGTTTTCATCCTTCTTACAGTCAAGAGCACATACACAACACTGATGCTTGACGGGGTCTTGTCTGCTGTTAGCCTTCTTTCTACATGAGGTAATGAAGAGAAACTGCAAGATGTAATGAGTAATGGTTTTAAACTAGAAAAAGGGAGATTTAGATTGGATATTAGGATGAAATTATTTATTGTGAGGGTGGTGAGGCACTGGAACAGGTTGCCCAGAGAACATGTGGCTGCCCCATCCCTGGAGGTGTTCAAGGCCAGGCTGGATGGGGCTTTGAGCAACATGGTCTATTGGGAGGTGTCCCTGCCCATGGCAGGGGAGTTGGAACTCAATGATCTTTAAGGTCCCTTCTAATTCTAACCGTTCTACGTACAAGAATTTGGAACTGGAATGTTTGCATGGTCTGTAACCAAAGTTGGGCAATACTTGTTTAGCACAAGTCCTAAGCCAGAGCTGCTAGAGCTGTTGCCAGAGTACTTTAAAGATTTGCTTACTAACCGGCAACAGCTATTGTCCATTTTGCACTGGAATTACATTCTGATTCCTTTATCAATGTTTGAACTTGACTCCTCATCAAGTCTTGCTGCTTCATGGGGAACATATGTAAATCAAAGTTCTGGATAGGTAGTCTTGGCATTCCTGAGGGCAAAGGGATCTTTGGTCTGACTTTCCACTTAGGGCAGGATTTTAGCCAATTGTACTATGTTCGACATTTAAGGAGGAAGTATGGCTCTCACATATCACCAAAGGGTAGCAGCTCTAAAAAAAAAAAAAAAAAATTGCTACGAAGCTTTGTTTTGCAGCCCCTACTGCGTATGTTCAGTGGGTTAGTGACATCCTGGAGTTTCATTCCTTGGAAAGGAAACACAATCATTAAATTTGATGCCAAGGCTGTTTTGCAAGACTTTTCATCACAGTTCCTTTGCTACATAACTAAGAAGTGCAATCAGGAACAAAAGATGGTACTTCCCACTCTCTGCTGCCACCTCCTCAGACCACACCATGCATCCTGCTTCGTCTTAGCTTTTCTTTCATTTGCCATTGATTTATTACAATGAACATATTCTAAAGATTGTGCTCACACAGAGAGCTTGTGAACCTTTAAGAGGACCCATTGACTAGCTTGAATAAAACATCTGTAAGTTCAGATGCCTGAGTTCTATGCAGTTGATTTGATCTTTCTGGGACCCACAATGCCCTGACGATGATGTTGAGGCATATTCTTGGATGAAGAATGACAGTGTCATAGTTGTCGCTTAATATGTAACAATTGTAAGTTTAATGGAAAGAAATTATCACCTCCCCAATACTTCTAAATTTTGTGGAATCATACAGGAGCTCAAATAGTCTAGTTAAGAAAATAAGGGCACCTACCCACTAAAAAAAATTCCAACATATTCAATGACAAGCTCCTAAAAACGTATTAATTACCAGCAAATGTGACCACAGGAAACGGTGAAGGGGCATCCACATCCCTACCACCAGTCTGTAAGGCTTGGTCTAATTTGTTTAGTAGGACGGTGAGATGAAGAGACTAGTCTAAGTTATGTGATTTAGGTCCCTACTCCCAAGTGATAGTAGAAGTAGCTGTCCCTGTGTGCTCAGGGACAAGTGGTCAGAGACTGAAGAGACCAGGCATATTTTTACAGTTGTGTAGCTTTCATACCATGTGGACAGAAGATGTCCTAAGAAGATCGTGCCATGCTAAGACACAGATCCATCATATTTTAGATACCTTTTAATTCAACATCTCACCACAAGGTAGAACCAAGAGGCCATGTGCATTTTTGGAGACTCCTCCATGTCAGTCATTTCTAAGGTTGTAAGTAACCTGGAAAGGAACATAGAGTCTTCAATGTAGTAAAGAAAACCTTTTCCTGGGATTACCTCCATTTGCGGTTTATAGTAGCTGGTTATTATAGAGTTTTAGTTATTCTACAGGCTCTAAATTTTACCCAAATGTGGATGTTGCTGACAGTTTGCCAGAAGCCAGATAGTGACAGAAAAAGCAGGAGTGAGTATTCTGTGCTTCTAAAACGTACAGGGGTGATTTGCCAGAGACACTGAATTTCAGTACCCTGTCTGACAGCCCCCTTCATCTTTAACTTGTGAAGCTGAATACAGAGGAAATGTTGCCTCCTGGGGTACACAGTCTACATGATCTTCTCAAACACCACCAAAAGCTCCAGGGCTCAGAATTTCTTGTGATGGGCTGGACAGGACATGCAGCCACAGCTGCCATTCTGATCCACACCTTACATCAGGAAAGCTTTGCTGTTACAGAATCAAAACCAGCCACAGTTAAGATTTCTGAGAAGACCAAAAGAAAAATATCACAAGCAAAGGACATGGGGAATAAAAACCGACTCCAGCTGCTTCAGTTGGCACATGATATTCCAAGGGATCAAGAGGAATTATATGAGAAAAATGCACAGAAGACATATTGTGGATTGCCGTTCATTACCAAATTAGCACCTTTTAGATCATGTTTCAATCTCCTTTGAGGCTTGGCCTTGTAATACATGTGATTAGAAGTGAATTAATAATAGTAATAATGTACCAGAGAGTCCACTTTTTAGTGACTACTTTAAAACGAAAAAGGCACTTTTATAATATTTTTAAAGAATACTTCATTACTTGGAGGGAGGTATAGTAGAGACACAAAATCCCATGCCCATGAAAACACAGCGCAAGCACACAATTTCTGCCATTAATTGCATCTGAAAGTTATTGTTCCTCAAACAAAAGAAGCCGTGGGATGAGTGTTTTATGTTTCATTGTGTCTGTATCAACTTCCACTGCTCAATATGAAAGAGGAACTCAAGTCAGTGGTGCCAAAGATCTGCTAGCTTTTTTTCTGGTCTAGCTGCTAAGGTATTCTTTTTCCAAACTAATTTTAGCCATTCATGAATATTCCCCTACCTCACAATATGACATTCACATGATGCTTTTTCTCCGGTGATCTCAAATTCTTTAATCAAGCCATTTATTTTACATCGCTCTGCAAAAGGCATAGAGTAGGACTAGGGGTGTGCTCCAAGTCTGGAGTCCATAGTTGAGCCAGTAACATTTTATTTTATTTTATTTTATTTTATTTTATTTTATTTTATTTTATTTTATTTTATTTTATTTTATTTTATTTTATTTTATTTTTAAAAGTGAAGGGCTTGCCTTCTATTTCTACTCTGTGTTGTGTAGAAACACAAGATCAGTGCATGCTACAGCATTTGAAAAAGATGTCCTTATCCCTAAAAAAGGGCATGCTTGGTTGGGCTTGGGGTTTGTTTGCTTTATCAAATCAGACATATAAAAAGCCCTATAGAAGCAATGCCTATCATCTGAGTGCTGTTGCTTGAAAAGTATTGGGGGCTATAGGGAATAGTCCTTCCTATAAATGAGAAAACAGAAGGTACCAGACAGAACAAAGTTATGTGTGAATCAGTTTAAGCACAGTATATGTGATTGGGTTTCCACCATGGCTTCAACTGAAGGAATACATTCATTTTCCTCTTCTTTTCTAGTTCTTTCCTTAGCCCTCATTTTTTAACATACAAAGAGAGAGAAAGAAGAGAAATAACTTTCTGGTGCCCTCCCCACACAAGTGTGGATACAGAGCTTGGAAAGGAAGGTGTGAAAAAGAGTTACAGTGATACCCTTAAACATAGGTAAGCATTTGAAGGAAAAGTTAGTAGATGTCTGGGTTTAGCAGAGCTCAGTGGTGAAGGGAAGCATTAGGATTTATGATAAACATGAAGTGCACATAAAACAATCACAGTTAAATCCCATCTGTCCCCTACAGACACACAGATAATAGATTTTTCTTTCAAGTAGGCTGGTGACAGTGCCTACTATTGTGCCCCCCCTTGCCCCAGTACCTCCCCTTTGGCTTCCAGCATCATTCCCCGTGGGAAATTTGTGAAGAAAGCTAATCTAGAGAAACAGACAGCGACTTCAGATATTCTGTGGACAGCATGCACCAATAAGGATTACCTTTCTTCCTTTATTTCAGAGAAATAAGGCATTAATGAGTAAGCCAATTGATAGACCCATATTTTTTGCTTGGGGTTTCCCTATTTGCTTTCTGGTTAACACACCCCCCAGCCCCCAGCACTTCTAGGATATTGCTGTGGAGCCTAAATACATGACACTGCCAGTAGTATCCCTTGACTTTCTAGGAAAGTTCAATCAGAAAAAAAAAGAAAAAAAAAAAAAGAGGTGCCTGGTCAGGCAAATTGGACCTTTAAAACATCTAATTAAGGCTACGTTTGCATACTGATTTCAAGGTTGACTACCTTTGCCCATTCACTCAGTGTGGACCATATGTAAGTAACAGCAGGATATTAATCACAATGAAAGAGCATGTTCTCCCCCTATTTAGACTTGCTGTACTTGTTCTTTTTCCTAAATGTTTTATTATCAGAGACTTGAGGTATTACTATCAGAAACCCTTAAACCAGAAACCACACCTTGCAGTGTCTCTTTTGCAGTAGGAAGGCAACATGCACTTGCTCCATCTCGGAAAAATAAGGAAACATAAAAGATTATGGATAGTTTCATGTTGGCTTTTCTCCCTGCTTAGCAATGCCCTTACTGTCTTTTAGATAAGCGACTCTTCTCTCCATGATCATCAGAATTAAACTGGATGTGTTCGAGGCCAGGCTGGATGTGGCTTTGAGCAACCTGGTTTGGTGGGAGGTGTCCCTGCCCATGGCAGGGGGGTTGGAACTCAATGATCTTGAAGGTCCCTTCCAACTCAAACCATTCTATAATTCTATGAAACTGAATGTGTTTTTAAATTTGGAGTTTCTGGCTTTCCAGGCTTCTCATCACTTGAACTAACATTCTCCTTCCCAGTCCTCATGTTTTAAAGAGCTGACATCTTTCCTTTTTTTTTTTTTTTTCACAGGAAAACTCTGAGAAACATTCTAGTTTGCACAAAATCCTTCTCTCCCCATTGCTGTGGACATTCACCAACCAAAAAAAAATAAATCTTTCTTCCTTTGTGTTGCTTTTCCAGGCTTCATTACATATTCTTTAATCACCCATACAATGAACACGGTTGTCAATTCCAGACTATGAGATGTCAGACTACAGAGAAGAGGTTAAAGCAGAATTTCTGTAGATGATGGTGTTTTCGATTCCTGAAGTTTCATGATTGCAAATCTATTGAACTTAGCATTTTAACCACTATTCTTCATATATGCAAATAGAAAAAGAAAATACACACAGAACTATCCATACTAAATGTGCAAATGCAAACCAGATGATTGCTACTATAATCATAGCATATATATAATTCAAATAAAACTTTGCCTTGAAAAAACATTTAAAAATAAAGCAATGACAGAAAAATTCATTTCAATTTGAAAGGGAACAGAGGCAAGAATACACATAAGGAAACAAAGATATTGCACTGAAACCTGCTCTCATACTGCTCTGAATCCCAAATACTTTACAGTGCTTTATGGAATCATCCCCACATAGAGCAATGAAAGAGAAAAAAAAAGAAAAAAATCACTTGTTCATTCTCTTTCCTAAGCCTCTTCCTGGGAGCTGTGAAATAGAGAGGCAATGCATAAAAAAGCTGCAGTTCTGCTTTCCACATGCAAACCCTGTGAGAGTGTGATGCTGGGGCCATAAACAATTCTGTATTTAAGCACTTAACTAAGAAAACCCTGGCAATGGGTGGCCACAGCTCCTGGCACTGCTAGCTTCCATCTGCTGGGAATGGAGGAGGAGGAGGCTGCCGCAGGGCCACAGCCACAGTGCCACCACACCCCTGGCACCCAATCTGGCATTGTCCCCACTAAAAGCTTGCTTTGCCTTCTAGGGAGAGAAAGGCCAAAGATTTTGGCTCCTTTCCAACAAAAGATCATCTCTGAGATGAGGCCTGGAATTTCTTCCTTTTTGTTTAGGTCTCCAGACCTGAGAAACACGTGAAAGTTTGCCAATGAGTGTCGAAGGAACAGATCAAGAGGACGCAAACCTTCAATGCCTCCTAAAACACTCAGTTTTGTTCTTTCTTACAGACAAGAAATGCAAGAAAAAGATGAACATCTTCTTTTCCTGACATTACAGACACAAATGGTGGTTCACACCTACCAGTTCTCTTCTCATTGCCTATGCCCTCAGCATCTCTGGCCCATGCATGTAAGATCTGGTGATTCTTCTTTGTCTTTTATGTGCAAATTCTATTTTATAAAGGTAATGAGATTCCCCAGGCAGCTCATTTCAAGGAATTACTGCTTTTTTTTTTAAGCAGTTAGTCACTTGGCCTTCAAGGTCTAACATTGTGCCTTATGACACACGATGTACAAGGTCTCTGTAAAAATGGAAATAGTGCCACCTCCCAGCACTTGCGTGATGGGGAACGAAAACTTTGAGGCTTCTCTGCCCTCCAGCTTTCTTAGAAGTGCAATCTTCTGTCCCTCCCCTCTGGTTTTGGATCTCTACCATTCTTCTCAGCTGTCCGTCTTTCCCTGTGTGCTGAGTGTTTTCTTCACTGCTTCCAGGAACCTGCCTCTTCTCCTCCTCTTTCACTCAAAATCTTCTTACTTCTTTTCCCCTCAGCTTCTGCTGCTAATTATGGAAATAATCTTCCCATCCTGGAAGTCTTCTCATTTGTTCCACAGTTATGGAAACCTCTCTCCTATCTTCTTTTCTTTGGTGATTTCACGTATTTTTCTAAATCGTCTTTCTTTTCCACAGTAATCCTGTATTAATTGCCCTCTCTTCTCCCCACCCATATCACAGAATCACAGAATAACAGAATGATATGGGATTGGAAGGAACCTCTGGAGATCATCCAGGCCAAACCCCCTACCAAAGCAGATCCACCCAGAGCAGGTTGCACAGGAACGGGTCCAGGCAGGTTTTGAGCATCTCCAGAGACAGAGACTCCACCACCTCTCTGGGCAGCCTCTTCCAGGGCTCTGCCACCCTCACAGGGAAGAAGTTCCTCCTCATACTGAGATGAAACTTCTTATGTTCGCTTTTGTGCCCATTTCCTCTTGTCCTCTCCCTGGGCACCACTGAAAAAAGACTCTCCCCTACCTCTTCACCCCCACCCTGATATCCCATTTCAAAACCTTTCCAGAATTCATGCTGGGAATCTGATTGATAATTATTTATTACCAAACCTGCTGACAAAGTGGAGGTGGCCTAAATGAAAAGACATTGGGTAAGTGCTGATGGCAAACGATGAGACAATTGCATGACTCATTTAGGAAAACCACAGGAGATGCTTTCTAATAAGATGAGGTCCTCAGCTGGTATAAAAAAGCATCATTTCTTTCAGAAGACAGTCAAGGTTCTGCTGTTCTAGGATCTATCCCAGAGACAGAAATGCTGAGTATAACTGAAAAATCAACAGCATCCCACATATTTTCAAAATGCCCTGGTTTGTGTTTTATATCTTTAATTTAGATATAAAGAGGACAAAATTCTGCATACATGTGTATCGTCTGTATACCTTTTTTTTTTTTTCCTTCCCAAAGATTATAGGCAGAGCTTACACCTTCTAGTGAAATAATCAGACTTTTTGGTATTATTATTATTATTTATGTTTAACTCTTATCTGAAATTAGGAAGCCAAAAGGAACTGCTCTGCTGGCTCAGCAAACTGAGGGGCTGCTGTATAGATTGTCTGGCACTCGAGGGACCGAAGTCTGATCTCCTTCCCACGTAACCTATTTGGGTAGAAAAATCACAACCACCATAATGAGTAGTATCTTTATCTCTGTGTGTCAGCTCAGAGGGTGCTCTTCTGGGAGAAAATTAAATGTGACCTTCCACTGTTGATGTGTCACACACACACACATATTGCACAAGCTTCTGGATCAATGGCTGCTGCTTGCAGTTCTCTGATTTGCAGTGCTCCTTAAGAAGGATCTGATCCCCAATGCTTTTCTATTTGTCTTTTTTTTTTTTTTTTTTCAGATTCAACACTATTTGAGAGATTTCAAAAGTGAGCTGAATATGACAACATTTTGGGATCTACTCTACGCGGCACAAATTGAGTGAAACCCTGCTACCTTCAGTGCTGCCTCTGGGCTTAAGACATCGTGACAGCAGAACTCAGTTCCCATTTTCTAAGGTAATAAAGTGACACCGTGTGCTGCAGGAACATACTGCTCTGCTCCTTGAACTGCCATGGAATGGAAGTTTACAGATGTCCCAACAACCGCATTATTCAAGATAACAACAATTGGCTGGACTTCTGACTCTTTGTCAAGAAGAATAGTGATAGGACAGGGATAATGGTTTTACATTGGAAGAGGGGAGATTTAGATTAGATATTAGGAAGAAATTCTTTGCTGTGAGGGTGGTGAGGCGCTGGAACAGGTTGCCCAGAGAAGCTGTGGCTGCCCCATCCCTGGAGGTGTTCAAGGCCAGGCTGGATGGGGCTTTGAGCAACCTGGTGTGGTGGGAGTTGTCCCTGCCCATGGCAGGGAGGTTGGAACCATTCTATGATTCTATGACATAAATCTGATATTTGTCAATGAAGTTTGCAGAAGTATTAAAGAAATTATGGTCCAAACTACTTGAGAATCAGGTTTTAGGACAGCCCCTCACCTCTGCCTCCATTCCCTGCTCTTCTCATTTCATCTCTGGGTTTGTGTACTTGTTTTGGCTGGGGGAGAGTCAGTTTTCTTCCTAGTATTTCGGTTCAGATTTGTGGCCAAAGCAGTGTTGATAACATTGCTTATAAACAGTGTTTAGTTATTACTGAGCAGCGCTTACACACCATCCAGGCCTTTTCTGCTCCTCACACCATCCCACCAGCACATAGGCTGGGGTAGTACATGAGAAGCTCAGAGGGGACACAGCCAGGACAGCTGACCCCACCTGATCAAAGGGATAATCCATACCATATTGATGGCAATAATTATGGTATGTATATGGTGCTTAGAAGTAAACGCTGGGGGAAGAAGGAGGAAAGGAGGACATTCAGAGTTACAACGTTTGTCTACCCAAGTAACCATTACACGTGATGGAGCCCTGCTTTACTGGAGGTTGGCCTCCCATCTGCTGGCTGATGGGAGGCAAACAAATTCCTGTGTGAGCAGCTTTTGCTTTACCTATTAAATTGTCCTTATATCAACCCACTAGTTTTTGCACTTCTACCCTTCCAATTCTCTCTCCCACCCCACTGAGGGGGAAGAGAGCAAGCTGCAAGCTGGTGGGGAGCGGTTGCTGTCTCCTGGGTTAGCCCACACTACAGTTTGGCAGATAAAATTATTTTTCCTGTGTAAGAAGGTCCTACAGACCTATGACACATTATAAAACATTTATTTGTAACCTTAATCCTTCTGGTCATTATAGAGCTAATCTAAGGACTCTCTTTAACCAAACATCAATAGCAGTCCAGCAAATGGTCTTCCTGAGAATGGTTTTCTTAAGGCAGGGCCACTCTGCAAAGAAATTGTGACACTTTTGTGTTTCTCACCAATCTGTCCACAAACAGGTGACAGAGACTGCAGAGAACAGTGGTGGTCAATAGTTTGATAACATGTGCTCAATGAAACTCTCTTTTCTATCATCTTTGAGAAATTAAAGGCGCACCTATGAATCTGATGCCCTTTTCTCATTTGCTGTAGCAGACTCATATGTAACTGCATGAGAGACTATATTGCATCGTTCAACACGGATGGGTCTGTATGGATCAAAACTGAATTCCCAGGATACACGAATTCACCACTTGATTATACCACTGATAGCAAGCATGTAATTCCAGTGATGTCAGTGGAGTCACACTAGCCTATAACTGGACTAAGGGGAATGAAAACCTACCCCATGGGTAAAGATAAAAAGATATATAGTATTAAATAAAAATAGACAGTCAGAATAACTACCTCAGCCTTGGGTAATATGTTGGGTAATAGCCTTTACTATTAGTTTTACTCATGGGAAATTTTACACAGGGAGGAGAGGCTAAATTTCATGTGGAAGAATCAATTCTTGGGACAAAGGAAAATGACAAAGATAAAAGCAATGACAAATATGGCTGAAGGTATCCGAGAGAAACAATTGCTTTTCAGATTAACCATCCCCTTTTTAAATTGCCAGTGCCACTATGTTATAAAAAAAAAAAAAAGGGTGTTTCTAAAATCTATGTATTAGGCATTTGGGGTCCCAATTTGTGAGAACCCTTTAGAAAAGGAAGAAACTTTTGTATTATTGTTCATTAATTCTCCACTTCCTTAAGTGCTTTGGGAATTATCTGCTAGAGCAGGAATGCAGTGAAGAAAAGCTAAAAGAATGTACGTAAGTTCATAATTTTGGCCCCATGTCAGCAAGGCCCAGAGTGTGATAAGGAAAGCTTTGTGCAAAGGGTAGGTATTTTACGATGCCACAATTATTGGTTCAATAATCAATTCTAAGGGGTTTCAAGCTGCAGTGAAAGCTATCGCTTGCCAAGCCAAACACTAAATAAAGAAAAAGGAATAAGGTCTTGAACACTGCTGCACTTATAAGTTACCATTACCTGTAGTCATGCTCATGAACCAATGGTCTGCTAAATTTTGCAGAGCTCAACAATTTTCTGGAAGTGAAATAACCTCTTATAATGCTGAGTTTGCCCGTGTGAACTCAGTTCCCAACAAGCCCATCCATTCCCATAAAACCAAAGCCTTTGTCCCACTCTCCCCCTACCTCTGACCAAAGACAAAATGTTGCTGATCTCTGCCCTAATTGGGAATACTGAAAACAGAACAGTTGGAAATACAAATTAAGCAGGAATATTTCTTTTTCTATGTTCCTGCCCATTAGGATTTGCTCTTCTTCTCATTTGACCTTAAAGTTTGAGCCAAAATCATCAAGGGATGAATGGATGCCACAGTCCACAAACTATCTTCTCATTTGGCTGGCTCCTCACAAAGGTGTTAAACCTTCTGTATAAAAAGGAGGCTGACTCAATATAGTCCAGAGCCTTATCAAGTGCCTTTGAATAAGCATTTTGTCTTAGGATTTATTTTACGCTGGTGTAACGGGCTGCAAGAGGCAAGACCAATGAAGACCAAGGATCTCCTCCATCCAGAGGCCGCATGAATCAGGTTTGCATGTGTTAAAAACAATTTGAGCCAGTGAAACCCTTTGGTGGATCAAATGATTTCAGTTTGATGTCATCTTATTTTGCTTGCGGTCTGAGGGAATGAATAAATAAGCAACTCTGATCAAGGCCTGGCAGTTTTACAGAGCCAGCCACTCATCTCTGCCTCCAGACCTGTCCACATGTTTGCTCACAGCCATTCCCAAATGCTTATGTTTTGGTGATCTTGGTTTTAAGTTTTAATGTAGTCATAAAGAGTTATGGTAAGAGATACAGAGGTGATATGGACTGATGCTGGGAGTAGATGTAGATCAGAGACTTGGCTCCTGTTTCAACAACAGTAAAGAAAAGAGAGAACGTGGTTTCCCTTTTTTCTCACTTCTTCCATTGCTCTGTAATAAGGCCAATGGATTTCTTGTTTTGTTCTGCCTAAAACAAAACATATCTCTGTACGATGCGAAGGCAATGTTGCAGGCCAGGCCCACTCAGAAAACTAAGAGGGAACTTGAGGCTACAAAAAAGAAATCTGGTGCATAATGCGATCCAACTGCTTGTAGAGAGATTTCTATGGATTAGCAACAGATAAATTTTGAATTAAATGAATGCTATGTGTTCATATCCATGCTTTTTCCACTCCAGAACCCTAAAAAACAGAAAGGAACCTTTTTTTTTTTTTTTTTTTTTTTTTAATTCCAGATTTGACTATTTTTAGAAGATTCCAGTTCAATCTAGATCCAGTAAGTGACACTTGAATCTCTATTCTCATTCTCTCTCTCGTCACATATAGGGTATACAAGGATGTAAAGTGCTACGAAATTATAAATTATTTGCATTCGTTTTGTACAGATGCCGATTAGTATAAAAGGTGAAGAATGGCAAACAATTCAGATGATCAGAAGCAAACATGCTTTCTTACATGTTCAGTTTCATTATATTCAGATTTAGGACATATGAGTACCTCTGATTAAGCTCTCAATAAGCAAAAAGCTCAACAACAAAAACAAAAAAAACCCTGGATGGTTTTGGTAATCAAAGGAAATGCAGTTGTTACTATTTCTAAAACATGTACAGGGCAAAGACCACCGCTATCCACATGGGAGATTGCAAGGATGAGGTGCTGAGTGTCAAAATATATGTATATTGTATAATCAGAAATTATACAGAAAAGCAGGAGCCCGACCATTCATGTAACACAGGGTGGAGGGTAGCTGAGTTAATTCCAGCTTGAACACAAGTATATACTAAAAACACCAACAAAGCAAAACATGTAAACATATTCCATGTCTCCAGAATCGTTATATTCCTCCTCAAGTTGTTCTCTTCATAGTGAATAATGTGTAGCTTGCTTCAGGTCTTTCTGTCTACATTCAGCTTCCTGACATTTCTTACTGCTGCATCTTTGTCTCATACATTCAGAAGAGCCAGGGGATGTCTCTTGCCTCTGTAAGTGGTCAGAATAACCACATTCACCCTTAACTTTGAGGAGCTAAATAACTAGAGTCATTTTTACCTGCTGATCTCTTATCAAGCATTCAATCATTCTCATAGCGGTTTCCTAAATCTTCTGTAGTTTATCAACATCCTTTCTGTACCACGGGCACCAAACTAAAGAAGTATTTCAACAGCATTTATCCCATGCCAAATACTGAGGTGATTCTTCTCTCAGGTGCCTACCTGAGAGTCTGCTGTTGATATACATAAGTATATGTTCACATTAGCCCTTTGGCCACAGTGTTAAACTGAAAGCTCCTGTTTTACCAAATTATCCATCATGCAAGGGAAGTGTTTTGCAGCCTCTGAGTGCTTGGATAAGGTATCCCCAATGGCAAGTATGCCTTGCTTTTTCTTTTCTTTGATACATGAGTTTATGTTTCACTTCATTAGAGAAGAGATTGCTCGATTGTATGTAGCTTACCAAGGTACCTAGATCTCTGTCTCCTACTCTTTCATTTCTAACTCCCCCGACTTTTAGATCACCCACAAACTATTGGCAACAGCAGTCGTGTTTTTTTTATCTCAAATCATTGATAAACATGGGCAGCAATGAAAGTCTAGGAAATGGTGATTCATAATCTTGTAACAAGCTAGCTGGAAAGACACATGAGACATTAAAAATATCAGTAATAACTTATGGAGAGAGACTTGCACACCGTATTCGAGCAATTCCCTTTATGAACAAAACTTGAGTCAGAAATAGCCCTTCTTAAACAGAAAAGCATTAGTTAATCCCTGTTGTTATAACCAAATATACTTTATGAAGGATAAAAAACACTCTGAATTAATGTGTTGGGGTTATTAAGAGTCAGCGGACACCTGCAGATAACTAAAGGCAAGTAACGGGAATACTGAAACCATTATACACTTACTCATCTCACAGAGGGGTCTTTAACCTCCTAGTTTTCTTCTTACATAGTTTGATTACTAAAGCAGTTTTCCTGTCATCGTAAGTCCTTGGCATTCCTGGATACTGTGGCAACTCTAAAAACTGCACCCTTTCTGTGGATTTATTTTTTTTTTCCCAAGTTGTAATATACTCAATGTCCTCCTGCAAAATATTATTTGGCAGTGCCCCTGTCTTTATCTCTGACTTTCAGCCACTGTTTCTCAAGTGGGAAATAATATGCCTTGGAGTTATTAATAATCATACGGAAATTTTTCAAAGAGTAGTTGGGGTGTGAAGAGTATAAACCAAGGACATCCATGTCTTTCTGATACCTTCCTACCTAGCTATTCTATCTTATCAGTCATAAAGTATTTCTAATTAGGGCTATCAAGATACAGAGTGAATAACAAGAAATGACAGGGAGCTCCTTGTATTCCGGTTTTGCCCCAAAGAGACTTTGAAAACCTAGAATTTGACCTGAGTTTCCTTACAAACTACGACTGCCTTGTTTTGCAAATAAGAAAAAACTACAACATGTGGTCCCACCTGTCTGTCCTACATTAATGTCGAGAATATAAACTGACCTGAATTTCTGGTAAGAACCTAATTAGCATGGCTACAGGGTGAGCAGTCCCTCCAACATAATAATTTATTAGCTAGAAATCCCTGGGCCTTGGCCAATGCAAGCTTCCTGCCAAGGAGATCTGAAGAAGAAAGGAACCTAACCCACAGGATTTTCTGACTCTTAGCACAATGAGTTTTGACAAGGAACCTTCCATCACCACATTCACCCTAAGCTTAGAAGGAGGAGGAGAAGGGGGATTTTACAACCTTTGAGCTGCGGCAGTTGCTTTAATTTCTATTCCTAAGCAGCTCCTTGGTTACCAGAAGGTAATAGTCCCCACCAATAGCTCCTGCACTGTCCTTTCTCAAAAAAAAAAAGCTGCATCTGCTTTGGATAGGCTTACTTAATCGATGCTTTAACTGGACAGATACGGAGATACGGAAAAATATTTTGGCATGCTTGCCTCTGGGGAATTTCGTAATCTGTCTTCATCATACCTCCTGGTGCAGCATGTAAGAAAAGATGGAAGTTTCTTGTTTTAATTTTTTAAAATTAATTTTCCTACTCCTTTCCCCTTCTTTGGATGGCTTCCTAAAAGGATGTCTAAACTAACAGTAATTGTCATGAGCAAGGTTTGGAAATATTTAGGCTTTATCAGTGAATTGTGAGATCCTCCCTTCCCTATGCTTCCCTCTGTTTAAGTTTGAAGAGCTAATCTTCTTTCCATGTGAATGAATCAAAGTCATCCTGCATGGCCCTTTTATGTTACCCTGTACATGTGGCTTTAGAAAGTCAGTCACTCCAACTAATCGGAAGTCAAGGAAAACTTTAAGATTTGGGAACTCTTTCTCAACCTCCCAATTGCATATTTCTTCCAACACCTTCATTAAGAAAGACAGAAAAGATCCTGGGCATGAATGGAACTCGAGCAAACAGCTAACAACTGGATGTTTTGATTTTGTCCTTCACGTGGTCATTTTGTCAACCTAATGAGGATAAATTAAGGCAACAAAGATACTTGCTTTCATCTAGAAATGCAGATCTTTTCTCTATTTGCACTCCAACTAGTTTGCTTCATTTGGCATTTTCTATCTCCACCCTAATTTTTATGTGTAGAAAACACTGAGTCGTTGCTGATAAAGCAAGCTGAAAAGTTTGCTGGAAAGTTAACTGCATTGTTACCAACTATCAACATCATAGAATCATAGAATCTCAACCTTTCCTCATGGAAGAGGTGCTCCATCCCTCTGATAATTTTTGTGGCCCTGCTTTGGACCTGCTCCAACAGGTCCATGCTTCTCCTACATCACACATAAGGAGACTGTATTTAAACTGATTTAATGGAGTAGATTCCTAACACTACTAATGTTCAGCCTGGGATAGTTTTGAAACATCATTCCTCTTTCAAGATTATGTTTTTTAAGAAAGTGGAAAATTCAAGAGCCAATGGCAGTAGCATAGGGTGATTTTGCATCCAAGTCCACATTTGCTTTTGTTGAACATCTCTTATTTAAGGAAAGCCTGAGATAGGGGGGTTTTCAACCTGGAGAAGAGAAGACTCCTTATAAAAGGACTTATAAGACAGATGGGCACAGAGCCTGTATCAACAGGACAAGTGGTAACATTTTTAAACTAAAAGAGGATAACTAAGATGAAGTATAAATAAACTTTTTCCAATGAGGGTGGTGAGACATCGTTGCCCAGAGAGGTGGTTGATGCCCCATCCCTGGAAGCATCCCAGGTCAGGGTGGATGGGGCTCTGAGCAACCTGATCTAGTTGAAGATGTCCCTGTTCATTGCAGGGGGGGCTGGCTAGACAATCTTTCAAGGTCCCCTCCAATTCAAACCATTCTATGATTGTAATCTCCCTTTTTTCCATTTTCTAGAAGTCAGGATAGTCCAGCCAAGCAAGGAAGTACTCCCAGTATTTTGGAGTACAGGTCAAGTGCATGTTCTGAAATTATCAGTCTCTGATGAATATGGGATCCTCAGAAAGGAGAGTATGTATTGTCAGAATGTTCCAGGGTTCACCTCTTTTGGTGTAGCATAGAATTGAGCTCATTTCTAAACCTGGCATTCAGGACAACATAGATTTAGGAATGCATCTACGCCGAACACAGCGCATTACAGACAGTGCTGGATCCTGAGAACCCCAGACAGCTAAATGCCTAATCTTTTCCAAGTGGAAGTAACAAATCTCTGTCTCATACAGAACAACGGATTTGTGATTGAGAAGATCTGACAAATTTAGAAAGGATTTTGTGCATGTTTGGAGAAACTGGCATTTTTACAATCTGGCGCGGACTCGTCTTCTAGGAAAACACTGAAGGAATCAAACACATATAGGAATCTAATAAAAGCAAATGCCCCTAAAGACACGTCAACTACCTTTCTACTTCCCAGCTTGACTACAAATGTGATTCCCATTCAATAATTTTGTACGAAGAATGATGGACTGAATTTCGGTAGCCTAAAATGAGCACTGCTGGGACACTGCAGTGATGTATTAAAAGAAGGGAGAAGAAGAGACAGCACTGCCAGGACACCAAAATGATTTGGCAAAGAGGAAATAACTAGGAAGTTATTAGAAAACCTTTTCCATGATCAGATAAATTGAGAGACAAAAATGTCAGTTACTTTTCCTGGGTCACAGAACAGAGCTGCAAACAGATCAGAAGTCCCCGTGTTCCTTCCTTTAACCTACTTATTAAAGTTAAACCGTGTCCTTAATGATGAGTGGGTGTAACTACTGTATGTGGTCTAATCAGGACTTTCAGACTTGCATTATATTTATGTTCCAAATTTAAGGTCTGCCCAGGACTAAAGCACAAGGAACTGGAAAAGGAAGGCTGGAGAGCGTGTCCTTTAACAAAGCAGCAGGGAAGAGATGTCTCTACAACGACCAAGAAATGGTGACAGAAAAGGGATAAGCTAACTTGCCCTGTGGGACATGATCTGCAGGCTCGGGGTTGTTCAGCTCCCGCCCAAGCTGTCTAGCACATATGCTGTAAAAACAAGTGTTAGCTAATGGAGCGTGCCCTCATGCTCAAGGAGAGAGCAAAGTGCATCGAGCTGAGTGTCCCGGTGGAATCGGGGTCTGGACAGCCGCAGACAGGCTGTGCTGAGAGTGGCCACCAGGTGTTAACTTCCATTTCCCCTTGTTTTTCCTTAAAGAAGGTCCCTCTCCTTGAGGTTTGTTATTCCAAAATGATACTTTCTTGGGTATTCTCACTTATTAGAGAAAAGGATAATGCCTATGCTTTTTTTGAGTGAGATCACAGCTGCAACAAAGTTGATTGTGATCAAATTTTTTGCTTATATTATAGGCAGAAGAATGGTAACCTTGGATTGGATGAATCAGCTTAACAACAGATATTTTTAAAAGCCTTCCTCCAAGAAACTAGCGTGAAATCTACACCTAGGGTTAAAATCAGAATGACATTCAACTTCCCTTCTTTGTCATTCCAGCTGTGGAAATCTCGCAGTGAGTTACTTAGCAAGACGGGAATTACTGGAGTTGGCCTAATTCCATTGTGCAAAGAAGTCTAACAAGCAAAAGCATCTTTTGTGGCAATTTTCTTGACGTTCTGGGATGATTCGACTCTTGTGAAACCTCAAAGATGAAATAATCTAACTGAACTGGGGATCTGCAGTCCAGAAAACCACCCATATCCTGGGTTGCATCAAAAGAAACATAACCAGCAGGTCGCAGGAGGTGATTTTCCCCTCTACTCTGCGCTCATGAGACCCCACCAGGAGTCCTGTGTCCAGCTCTGAAGTCCTCAACAGAGAAAGGACATAGAACTGTTAGAATGGGTCCAGTGGAGGGCCACAAAGATGATCAGAGGGATGGAGCACCTCTGCTATGAGGACAGGATGAGAGAGCTGGGGCCGTTCAGCCTGGAAAAGAGAAGGCTCCAGGGAGACCTTAGAGCAGCCTTTCGGAATCTGAAGGGAGCTACAGGAGAGCAGGAGAGAGACTCTTTGTCAGGAAGTGGAGTGATAGGACAAGGGGTAATAGTTTTAAACTGGAAGAGGGGAGATTTAGATTGCAAATTAGGAAGACATCCTTTCCTGTGAGGGTGGTGAGGCACTGGAACAAGTTCCCCAGAGAACATGTGGCTGCTCCAACCCTGGAGGTGTTCAAGGCCAGGCCTGATGGGGCTTTTAGCAACCTGGTCTAGTTGGAGGTGTCCCTGCCCATGGCAGGGGGTTTGGAAATTGGTGATCTCTGAGGTCCCTTCTAACTCTAAACATTCTATGATTCTATGATATATCATATTAAGCATGTCTAGAAAATAGGACCCAAACCACCTTGCCTGCTCCTGCTCTGACAGAGAAGTGGTTAATTGCCATATGTGGTGAAAAATGTATTTAAAAGCATGAAATTGGAGGATTAATGATATTTGGTATGTGTTACTGGCAGAGCTTCATGAAATGATCAACAATTATCTTTCTCATCCATCAAGTGCTCAGGGATCACACAAGGACAGAGAGTAGAAATACGAAATACACTGTGCCAAAAACATAAAACGTGTTGTTTCTCTTGTAGCTTTCTTCATTTTTTTTTCCCACATTTTCCACACACATCATTCAAGCTAAAGTTTTGGTGGTTTTATCAGCAGAGCTACTTTTTTTCCCCACTTTTCTGCAAGCAATCAACCCCATGAAACCTTTTCAACATCAAACTCACTACAGAAAGGTGCAACTTCTTCGGGAGACAATGGAGTTTCATTTTAAACCAAGAACAAATTAACGCATTCTGATTTAACTTCAGCACTTGATTAACCCAAAATGAATCAAAAAATGCTGTTCATTGACATGCAAAGCCATGTCTATTATATTGCTACTCATAAAACTTCATATGCATTGGCACAACTGTGCCAAAACATTCAGACAACAAAAACCAGCTTAATTTCAGAGATTTACATGTTCCTGAAAGACTGAGATATTTCATGCCTACAACCAAACTTTAATTAGAGCTGAAATTACAATACAATGCACCCTATCAAAGTAGGTGTGCTATTTATAGCTGCACATTTAACTCTTTGCTAGTGAGGTGCTCTGCACAACAGGATCACCAATTCCCTGTTTCGCTAAGAAATACATCGCTTGGTGCTTAAGATGCAGCTGGAGGGAGATGCACAATATGCCGTGCTGTAAATGCCACTGGAAAGATGTGTAGCTCATGAACGGTGGTTTGAAGAACACAACTTGCTTGCTTATCTACTTACTTGCTGATTATTTCTCTTTTGAGCCACCCTGCCTACCTGCAAAGGACAAACAGTAGAAAGCCTGATGCTGTGAACAGGTGTGGATGCGCTTCATGGGGAAATCCATTATTTCAAGGAAGGGCCAAGATTTCTGTGGGACTCGACACAAGACTGAGCACTTGGCACTTACATAAAAGGCTCATCAGAGCAGTTATTTGCTGTTTATTTTTGGGGGGATATTTGGAGTGCTGGCTTGAGGTCTGAGAGTGCTGTAAATTCATCATGTAATGTGTACAATTTTAGTTAACAGCAGGGGCTCTCAGCTGGAACACTTGTATTTGATGACACAGTCTGACCATTATAACTGAAGTACACCTCTCCCTGACATCACCATCCAAAACTGGACTTCTGAGAAGAGGAACAACGTAATGGAAGCAGTCTTGACAAGCACAGAAAGAAAAACAGTGCTTGCCAGACACTCCAGAATGAAGCTTTGCCTGGATTTTATTGAAGACTCTTCTCTGACAGAGGGAACCAGTGACATGGATGAAGGAATAAGGAGCTCCTTTAACTTCCGTGCTTGAAGTCTGGAGCTACAACTGTTTTCCACCAATTGCCCTCTCTCAAAGCAATTTGCTCAGGTGCTTATGTTTAGCTGGGATGAATCCGGGCTTGAGTATGTAGGGACATACCAAATTACATTGCACTCAATGTAGAGGTGACACAGAGCACTTTCCCCACACTATAATGACATATCTATAGCAGATATTATCTTCTGAGGGTTTGGCAGAGCCAGCTTCCACCAGCTATGTCAGATACATTATTAGCACTGTTTAGGTTTAAGGATGTCAAGATTGTCCCGTGTAGTGCAGGTCAGATAATAACAATGGGATGCTTTAAAACCAAACTGTATCCTCTATTTTTAAGGACAGAATAATCCACTGGCAATTCCACCAATTAAAAATTAGGTGCCCTAAAGAACTATTTTGAAAGGTCACATGCATAGCCAATAGAATAACAGAGATGAGAAAACTGTGAAATAATCACTATCTTAGATAGAAAAACAAATTTCGGGTTATAGACAAAGGAAGCATGAGACACGATCCCAATCTATAGAAGGTTTCCTTTCAGAGCTGGATGTCTACTTGCAGATATCCAGTAAAAGTCCCCTCCTCCCCCCCCCAATTAATTACAAAGGGAAAAAGATAAGAGTTCAATTCATTTAATTCTTTTGTTCCAGACATTTCATGGCTGTCAGTCTGAAATTTTGGAAGAAGCCCACGTTGAGGATAACCCTATAAACAGGGTAACTTGGGACTTGGGAAAAAAAAAAGGTAGGGAAAAAAAAATAAAAATCAGTATACTTCCCCCACATATGGTTCTAACAGATGTGGTTTTAAATTACCGTTGGGACATAATAATGTATTTTGAATGGACTGAATGTTAAATAGTTGGCTCCTCCTATGTGACAGACATTAGCGCTCGGTGGTTTAAGCAGAGAACTCCCCATTTGTGTCTTTAGCTGGCATGTACTTCATTTTCAGCCCACGCCGGTCAGGATGATTTAATACCTTCGCCTGATGTCCCTCTCGCCAGCAAGGAAAAGGATAAAATAGGATTAAAGAAATGAAACAAAACAAAAACCAGGCAACATCCCCCCCACCCCACCCCAGCAGACAAAGCCGGGCTGCTGCATTTTTCCTTACACTCCTGCAGCCCTGCAATGGAAACTCGCTGGAGAGGACAGCCAAGGAAGAAAAAAACGTTAAATAATTCAAAGCCACTAACATCAAGTCTGATGTAGAGATAAAAATAGTTACAAAACACCACTCTACATGTTTTCATTAGGGGAACTTTGACTTACTTGGAAACAGCAAGAAAACCCCAAACCTATCACCCTCCCAGGCTCGTAGGCTCAATTAGCCCAGCAGTCGAAACGACATCCATTTCCAAACCAACCTCCAATTTTCATGGTCCTTTCGTGTTTCTGCACTGGAGGGGCCAGCACAGTTCCACAGCAGGAGTGAAAAAGTCTGATCCAGAGCCCATTAAAACCAACAGGAGCCTTTGAATTAACAGTAATGATCCTTGGATCTGGCCCTGGTTTAGGTTAACGGGTTGTGGTGCTTTGGGGATTCAGGCAAGATTGGATGTGACTGGCTTTTGTTATCTCCAAAAATCTCTGTCGCTGGGAATGTCCACTTCCAAACACTCAGTCTGTGAGAGCAGTGCACGTTTTAAAAAAAGGCCTTCATGAAATATTCAAGGGAACATGATGCAAGGAGAGCGACCATATAGCCTGTGTAAAGTTAATTGAAGGTATTTTCATTTGAACAGAGGGAAGGAGAGAGGAACAAACAGGAGTATTCACAGATGAAGACTACCTGCCCACCCCCTCCACACACATTTGATCAGCAGCTTTACTGGGGTTGGGTGTGGGGAAATGAAATAGTAACTGACAAATAAAAAGTAACCTGTTTTTTTATTATTTATTTCACACACTGCAGAGATGTTACAGATTTTTTTGCCTTCCGTGCTCTGAAAGGGGAAAAAACAAAACAAAACAAGTCAAACCACCTTCTGTACACAGAGCAGAGCACCAGCTGCAGCAATCCAGCTCTAGCACCGAAAGAGCTGGCACAGGTCCCTCTGTTCCTGGGATTTGCCCATTTCCTCATCCCCAACGCCACATCCCCAAAAAGGCCCACTCTTCATCCCTACCATCAGCTTCTAACACCCCCTTCTTTCCTCTTGCCATCTTCTCAACTAGATACTTGCTGTCTGACAATCTCAGCAAAAGACATAAAAAAAGACAAAATAAATAAATACATAAAATTCAACAAAACATTAATTATGCATAAAGCATAAAAGAATGCAAAACTAAGTGATGCAGGTGTACAATAACGTGGCTCCCCAGAGCCTGTGATCAGCAGTGGTTGGCAGAGAGAGCCACAAGCAGATGACATTTTAAAGCATGTGGAGGGTGTGTAGGGATGGAAGCAATGGCTTGTAGGTTCTATACGAGTCATTTGTGCATCCCCCTGCTAATGCCAAGTAATACTGTGAACAGCATCAGCGATAATAAGCTATAAAACCCAAGCCCTAAAGCAAGCACTGTTCAGGTAGACCCAAATGCACATCAAACAAGCAGAGCTTTCAGTGACAGACAGGTGGCTTTGTCTGCTCACACTTTCTTGCGAGATAAAAGTGTAAACAGGCAAGTATCAGATGTTTCCGAATCCTGGGCATCTTTGCAGGGTGTCAGGAAACAACATGGGTTTTAAGATGGGAAGGAGAGAAACTGAGAAGATGGAGATGCAGGGGAAGCTTGTCAGGGTGTGAGAAGATGGCCATTAAGTTGTCCCTTGGTTCAGGACACAGCTGCTCCAGCATGGATGAAGGGAAAGACATAATTTCTTGTTTGAGGGAAGAGCAAACGCTCACAAGAATGAAGCCTAAGAAAAAAGACTCAGATGCTGTCAATGAGAAGCAAAAACTTTTGAGCCACAAACAACTTCACAGTCAGATATCACAAGACAGGCAGGCTGGTTGTTCTTACTTCATATTAAGGGCATTTTGTTGGTTATATTTTTGTACCGATTATCCCCAGGACAAGAAGAAAAGTCAAAACAAGAGCCTTTTTTGTTGCTGGGCTTTCTGATTCTCTCCCAAAGCCTCCGATCATTACACCCCAACCTGCTCGCACAGTACGGAGTAACTAGCCGGGTGATAAAAACATCAGATGAAATTCAGTATCAATAAAAGCAAAGTAATGCATAAAGGGAAAACCAATTCAAACAATACATACACAACGTGGGCTCTAAATTAATGGTTACCACACAGGAAGGTGGCTGGGGAATCACCATGGGATGCCCTTTGCTAACGCTCTTTGCTAACACTGGCTCTTTGCTTGTGCCAGTCAAACACACAGGGAAAATTTTGGGATATGTTAGGAAAAAAACTAGACCAAAAAAAAAAAGAGGAAAAAAATAGAACAGGACAGTGTTGTACAGGCTAATGATTCATCCCTATCTAAATGCCACATGCATTTTCGGTCAACGCATCTCTAAAATATATAGCAGAATTAACAGAGACAAGGTTATAAAGGTTATTGGGAATACAGAAAGACCTTTGCAGGAGAGATGGAGCAGAATAGGGATTTTCAGCTTGGAAAAGAACAAAAAGTGGGAGGAACAGACCTCTGTCACATCAGAATTCCTATAACCCGCAAAGTAGGAGTCACTTAATGAAATTGCCAAATCGTGAGTTTAAAGTAGAAAAAAGGGAAGATTTTTGCTCATTGCACAATTTGAAACTTTTTGTTAGGGTCATCACGA
Organism: Pedionomus torquatus; assembly: GCA_013398155.1. Lineage (NCBI taxonomy): Eukaryota > Metazoa > Chordata > Aves > Charadriiformes > Pedionomidae > Pedionomus > Pedionomus torquatus. The sequence continues at coordinate 541,996 of VZRU01021338.1, read as the reverse complement.
CAATATACTGTGTTCAAAAAGAAATCAGGACACTCTTAGAGGCTAAATGCTTCAGTGCTGACTGAGCAGGACACTCCAAAAGACTGTCCTGAAGATAGAAGAGCATAAAGAAAAAGTGCGATCTGTATTTTAACATGAATAAAATTAGCCTTCATATCAGCATGATACAACAGCTGTAAACTATTGGAAATCCAGGAATAATCCTTTGGGTTGTGAGACTAACCTAAAAGCTCATCACTTCCAAAAAGCTGTTTGTAGCCTCTTCTTTCTCCCTTCTCAACCACGTGCTCCCACCACGTTAACTCAGTGTAAGTCACAAACTCAGCAATAATAAAAAAAACCCAAACACAAAACCCACAAAAAAAACAAAACTATAGCAAAAGACAGAGCTAGCTTTCTTCCAGGTTGATGAATAATCAGATACAATCTGAAGCAGTAGAAGGACAGGAGCTGGGAAGAGAGGACGCTGTGAGTGGATGAGGGAGGGAGAGTTGGAACCTTCTCCTTCCGTGGCAATGTGTCCTGAGGTTGGCTTTGATGTGAAACTACAGACTCAGTGTCACTGGTGATGATGATAAAAAAAAAAGAAAAAAAGCCAATTACACAGAAAATGCATTTATCTGCTCCTTTAGTTTTGAGGGTTTCCTTCCCCCCTCCTTCCTCATTTTTCAGCTGTGATTTGCAACAACAGTTACTGTTAAGAGAATGTTGTTGTATTAAATCAGAAATCTTCTGTCAGAAAGACCATGAAACCAAAGGCAGGATACCAGGGAGTTTGTGTGCTTGCTCTGTCAGTGCAACATCTCCTGAGACTTCTTTGGTTCTAATCCCATTCTACAAATCCTGCAGTGTCGTATCGCTTTGATGCGGCTTGGTGAGATTCTCATTAATTGTATTCACTTTTGTTTCCAGGAAGCTGGAGATTTCATCGTCTGCTAACATACGCTGAAAGGCACGTGTCAGTTTTAGAATAAATTTCCAATATATAAAAATATCTACAGAACACACAAACACAAAATCAGCTTGCAACGAAATCTCAAGTTCTCTGTTTATCCGGGAAAGGCAAAGTTAGTGGCGCTGTCAATTATGGGGAGAGCGAGGCAGCTTTAATAATAAAACAGCGTTCGCAGTTTCTCATAACTATACTAAGCAAATTGTTTGGGCTGAAAATTTCCATGCCAGCTGTCTGCCTCGGGCTGAAGTTTTTTGGAAAATTTCAGTCAAAACAGTTCAGCAGATTCGGAGAATAAGGCTAGGGGAAAATATGTTGTTTTACCCATGTTAAAAGAAACGCCTTTAGCCTTCTCTCTAAAACCTCCTCTGGGATCTCCAGGACTTTAGAGGAAGGACTTGAAATTTTCCTGTTTTCTTCAAATGAATATTGTGTGAATCTGAGTGCGTTTAGCCAAGTTGAGACATCTTTGATAAAAACATTGCTGTTACACACTCCTGGGTGCATTTGTGCACAGCTTCTATCGCTTGTATTTCTACCTGCGTGGGATTAAACAAGATACTTTGTGCTGTGGGACATGCCCGGTTGTGAGCCAGGTATCAGAATTTTAATTGGAGATGATTTCTGGAGCTTGTCATGATCCCCAGCCAGGAGGAGCTGGACGATGTTGGGGCGAGAGACCTGCAGAGCAGGGATTAGAGGGGTGATAATGAGATAGCAGGAGAGAGCTGGAAAAGGCAGAAGATGAGGAGGGGACCAGACTGAGCATGATGAAAAGGGGAGGGATCTCTTTAGGGAAGCAGAGCACTCCATGAAACCAAGTAATGATTAACCAAGTTAATATAAGCCATTGACACATACAAATGTCAAAATGATGCAACATATAGAGCTTCTGGTTTTTGCAAAACTTAAAAAAAAATAAATTCCAACCAGACTAGGCTAACAGATCAATAATAAGATCTAAAAGTATATATTGGAGACCCAGAATAAAAAAAACAAACCACAATGAACTTTGCCTTAATCAAATGCCCTGTTGGCCTTCTTTACGATGCAGTCATTATTCATAGAATCATAGAATGGTTAGAGTTGGAAAAACCTTGAAGATCATCGTCTTCCAACCCCCCTACCATGGGCAGGGACACCTCCCACTAGACCAGGTTGCTAAAAGCCCTATCAAGCTTGGCCTTAAATACTTCCAGGGATGGCATCCACAGCTTCCTTGGGCAACCTGTTCCAGTGCCTCACCACCCTCACAGTAAAGAATTTTTTCCTAATATCCAATCTAAATCTCCCCTCTTCCAGTTTAAAACCATTACCCCTTGTCCTATCACTCCACTTCCTGACAAAGAGTCTCTCTCCTGCTCTCCTGCAGCTCCCTTCAGATACTGGAAGGCTGCTCTAAGGTCTCCCCGGAGCCTTCTCTTTTCCAGGCTGAACAGCCCCATCTCTCTCAGTTTGTCTTTGTAGCAGAGGTGCTCTATCCCTCTAATCATCTTTGTGGCCCCCTGTTGGACCCGTTCTATGTCCTTTATTCACAAGACCGTGTTTTATTCAAGCCAGCCTGGAGACGAAGCAGTGAGAATTGGGAGGAGAAGGTGAAGTTTACAATCCTTGTCTTCCTCGTTGCAGAGCTGGAAGGTTTGTAGTGACTAAGCAAAGGATGGAGGGATGAGGACAAATGTGTTTCAGCTTAAGGCAGCCTAATGATGCCCCGAGCCCGTGGGCAGTGTCGGGCAAGTCATTTCAACGCAGCATTTCATAACTATGTCAAAGCTAAGTGTGTTGCAACCTCAGGATGATCATCTTGATAGTTTGGAATCTGATTCGCTTATGTGTCAGACGCCCACAACTGCAATTAAAGGCTGTGTGAACTTTGCTTTGTTTTAGCACCGTACGTAACCTCTGATCGTGGCTCTGTTTGGAGGAACATATCGTGCAATCGACTCCTGAGATTGTTCTCTGCTTTCTAGCACAAAAACCTGTGCCAACACCAAAAAGCCGATCACACCTCAAACCCTGCCTCACAAAGGGCAATTTTCTAGAAATCGCAGCATTTACTTGCTCCCGGCTGACAGGATCTGTGCTGCACAGACCCCAACTAGCCAGTATCGTGTCTATCAGCAAACAGGAAGCAAATTCTGGAATCTCTCATGCTCCATCAGTTTTTCCAACCACTTTTGGCAGTTCCTTCTACAGGCATTTTGACTAACCAAACTCTGCTTTCCTAGTCTTTGTTGTGTTACCCAGGTGAGGACAAAATGGTTTTCAGCATCCAAAGATGCAAAGGGAGTTCAAAAGGAACTGGTGGAATGCTGAAGAACTGCCACTATCAAATTTAGAAGTTCCATTCCTTTATAAGGTTGGGTGATTAAAGTCCGGGAGACCCAGTACATGAGGTGGTTTAGAACTTGGTGGTCTCTGGGACTTTGCTTTCATGTGGACAGATAATAGCTGAATATGCTCCTGCCCAGGAACTGAATCCTAGCTTCTCTTTCCCTCTTTAGAGCATGATATAGAAGACTACGACTGATTTTTTGCATGGACTCGATATTCTCCAGAAGTCGCAGCCCTACACTGAAAGCTTTAAGTGATCTTAAGATTTTCAGTGCATTTCCTGGAGTTTGAGGGGGAGAAGACAAAGCCTTTGAGCCCTTATTGCATACATAAGGAGGGGGGAACAAAAAGAATACCGTAAGATTTAATCCTTCTGTTTTCTAACTTTTGATTGTTTAACTGATCGACTTCCAGAAGACTTTGAAGACTCAATGTCTGCAAACACCTGAGCAGACAAGCGATAGAGCTGCTAGCGCGGTGTTTAAAGAGAAAACTGCACTGAGTAATCACCTGAAACCTAAATCAATAGGCAGCGAGACATCTCCGGCTTTCCCGTTTGCTGTTGCTCCCCGGGCAGCACATCTGCCACCGGTGCCTTGGCAGTACTTAAGGCAGCAAAGCGGGATTCTGGACCGTAGTGGTTTTCCTAGACTGTACAAATACTACCTCACTAAAGCCCGAGGAGGCATCAGTGAAATATAATTGAATCATCCCCATTGAAACAGACTGATGCATGCGATTTAGAGAGATCCTCCACCTAAACTGACCATCAGCAACTCCTGTCTTTCCCTTTCCTCTCCCTTTTGAAAAAAAAATAAGATGTGCTGAATCCTAGAAAGCAAATCTTACTTGGAACAGGAAACTTCACTACCAGCCCTATTCCTTTTCACAGGGCATTTCTCTCCTTCTGCCTGCCAGCACACTGGAAGAACACAGATTTCCATGCCTGCTGCTTTCGTGGACATCTTTACATTCAAAAGATCACCTCCTCTGATACCCAGCAGGACAATATGCAGTGAAGTCTGAATTCCCCCTACAGCACAAACAGCTTCGTTCCCAGCAATTTGGCATAAAGGCATAAGGTTTTCAGTGAGTAAGGCTCAAACTTCCCAAGAAATTTGAACTTTCTCTAAGACACGTTTGTCACTCCCCATTAACCAAGCAGACGTGCCCTCTTATTCAGATTTCGACTCTGCCTTTAAAGATGCTCCAAAAAGAGTGATTCAGGACAGCCGGCAAAAATACATGTATATTTCTAGGAAAATCATTTGATTATCAGCACAGTGATGGTGAAATGGCACACAAGAATGCAAATCATATGTTTATTTCTAAGTAGAAATATGTCCTACAGCCACTCTACAGCACCACTCCTCAAGCAATACTGATATGGTTAAGTTATAAAATTTCCCCATCATTCTTTTCCCTTTCAATCTACAGCAAAGAAGATATACATATCAAAATATCATTTCAAAATATTTTATTACAAGACTTTTCCTCTGAAACATATTGGTCAGGAATCCACAAATACCCAGTTCACTGGAAGCGCTACATGGTACTCCGTCAAAGTGCCCGGCAATGCCAATCTGTCAGTTCAAAGCAGAAACAGAATATTTTAGCTTTTAGTTACAATAAGCTATGCTGATAGACCTTGTAACAGGGCAGGTAACAGCCAGCCTTTAAATCTGAATTGACATTGATTTACAGAGTTTCATCTCTTGGAATTAAATCTGAGAGAGAGAGAGAGAGTTTCAAGCCGCTTCACTTTTTGATATTACAATTACCCATTTCTTGAACGCAGAAGGGTTTGCCTGAGAAAGAAAAAAATAGTCTCAAGTGTCTACAGAGACGAAGTAAAAAGAGAAAGCGATGTTAAAGATGATATCAAAGGAGGAAGTTTTTGTTTATTCATCCTTTTTAATTCTTCTTTTCCCCCCATAAATTTTTAAAGCTCCCTTGATTTGAAATCCTAATAAGAAGTCACATATGTCATGCAACATTCATCCTGCCAAATCTCTCTCCTCGTGCTATTACTGCAATATTTGTAACTTTTGATCTGGAAACATCACGTTACGTAAGATCATAGTTCTGCTCCTTGCAAGGATGTGATTCTGTCAGAAAATGAACCAGTGAAGCGGGAACTCGAACAGAACTGGAAATGACTTTGCAGGGGAAGAAGTACTTCTGCTTAAGCATCTCAGCTATTTTAAAGTGGAAGAACTCCACATTTTATTCTCCTGAGCAGAGAAATGTAAACTACCCAGTTAAAAATAATCAGACCAAGCTCTTAATTGGAATAATGTACATGTTGTAGCGGGAATGAAATAACATTTTAGTTATTAAGCACTCCAGGAAACCAATCAAATAAAATAAAAGCAAAAAAATTCCTCACTTTGTAAAACAAAAGAGAACAACATTTTCTCTTGCCAGTGTACTATCTGCTCACCAAAACAAGAGGAAAGCATCTAATTTAAATAAGCAAAGGAAAATAATTAAGCAACAAGGACTTCAAAAACCCACAGTCCTCTCTGTGCGAATCTCACTCCTTCCCCAGATCCACCAAAACCAGAGCCTTGTCTCCTTTTTTCCATCCATGTAGTAAAATAAATCCGAGAGGCTGGGGGATTGGGGGGTGGGGGAGAGAATGGCCCCTCCCTCCCCAACGAAAACCTATCCTTTAAATAAGAGAAGGCAAATTCTCCCCAGAAAAGCCTTTTTAAACCCGGACCCTTTGCTAATAATAAAGGAAACTATGAAGTTAACTTGTGCACCTCCTTTTGCCTTTTGCCTTTTCCTGTTTCCCCTGCCAGCAATCAGCCTGAGATCTCTTCTCCCACTAAAGACCCTCTTTCTCCACCAGAACATGACTTTTTTTTTTTTTATTTTTTAAATCCAGATCACACGTACAAATGACAGATAAATTGAAAAATCTCGCCTTGAAAACATGTGCACACATGCACACACATATGTATGGGAGGGGAGGATGAGGCACAGAGGCAGGAGTCCCCGCAGAAATGTAATACATCTCAGTGCAGTGGCAGTAATTCCCAATTCTGGTGATTTATTTTGGGGGGAAAAGGAGGGAAAAGCTGAAAAAAGTTGTTTGCAAAGGCACCTCCTCTCCTTTCCAACTGTGGGTGCAGACCTCCTTCCCAGGGTGGTCCGGAGCAGAGCAGCGGTCCTAAGATTTTCCCGTGCCTGGGAAACGCCTGGCCACACACCGCGACCTCCCACTCCCCTCCCCATCCCCAAACCTGCTGGAAACCAGCACAGACCCTCATTTTCCCTGCCCATGCGCTGGCTTGGGGATGACATTTTTAAAGGGATCGTGGCAGCGAAGTAGCCTCATGGCCACAAACCAGCCTGCACCGGCAAGGGCTGATCCGGCAGCGTGGCGTGGGCTGGGAGCTGGGAATTTAACAGGGAAGGGCAGCTCCCAATGGCCACAAACCAGCAAATTCCTACAGCGTTGTAATGTAGGCAGAGCCAAGCGAACTGCTTTGAAGGCTTGTCTCGCTGCAAAACAGTGCCACAGAGACGAGCCTTCCTACCGTTATTACCCCCCATCACAGACACACTGTACTAAATAGATTACAAATATACACATACATATATATATTTGTAGAAACTCGTGTTTTTAGTTCGCGAGCCTATAAAAGTGCTAGAGGCTGACACTAAGTGGGAGGTGCCTGGCTCTGAAGAGGCCAATGAAATAAATTAAATACAAACCACTGGCTCAGCCCCGGCTTCCCCCAGCGAAGCGGGGAGATGTTGGGTTTTCACATGGCCGATACCCTGCCCTTGCCGGACCCATCCTGCAGCTGGCACATGGAGGGTGGCTGGTATGGTATAGGTGTAAATAGTAAACTGTGGGTATTGCAGGCACATATGGCGCACATGTTGGGAGCAGAGCACTTTCTGTAGGAGGGGAGGGGCCACCCTACCAGTAAGCGATTTTATTAGGGTCAGGGAAGCAGAAAGAAATTGGGTTAGGATAGGCTGGGAGCTGCCAAGTTCCCCTGCCCAACTCCTGTGCCCCCAGAGCAGGGAGCAGCACACTAACAACTTGCCAGGCTCCAGCAGAAGTTTACCTAGAAAAAAAAAAAACACCAAAAAACAAAAAACCCACACAGACAGCTTCCAACTTCAAAGCTTTTGCTCTCATTTGATGTCCCTCCCTTCACATGGGACTTTTCTCAGAAAAAAAGAAAAACAGAAAATGATGCAGCTATAAATTCAAGATGAGACTTCACTGCAAAAAGTTAAGAAGGAAGATGGGGTGGAGGTGGGGAGATTATTTATAGTTTGCTTCAGGGTTTTGGTGTTTGTTTTGTTTGTTTGGTTTTTTTTTCTTTGTAAAGAACTGAACTTTCCTGGAAGAGGCATAAGCAAATGCATTCAAGACGCAGAAAGCTCTTGTCTATCTAGTCAATAAGTATTTAGCCAGCTCTGTTTTGGCTGTATGAAAAATGTATTTCAGATTGTATATCCCATAAGGCAAGGAAGACTGTGGCATAAATATGTATTTTTACTTTTTTTTTTTTTCAAATCATGTGCTTACATGGTTGTAACCACTGCGAATTTCGAAGCATGGTCATGGTAAGAGTAAATGCATACTGCCTTGCGAATACTTTAAGTTTTCTTGTTGTTATTATTATTTAAAGATTTGTCATGCCTTATCTACTACTTCTTTCAAGGTAAAATATCCTAGATGTTTTAGACCAAGAAAATACATATATATTTTAATCCAAACAATTGCCAAGACATAAATGCCCTTTTGGTAGCAGCCTGGTGTTATGTTCAACAGCCCGAATTTGTATTTCAAAATGCAAATTGCTGAGAATGTGAGCACGAGTCTGAACCACTGCATTTCTCCCAGGCACTCTAGCATCTTTTCTCAACCGCCTCACTATTTGGGGGCGGCAGCTTTTAATACTGGCAGGGCATGGCTGGAAGCAGGGCTTGAACGTTTAATGCCTGAGAAGCCGAATTGTCACTCAAGTTGCAGTCAAGCGCGTTTTCCCCTTATTTTTGTTGGAGGCAAACCCACCCTCCCGTGGAAAATGGGAGAGACCCCTTCCCCATCCCCGACTCTAGCACAGATCCAAATGTAAACATACACACACACGCACACACACTCCCACCACGCACCACCCTGCAGCAGGACATGGGGTTCAGACAGAGCCAAAGGAGCTTTGTGCAGCTCAGAAATACCAAGGCACTTTTTTTTTTCCTCCCTTTTCCTTCTTTCTCCCCCCCTCCCCTCCTCCTCCTCGCTTTTACTATTACATAAATAACACCGATTGAGCTTAAAGCTGCATCTTTGCTCCAGTGCCTCCAAATCTGCACTGCTGCCT
>VZRU01021338.1:514137-528793 GCA_013398155.1 Pedionomus torquatus | reverse complement strand
TTTCTTGTTGAAAATATTGTTTTTTTTTTTTTTTTTTTTTTTTTTTTTTTTAAGGCAAGGGGAAAAGCCGTGTATGAATGTGTTTACAAAACCAGGTCTGAAGTTTGGAGGGTTTGACTTTTAAGCCTCTATTTCTTTTAGTCATTTTTGGTTTAAAGACGCATGAGGATGAGGATAAAGCACGTGAGTAAGGGTTGCGTCTTAAGTTTCCAGTCAGGTGTTACTGAAAGGTTATGGCTGCAGGACAAAGGGAGATACCGGGTGCCACTGCTAAAGTTCATCTGGCTTATAGAGTTGATGCTACCACTGAAAACCACAGCCCAGTCTTCAGCGCACTTTAGCAGCCCCAGGTATGTAGCCACGGTCCCTGTTGGGCTCACGCTGAAGTCTGTACCGTGGCATCATTGGTGCACTTGTTCCCATGGTAGCTAGATCGAAGAAATCCAGCTTCTTGGTTATATATCAGGCTGTCATGGGCGGTGTAGACAGAACTGGAGTTAAATAAGAAGTTATACATATTTGTAGGACCTGAAGTCCACAACGCATTCCTTGTCACCAGAGAATGCACCATGTAATTCTGCAATCAGAATATAAAACAGAGCCTTTATCTACCTGCACAGTTGAGGGTTGAAACCTCCTTGCTGTGTGATGGATGGCAGGGCTGAACCAGAGGTAGATGCAGAGATGAATCCTGAAGTTCTCACTCCAAATTAGGTTATGTCTCTCTGACAAAGCTCTCAAGCAGGGTGGTGGAGCAGAAACCACCGGGGGTTCTTTATAAAGAGCAGGATTTCCCTCCTCTTTCTCCTCGCTCCAAGGATGTCTGAAGCTTAAATCAGTATACGTTGACCCAGAGAGACATCTCCACTGCTGGTACCATGAGGTGGGCTCCAGTGCTGGGACAGAGGAGCGTTACCACTTATGGGGCCTTTTCTTTTACTAGCTGCTTTCTAGCAGGATGCTAAAGGCTGGAGGGGGTCATTCTATCTTGCCAGTGCCTTTTGTAATACTTCAGTGGGTCTCAGGGCTTCAGGAGGATGGAACTGAACATCTACCCACACTACTGGGCCTTACACCCTTCCTTTCCTTGTTTGCAAAGTACCAGTGTCTGTTGTCATACCTGGGAAACCGGCAGAAGCACACGATGGAGTTGAGAGTCTGCTCCTACTGCTTACTCAGGAAAAGTTCCCATCAAGTGAATTGGACATTTGCCTGAGTGAGTGTTGCAGGATTCGGCCCATATGCTTCTCGGCTCTTATATTTGCATAGTGCAGAATATGCTTACAGTACGGTGCCAATAAAACAAAACTATATACAGTAAGCACAGAAAAATCAAGAGCACAGTTAAGACCATTTACAAACAGCAGCTGAGCTCTGCAGCTGACATCCAGGCTTATCACTCTGTCAGAGACCATGCTCTGTTGTGGCTAATATATACACGACAATTATTTATAGGCAATTAGATGGAAGGTCCTGTAAGTGTATAGGTCTCTATTCTCCCTTTCCTAAGCCTATTATTTTCTTTTTCCTTATGAATTATTTATATTTCAGCTCTGTAAGTGTGTTCTTGTTTTTTGTTTTTGTTTTTTTTGTTTTTTTTTTTTAAACTATGGAAAGCATTTCAGGAGGCTGCTTTCGTGGAAGACACTTGTTCTTCAAGTCAGTGCTCTGGTATTGTGTAAACACGCTGCATATACCATATGTGGCCAACTTCAAACGAGATACTAGTTCATTCATCCTAATGAAGTGGAACGAGCTCTCTTTTGTCTCCGGAAATTCCACTGATGTCTTATGAAGGAGGAAAAAGATCTTCATCAAGATGGTGCAGATCATAGAAGTGTATAAATTGCCTAGAGGATCAAATTATACCTTTTCATAGACATATTTTCCTCTCTAAAAATTTAAAGTATGTTTTTTTTTAAATCCATGGGATAGGATAGAATATTTCCTAATCCATAGTACATGATCAAATGGCCATGAACAACTGTAATATAATACGTCTTCAATACAACTGGCCATAAGTATATTAGAAGAACCTCCAAATAATAATTACCCTATTACCATGCTGTGACTTCACATCCAATTTTGCTCACCTCACCGTACAAAATGGATGGAACAGATGACTTTTTTATTTTTAATAATAATGAAATGTTCAGGATTTGATATAGAAACCTGGCTACCTAGGTAATAGGTACATATAAGAACCTATTTAGAATAGCTATGTGAATGGGAATTGCTGTTAAATTGCAATGAAATACTATAGCATATCAAACAATATTTGAAATCAAATAAAACTTGGAAGGCACTCATATTCAAGCCATAATCTCATTGTGAAGGAGACTTTTTTCTGATGAAATCTGCTGTTTTAGACAACTCTGTAATATCTCCTTATTCTCCAGTATGGCCACCTATCTTGACTAACTTTAAATGACTCACTCCAGATTTATGCTTGTGAAATAGCAAAATTCATATGAATAGTCCCATTCACATGCTAGATGCTCTTGGGAAATGAAAAACCAGTTATTGAACTTATAGATAGCCCTGGTCTTCATAAAAGAATGGTCTGAACTGACGGCACCTCCTTCCCCTTTAAAGGATGACCCCTGAGACAGCAGAATAGAGCCCCTACTTCCCCAACACCTTCAATTTAGGCATCTCTTTTACATGCATTGAACTGATCATCTGAGATGGCAGAGTCAGTACATTATTGTATGATTATAGAGAAAAAGTGAGCCTGCGGAAACAGCACAACAGATCTGAGTGCGATTGCCGGCTCTGATGCACATTTTCATCACTTGTTCATCTTTTAGGGCTCACCCAAGAGCCTGTCTCAGTGAATCCTCACCAAAGAAGTAAATATCATCAACTTTTCCTCTGTCCCCTGCCTGGACCATCTCCCTCAGCAGACACGCCACTGCACACGAACAGGAAGCAATCGGGCTCTCCTCCCGCTTTCTGCTCTGTCCTCCAGATAAATTGTGTTAGTTTACTGGCAAAATCTAGTTTGTATTATTGTTTGCACTCCTGAGTCAATATGGATATGGAAGAATAAGCTGAAATATATGCCTTGTGTATCATTAATAACAGCGTAGCCTCTCCGTAGCTACGTGACAATTCCCAAATACTTCATTTAACAGTAAGCCATTCATCATGCCTGCCGTATCACAACCAAGTAGTTCAGTATCCCCGATTTACAAGAAGAGCTGTTGTCTGTGCCTATTTGTACTGCTTATATCAAGACAGACCAAGAGTCTGAGTGCTGGCTTTCAGCTTGGAAAATCCAGGTTCAGTTCCCTGGTGTAGCAGAAAATGATCTAGGCTTAGGTTTCCCCTATATAATATACAGATAAAAATACTTCCTCGCTTTATCAGATGTCGTGAGGATAAAATGCATTAAAGACTGTAAGTCCCACCACTACTACAAGAGCCATAATTATTTCAAATAGGTACGTGCAGTGCAAGTACAGCGATATTTAATACACACCCTATGGGTATAAACCACGAGTCAGGGCTGATACAAACACAGATGATGCTAGGGAGTTAAAAACGGTGCTTACTTGCACGCTCTTCCCTGGCTTCCTCTCCATTAAGGTCTGCGTATCACGGATGGGCTTTGGCTCTCAGTCACGATGGAGCACGTCTGGTAAAGTCAGTGGTTTTATCCCAGTCGTACACTCGTGGAGGCAGGAGCCCATTGTCTGGGCTGAGACATTCAATCTGGAAGAGAAAGAATAAAAGGGCCCCTGTGTGTAAAGTCATTCATTACAATTTGGAATGAAAAAGGAAATCAGTGGGGTTGCTGGAGGTTAAGGAAGGGCAGAAATTGGTCTTTTATCATTCAAATGCCATAGGGAGAAAAAATAAAATAATAATACTATAAAAAGCAACGGATCTAATCCTGCACATCTCTACTCACATCTCCTGCCTTTATTCATTGCAAAGGGTCACAAAGAAACAATCATGTGCATTTGCAGGACCAGATGCAAAATTCATTTATAACAGAATTTCATAAGCAAGCAACTTCTTTTTCCTAGGATGGAGCTCCAATGAAATTTTGATATGACCTTTATATACTTTCAGATAAAATAAGATTATTTGGATTGCCGTCCTACATAAGTAAATTTTCTACACTAACTTCAAGCTCGAAGACACGAGAACATCCCTCAGAAGTCAGTGAATATTTTGGAAGATTGGACATGAAGTTTTTTAAAGAGGAACTTTTATCAGTGGAAGACAAGGAGGAAGAATGATTACAAAGCTTTTGATACTGAAGGCGCATTGGATTACTGGAAAATGTAAGTGAAAGTTGTTCTGAAATGCTCCAGCAGCATCTGTGTTTATTTTACATTGTACTGGATACCCTTAGCTGTGATAACTTTATACCTAGCAGGAAGAGCACGAGATGTTTTCATAGCTATCCTGCAAATTGGAATGAAATTGTAAGTAAGGCCATTTATTTCAAAAATGCAGCCAGTGACATCGCTTTCTGAAAGCGTCAGGGCTGCCCCACACAGCAGTCAACGTCTACAAACAAGCACCCAGCCTTCAGATAAACACAGGCTGTAGGACAACTCAAAGCATCCTTGCTGATCAACAGTTCTTCAAGCGGGAATTTAGGTTAGCCAAGAGTTCCCCCCACTTTCCTGGGGGGAAGCTGATGAACACCGGAGCGTGATTTTGCTCTCCCATCATTTCTACACAGGACAATCCTCCCAACTACGATGTTTCACCTTTACAATCCCCACCTCACACTCCAGCTCACAAGGGGCCAGAGGATTCTACAAAGCAGGGATGTTAGAAAATTTACCATCTGTATCTAAGAAGCTAAATAAAATAAAGGGTTGATCCTATAGATTAGTATTCAATCATGAATCAAACAGGGACTGAATGGTTCAAAACCTGGATTTCTACTGTACACCACTACTGCTAAACGCCAGAGGTTGAACTTTTGCTGTCACATTTTCACATTCAGCGACTAGGCTGAGGGAGCTGGGGCTGTTGAGCCTGGAGAAGAGAAGGCTCCAGGGAGACCTTATTGCAGCCTTCCAGTATCTGAAGGGAGCTACAGGAGAGCTGGAGAGGGACTCTTTGTCAGGGAGTGGAGTGATAGGACAAGGGGTAATGGTTTTAAACAAAAAGAGGGGAGATTTAGATTGGATATTAGGAAGAAATTCTATGCTGTGAGAGTGGTGAGGCACTGGAACAGGTTGCCCAGAGAAGCTGTGGCTGCCCTATCCCTAGAAATGTTCAAGGCCAGGCTGGATGGGGCTTTGAGCAACCTGGTCTGGTGGGAGGTGTCTCTGACCATGGCAGGGGGGTTGGAACTCGAAGATCTTGAGGTCCCTTCCAACTCTAACCATTCTATGATTCTATGATTCTATGACAGCTTCAGAGAGTGGTGTTTAAGTGGTGGGTTTAGGATTTGGTAGACAGTAGATTTTAAAATGGTCTTTTTTCTTGTTTGAAGTCCCCAGATACAGGCTATGTTACCTGTTAGGTTTGATCATGTCTGATCCAGCCATTTTCAGAGTGCAACTGGGTCAGAGGATGGGTTCAGTCAGTTGGAGGATGAGAGACTGCAGTCTTAATATGCTATTTAATTTATCCTATTGGTCTGGGTAAAGGAAACCATCAGAAAAGGTTTCATGAGCCTATTGGGTCGGATTAAGAAAAGCCACATGAATGTCTCTAAACGACAAAACACAAAGGAGCAATGGAACTAGTGACAAATCTGCCTTCCTTTTCCTTTCCCTTTTGAAGGAGGAGCTACCCCAGTTTGCTGTGGATTTACCAAAGACAGAACAGGATTTAAACTCACACCTGCAAAGCAAAACTAGGTACTTCACTTTTTCTCTGCATCTCTCTGCAAAAATGCCTAACACATGACATCTGTTAATGAGGGTCATAATCCCCCCATCCTATAACCCCATTCTAGTAGTGCTCAGACCCGATGGCCTCTTTTCCTAAGGAAATAAGGGTTTTATAGGAGTGCTGTCTGTCCATCTGTCTCCCCATCTGTCAATCCTGCACCCAGCAATATATTCCGAACCTGGTGGCTAATTTCACCCAGTTCTCTAGAGGGGCAAAAGCTTAAAAGATATAAATATCCCATGTTTTATGAAAATCAGTGGTGTGGTAGAGAACGACAAAGCACAGCTCATTTGAGTGAAAGGCAGTGGTATAAGCTCGTTAGCTAATTGCTTGATTTGTGCTGCCAGCTGGCCAGTCAGCACGTGCAAACTGGCCAGCTCAGCTACCTGTTAGTGACTTCTTGGATCTTCACATGATGCATCTGGCTAGCCAGCAGAAGAGGAGAGGAGACTTTTGTAGAGGGAATATGTGTGTACAAGGGTAGACAAAATATGGAAATGAAGACGTGGTGAGGGCTGAGGTCAAAGAGAAAACTGTATTATTGAAGTGGAGAAGCAAAGAAAGAAAGGAAGGTATGATGTTGTGGAGGAGGGACTGGGGATTTAAATTGCTAACAGAGCAACTCTGTTCCTCCCGTGCTGGAGGACAGCATTGAAGGCTGCAGGGAAACTTTAGAGCCCCTTCCAGTCACTCAAGGGGATACAGAAAAGGTAGAGAGGGACTCTTGATAAGGGTATGTAGTGATAGGATGAGGGGTAATGGTTTTAAATGGAAAGAGAGTAGATTTAGATTAGATATTAGGAAGAAATTCTTTGTTCTGAGGGTGGTGAGACACTGGCTCGGGTTGCCCAGAGAAGCTGTGGATGTGGAAGTTGTTCAGGGCCAGATTGGATGAGATTTTGAACCACTTGGTCTAGTGGGAGGTGTCTCTGCCCATGGCAACGGTGTTGTAACTATATGATCTTTAAGGTTCATTCCAACCTGCATCATTCTATGATTCTGCGATTGTCCAGCAAGGACTTTCCTTCTCTTTTAGCTTCAGAGCCTAAGAACAATGACTCTGGTTAAAGGCAAAGGTCTCCATAACCACATACCTTATTTCAGATGGTTACCAACAGAAAGTGGTGAAGAAAGGACCAGAAAAATAGGACACGAGCAGAGAACAACCTATGGAAGGAGCCCTATTATTCCCTCTCCACAGCCAAAAAACAGAGGCACTAGATGACAAATTGGATTACATTTCCAAAGTTCAATTTAAAACACTCTTAGTAAAGGCATGCAGTAAATTTGCCAGAGTGTCAAAGTCAGAGCGTCCAGTCTCCAAATCTCTGGTGCGGGAATTTCCCTGCTGTAGGTGGCAGTGGAGCTGCTCTGCTCACCTCCGTGTCCAGCTGGCAGGCACCATGCCCTGGAGTAAATTATTACCCGTGGTCTGACAGTGGAGAATGAAAACCTGCTTCTGGCTCAGTCCTACCATCAGTTAAGCAGGTCCCACTGCCATTCCGCTTTCAAATGCGTTTGGTCACTATTTAGCACCATTCCACCTCCAGAACACATTGCTGTCCCCGTTTCCCTCCCTCCCTTATCCCTTAAGTTGCCTTCTGTGTTTAACACACGTTCACCCATAGCGCAAAACATAAAGCCCAAACATTCAGGACAGACAGGCACCTAAAAAATCAGCTGAATTCAGGATTTCCAGTGTCAGATGATAAGGCACCCAGTCTAACCTACTGATAAAATATGTGGCAAGCAGACCCTGTGATCTACACAGATAGCTTAAGCTTCTGCAGTGCTAATTGCTATTACAACCTTAAGCTAATATTTGAGCCTTTCTTTTGAGCAAGGATGTGTAACAATTAGATTACAGGATTTGAGGCATTACAAAGAGAGATAAAAGCAGGAGTTTCGTCATGGTATGCGGAATTTTGTTTACATAGAGATAATAGCAGTAATGATAATATTAATCATAACTATTCTTTTTAAGTCCAAATTCTGATTTCAGGTGCATCAGACCAGAACTGGAATAAACCACTTGCCTGAAAAAGAACTATCCCAAATTTATTTGGGATGAAACATGCAGACCTCTGGTCAGACACTGTTTTGCAGACACTGAAGAGCCCAGCATGGTGTACGATGAGCCCTAGCTCCTCACAGTAGTAGTCACCCAACATTTCTGAAGAAGGGCCAGAGCTTGGATGTTTCTCTGTTCTTGGGTCCTGAGCATCACTGAGAGCTCTGATGGCATCTATTGCACCTTCGTCCTGCAACTCCAGCGATGAAAGGGACCTCTGGGTTTTTTTTTTGCTCTCTACCATCCTTACACTTTCCTCTCTCGCCCCCCTCCAAATGTATGTGCATATGTAAAAACACAATCTGCTTGAATACAGTGACAACATGTAGCATGGAGAACAACACAAACACTGAACCACAGATAAAAACCAGCTCACTATAACAGCATGCCAAATTTAATACAGGTTATGTTTTATTTTGCTGGGGCCAACACCTTTAAAAGATTCTACAGTGTATTAAAAAGAAAAGCCATCTTCTTGCACATATTTTTAGGGAATATGTTTCTATTGCACCATGAAGTTTTTATTTCTTCTCCTAGACACACATGGGGGGAAAAAACCAACAACCCCATGTCCATAACAACAGGCAGCTTTTCTGATGAACCGTAGGTTTCCTTGCCTCAGAGTGAAGTCAGATTACACAAATGAGCACTTGGCTCCTGAAACTTTGCTGCTGCTGAGATCCTGGAAAATAACTGACAAACACCCCTCTTCACCAAAACCAGAAATGGAGAATTTCTTCCCCTTAGTATCTAAATACTAAAATCAAACTCCCTAACTAAGAGTTTTTCAAGGATTTACCACTGATGACCTGGAAGAGAGAATCAGTCACACAAAGCAAAGCAATCGTGTGTATCCACTCAGGAATATTAGAAGTTCTATTACAGCATTAAAGAATAGACATATCTGCGAGCAGTGGATTTAAAGTAACTACCAGCAGCTGAAAATCATAGCCCTGCACAGCAAACAAGCAAAATGACTTAACAGAAAAAGACAAGGTTCCTTGTTTTAGCAAGCCCTCATTCCACTTTGAGACTGTCACGAATACATAGGAAATCTAAAAGCAAGCAGGGTAGCCAGATAGGATGAGATATTTTTTTTCTTACCCATAGGCACCAAGGTCCTTTAAGAGAACTGCATCCTGCAGACTGGTGATACTTGGTGGAAAACTTGAAAAACAGGTTTTAAGCAAAACCTCTTTTGAGAATTAGATCCAAACTCAAGAGGCTAAAAGCATCACTTGAAACAGCCGGTTTAATTTATTCAAATAAAAACCACATAGCTCAAGGACAGGTAAGTAGGTAAATAAGCCATCACCAGCCCCTTCTTGGCAAAGAAAGTACCGTGAAAAGCCTGCATTAAAGTAGATCTCAGCGAAGGAAATGAAGGAGCCTCAGGTACAGACTTTTGATTTATTTTTCCTGAGTGTGGCACAGGGGAGCATGCACCGGCTCAACCTGTTGTAATCGAACATGTGGGTTGCTAGTTGTTGCGATGATATTGCAGCAGCCTCTTCATTAAGGAGGCTGTGTCTTTAGCAGCAAAGATTAATTTCCTACATATGAAATCAAGACCTTGCTAGTGCTGCTATTGCTCTCTGTTGCTCTTTTCTCTCCCTTTACCTCTTTTTTATTTTTTTTCCTTCTTTCTTTCTTGTAGTGAGCAGGAAGGAATGCAGTGAAGGAAGGATAGGTACTATATGTTTCTGATTTGCTGAGCTGACAAACCTTTTGCTACTTGATTTCACTTTAATAGGATCTTCTTGTTACCCACCTACTGTAGCTCAGCGTGGAAAATCCGTGCATCAAAAGGTTGAAAGCTTGAGGCAAAACTTGCCTCCCTGCAGCTCTAGATGGGGCGAGGGAGAGACAAAGTCATCTGGTTGCTTTGCAAACAGTATTAAGGCAGTTCAGAGAAGTGGAGGTTAAGGACATTATCTTCCCCATAAATTAATCTCCAGCAGGCTTCTACTCTCTCTAAAGGCAGAGAAGTTAAGGGAAAAGTCAAATATATTTTAAAAGTGGATAACTGTCAAGGAGAACTGGTCAGGGGGGTTCTTCCAAGTGAGGCGTGAGTGCATTTTTGTTCAGTTTGTGTGGGCATGTGTGTGCATATACCAAAAGGGACCCTGTGACAGAGAGGTGTGACCGTGTCAAACAAAAGGAGAGAGGGGAAAAAAAACCCTACAACTATGGATCCGGGCAGCCTTCAGCTGTGTGTTGGTGTGCAGGAATACGAGTGTGCATCCTCACGTGGGTTCACTTGTAGGTGCCTCTGGGACCACCTGACCTTCTGAGGGTCATCCCTGCTGATGAGTTTCAGAGAAAAGGCAGCACGGTTTAAAGTAGCCTCTAGAATACAATATTAAAACCTTACACTGGAAAGCAAAACAGCATTTGGGACTTAAAATCCACTGTTTACCTAAGCCTTATTGCAGGGGACTGTACGTGACAGTCAGCAGGGAGACACCTCCCTTCTTGGTCTGGGGGAAATGGAGTGTTGGACTATTGCGGTGAGGAACCAAAGGGGATTAAATTAAGCGTTTGTGTTGGCGGGGGGGAAATTTCAGCTCTGCAAACACAAGAACTGACATTTTTCCCGGCTGCTCTGCACAGCGGCAGGATGGAGCACGCTGGGAAGTGCGTGTGTACCACTTCCCTCTGCTGGAGGCAGCCCAGACTGTTACCTGCCTCCCTCTATCCAAAGATATTTCTATAGGTACCAGAAATGCTCCAACCAACCCCTATCATCCGATGCAGCAGCGATAATGAAGTGGTCACAAATCATTTCAGTAACTTTCAGTTATATAAAAATTGCAGTGCTGACTGTGGGGTGGAACAGAACAGCTCTTAGAGCACGTGGAAAAAAAAAATAAGACTAGAAGAAAGGGATGCGCACTGCAGAGATTGTTTAAGCTGAAATGTTTCAAAAAGAGCCAGAATACCACAGCCTGGACATGTAACACTTCTTAAAAGAGGAATGAATTCTCTGATTGCTCACATCTTTGTCCAGCCATGCATAGCCCCCCTGCCACCAACATCCTCTGCAACAACAGTCAGGGAGCACTTTGGGGCTTTTAATATACACTTGTCCATAGAATCATGCATCGATTAGGCTTGGTTTTGGGGCTTGTGCAGGGTCACAGGTCAAGGGAATGTTGGTGGCAGAACACACTGGGGAGGGAAGAAGAATCTGTCTGCAAGCTGTCTGCCCTGCTCCCCTCTTGCATCATCTTCAGGCCTTAAGATACCGAGTGTGATACTGATAGATTTTTCCACCTATCTCTTACTTAGAGATTGTAAACATCAGTGGTTTTATGTCTGAGGCCATCTATAGGATGTAGAAATGTATAGTGCAAATGGAAATTATTTTTTTTCCTCTCTCAAATTTGCAAAACGTTTCATAGAATCAGAATCACAGAATGGTTAGAGTTGGAAGGGACCTCAAAGATCATTGAGTTCCAACCCCCCTGCCATGGGCAGGGACACCTCCCACTAGACCAGGTTGCTCAAAGCCCCATCAAGCCTGGCCTTGAACTCCTCCAGGGATGGGGCAGCCCCAGCTTCTCTGGGCAGCCTGTTCCAGTGCCTCACCACCCTCACAGGAAAGAATTCCTTCCTAATATCCAATCCAAATCTCCCCTCTTCTAGTTTAAAACCATTACCCCTTTTCTTATCACTATGTTTCCTGACAAAGAGTCCCTCTCCAGCTCTCCTGTAGCTCCCTTCAGATCCTGGAAGGCTGCTCTAAGGTCTCCCCGGAGCCTTCTCTTCTCCAGGCTGAACAGTCACACCTCCCTCAGCCTGTCCTCACAGGAGAGGTGCTCCATCCCTCTGATCATCTTCATGGCCCTCTGCTGGACTATGAACTGTCCCAACAGTTCTATGTCCTTTCTATGTTTAGGACTCCAGAGCTGGACACAGGACTCCAGGTGGGGTCATTTCATAATGTTTAAGGTGTATCTCCCCTTCAGTAAATACTCATTACTTCCTCTGTTAGCCTTTTGTGACCAGACCCAACTGGAACTCCATATTGCAACCCCACAGGCCTTAAGAGTACAGATAGTGGGAAAGTCCTGAACACTCAGGACTGGGCAGCAGCCTCTGTACCTCCCATGGGTCTCCTGATACTCTGACATGTTGCTGGTATCATTCTTGTCATTGCACTCCCAAGAGTGTTCCTGTAAAGAAGTCATAACCTGGTAGCACTTTACCATCAGTATCTTAAATCCTATAAAGATGTATTTATTTTGTAAGAGCCAGAGAACTGCTGCAGGGAAACACAAGCAAGTTTCACAACAGGATGCACAGTTGGAGAGAAAAGCTCTACACTTATTACAAACATATTATATATTAGAAAATGCAAATAAAATAAAAAAGAATATATCAAGGTTACGTTTTGTTCATAAAATTTTTTTATTGATCTACTGGTTTCCTCACATAAACTGATTCTGTAAAGGTTGTGTCTTGTTTCTAGCTTTCCTGCAGTCTCAGTGCCTGTAGACTAGCTGATGCTGCTGCCTCCTGTCACAAGTACCCACAGCACCCACATGAGGCCTGTTCTGTGCTTCAATTGTAAACACAGCTTCAGCAAAACATCTCCAAATGCCTCTTTTCTATGAAAAATTGGGAGTGAGGAAATACGTGGAGAGATTCCGTCTTGTCACTACTTATTTATTTATTCTTAAGGGCAGAGGGGTGGCATTTGCCTCACAGACTGAATAATGACACTAATCTGAACGAGCAGAGATGTTTGTTGCAAACAAGAAGACTAGAGCTGACCAGATTCTTTGTCAAATAAACACCTGGTAAAGGTGGAAATAAAAGGGAAATAAGTTTTCTGTGTCTCACATGTATGTACCTACATTGGCATTTTACTTTGCATCAGAGGATGCTATTGAGGCAAATCTGTTGATGGTCCTCACTCTCCATTATTGGGGTTGTATCTCAGAGTTGCCTTGGAGCAAAGCAGATCTCTTTCAGATAGAAGTGAAGGGGAAGATGGGCTTCAGAAGCTCAACTAATATCTTCCAGCCACTAATGAGCATTTTCTTTATGGGACTGAAGTAGATATAGCTCAAAGCAACACACTGAAAAAAATATAATGGGGATGTCAGGTCTTCAGAATAAACTCCTTCAGTCTACGAATCTGTTCCTGCTGTGCTGTACTATGTTGCTCATGGAGCTGTAGCTCAGAAGACCAGATGTCAAAGTGCTCTTCTTCATCTAAGTGCAAGTATGAAGAAAGCCAAGTGATAAAAAAACCTAAATGACAGCCTGAGGGACATAGGAAAGATGATCCAGCCAAGGTCAGCCCAAGGCATCCCAGGCTATGTCCACACTGACATTTCTACGTAGATTAGAGGGCTAAACTTGTAGGATAGATCTTGTTACGGTGATGGAAGAAGACAGCTGAAAGAGACCAGAACCATGACATATCAAGATATTCCTAGATATTAAGGCAGAATTCCTACTGGTGATCTATGACACAGATATGGGTTGTTGTAGAAAAGCTAATGAATCAAAGTGGAAAAATTAGGGAAAGAAAGTGATGATCTATCTAAGTGCTGTCTCACCAGTTAAATGCTTTGTACCTGAATCTAAAGAAATCACATGATGGCAGCTGTGCAAAACAGAAACAATGGGTTATTAGCTCACAATTGAAAATAGTGACTAAATTTATCCCATGTACAACTGCACTGAAGCCAGAAAATTACAGAAATGAGGTTAGTCTGCAGTGGCCATTCATGCCTTTGAGATTTAAATCTCACTGGAAGTGTGGAAAATTAGGCTTCCTCTCATTGTGTCAAATCGATGACAACCTCTATAGGCACTTCTTTATTCATATTAAAAGAGAAAAGAAAAAAAAAGTAATGAAGAAGAAAGTGAAAAAGGAAAAGAAAGAAAAAGAAGGAAAAAATGGGAAAGAAAAAGGGAAAAAGCTAAAAAGGTAGCCAGAAGGTTTTCAGATGTATATCAAAAGGACTGCTCTCTGAATGATTGTCTTCTTTCCTCCTCCTTCTTGATAAAGAAATCCTGATTTATTTTTTTTTGCTTTAAGCAAGGAAAGTTAACTAAATGATAGAGCATACTGATCACAGTACAAATGCTTTATTTGCAATAGCATTTGGTCCATGTCTAATATCCCCGATTTTTTCCCACTGTATGCATTAATCTGGCAATGAATGTCCCTGCAGTTAGGGTATGGTACTGGAAAAAACACTAATATTTAAACATCTCTAAATAACTTTTAATACGGTTTCCATCCTATTTTCTAAGCATTCTGTGTTATTACCACTCTCTGTTAACCAGGAAAAATAACAGGCATATAAAATAAAATCAGAAAGGGAATGGAGTTCAAGAGTTCCCTTGCAGAGGGAATGAAAAAGAAAATGTTCTTCATCTCATTAGAGTGAGTGTCCACAACAGGGTGAGCCTGAGCAGGGGCAGTGATGGTGGGAGAGACCTGAGGCAAAGCAAGAACTGGACCAGGAGCTTCCTAGGGATTGTCACATTTGGCTGAGGACAGAGAAGCTTGGCATGGCTACAACCAGTCCATCATCCTGCTGGAGAAAGAACAAGGCCATCAGACTGATTAGGGAGGAAACATTGACCTTAATTTTGTTTACAAAAATGCTATTCCTTCCCTAAGTGTATTAAAAGGAAAGAAAAAAAAAAAAAAAAAAAAAGGGGAGGGGGGGGGGGGGGGCAATCAAA
>VZRU01021338.1:418382-514091 GCA_013398155.1 Pedionomus torquatus | reverse complement strand
TGTGGGGGTGGGGTGGAAATCAAATCAACCAAAAAGATGCAATGTTTTTTATAGACATGAAATACAAAATAATACAGCATATGTTTGCCCACAAGTGGAAACTGTTTTGGACTGTATATGTTAGTGTGCAGCAGGGCTGCAACCAGAGAGGTACTGTAGCATGTGACATCCGTGGCCACCAAGAGGAGTGACGACGCTCACAGAAGTCGGAGCAGAAGATATCACAGTGAAGCTTCAGTCTTTAGCTAAGACATTTCTAAGCCTCAGATCCCCTCAGCCTGACAAGTTCAATGCGACATGCTTTCGGAATCTTTCACAGATCTTTGACATCCTCTGCTAGATAGAAGGCTAATTCTGCAAAAATATTTAATACCAAATATTCTTGCCATCCACTGGAGAGTAGAATTTTCAGCAGAACTACAGCATTTAACCATCAGCTTTGAAGGGCTCTACCAGACCTGAAAACTGCAAGAAATATTGGAGAGCTAAATATGACATTACTTTTTGTGTGGATTTTGGCTTCTACACAGTAAGATGTGTAAAGGTCCCCCTGCTCAGGACTGGGCTTTTCCTGCAGATTTTCTTTTCTGTTCATCTGTGTCTTGTGCTTTGCTCTGTAAAACAGTTTGTGATGATTTGTAAGCACTCTATGCAGAGGTAGGCCCAGCTGAAAATTATTATACACTCGGACAACTTTATGATGGAAGACAAAATACACCCATCTCCTCACTGCTGTATATACACTTGCTATATATATTGTATTAAAGTGTCCTTACTGGCATTCTAACCATTCTAACCAGTAGCTTATATTTATTTATATATATATATATGTATAATATTTTTTTTCCTTTAGAACTACCACAGTAGAGTTTAGACCGAATTAAGATTCAGTCTAAGACTGAATCTTAAGATTCTCTACTCTGTGCTCGTGAGACCCCCCCTGGAGTCCTGTGTCCAGCTCTGGAATCCTCAACTTAGAAAAGACATAGAACTGTTGGAATGGGTCCAGCAGAGGGCCATGAATATGATCAGAGTGCTGGAGCACCTCTCCTATGAGGACAGGCTGAGGGAGCTGGGGCTGTTCAGCCTGGAGAAGAGAAGGCTTTGGGAAGACCCTAGAGCAGCCTTCCAGTATCTGAAGGGAGCTACAGGAGAGCAGGAGAGGGACTCTGTCAGAAAGTGTAGTGATAGGATGAGGGGTAATGGTTTTAAACTAGAAGAAGGGAGATTTAGATTAGATATTAGGAAGAAATTCTTTACCATGAGAGTGGTGAGGCACTGGAACAGGTTGCCCAGAGAAGCTGTGGCTGCCCCATCCCTGGAGGTGTTGAAGGCCAGGCTGGATGGGGCTTTGAGCAACCTGGTCTAGTGGGAGGTGTTCCTGTCCATGGCAGGGGGGTTGGAACTCAATGATCTTTGAGGTCCCTTCCAACTTTAACCATTCTATGATTCTATGATTCTAAGATAGTTTTGTTTAGCTTTGTTCCAGACTCTACAGTTTCTAACATTGCAGGGACACTGCAATTAAGAGCATAACCCTTCAGACCAGGAGACTGGATAACTGCTACTGAGCCCTCAAGTCTTCTTCACTTCTTTGTAAACGGAGGAGAGCAGTGATTTGTAAAACTGCCTTGAGATCTGTGTCAGGTAGATGCCAAGTGTGACTTTAAATATAATTTGGGCAGTTAAAGGGGTCAGAGCCAAGCTCTTTCAGAAGCATATTTTAAAATATGGTGGTTGAAAATCTCAGGCTCCCTATCTAAGCTAGGATGTTTTCAAAGCTTGCCAGATCACCTGCATTTAATTCAGTGAGAGAATTCAAGAAGGAAGGGAGTGCTCTCAAAAAGGCAGGTGGCCTTGGCCAAACTCTCTTTGGTCACTAAAATCATCACAATGAATATTAATTATTATACCAAAGTTAAGATTGTTAAAAGCCTGCATTGTTCATCTAGCGTGATGCAGAATTTCAACAAGGATTTTGGGCCACTAATAAATTAAGTGTAAGTATATGTTCCTACACAGAAAAGCAGTCCAGTCATTTTTCTCTCTCCCCGTTGCCACTCATTTCTGGGTGAATAGTCCATAATGCATGGTAGATGCTGCAGTGCTGCTAAGATTTCTAAAGCAAAGTCACTGCAGCCCATTGCGAAATCTATTCCCCATTTTTAAGGTTCAATGACCAGTGGGTCGGTGTTGTTAATATGAATTTCTACACTGATGTGCCATAGTGTTAAATGACAAGGGTGACAGTATTGCTAATTTATGCAGGCACTGAAAAGAGAGCTAACCCATAATTTTGTTATGTTTTCAGGGCTTGACTTTTGTTCTAAATGTCAACAGGGTGTGCAAATGCCACGCAAGCCTCCCTTAGGACTTGGCTCAAGTTCATATACAGATACTTCTGAGGACGCCTTGGATTCATGAACTTAAAAAAAATCAGCTTAAATATAGAAAGGGAAAAACAGCCTTGATGGATAATATAAAAATACTGTATAAACTCCTGATGATTCTTATTTTTAACTTATATATGCATTCATACCTACACACACATACATATACACACTTGCATCCTGTGCATATAGGATTTCAAGATAAACCTATTGGCCGACTTTAAGCAACCTCAAGGAATAAAGTATGATTTCCAATTTGCCTCACTGGATTATATTTCTTGGTCAGTTGCTCTGTTTTCCCCATTTCCCTTTTAATTAAAATTTAAAATAAAAGTAAAATCTGAAAAAAAAATCTTAGAATGATAGTCCTGGAAGCTTTCTCTTCAAAAGACATACTATATAATCACTGGGAGAGGAAACTCCTCCAGACTACTCCAGCAGTACACCTCAGCCTTTTTCTGCATGGTAAGACTTATAGATGTGAAAGACCTGATGACACAAAATTTCCTATGTAGATCCCTCTGGGGCACGGTGAGTGCTGAATTGCTTGGCAAGGCTGAATGGAAAAAACTATACAAAAAGCTGCCTTTGCACTTGTTCATGCAAATAGGGGGCTTGTGTAGAACTTCACTGTGTGAAGATCTGGAAGGCAGAGCCTATTCTTGACCAAGACACAAATATTCTAGATGGTATTGCTTCCTGAAAGTGTGGAGACTGTAGAAAGTTTTGAAGGAGAGCAGTTCTTGAAACAGAACCTCTCTGTTCTTTTGGTAGCATTTCCAAATAATATTCCTTGTTAGGGAAAAAGTCAGTGAAAGGATAAAAGAAGCTGACATATAGTCTAAGAATCATGCAAAGTTAAAGAGGAAGAACCTTAAAAATATGGGAAGGTTTGTGAGCATCATAGGAAAAAGCATCTGGAGCATTAGATGTATTAGGAAAATAATAGGTTTTTAGGAAAACCACAGGGTATTTGGCAAGCTACCAATAAATCAACCAACCAGACAAAAACCAAAACAAAACAACAACCCAGAAATTCTTAGTGCAGGACTAAAGGGGACAATTCTTTGTATCTCTGCTCTCATGACACCCTGGCTGAGGAACCTTCATCTCTGAGGACCCCAGCACAAGAAAGACATGGACCTGTTAGGGAGTATCTAGAGAAGGGACATGAAAATGACCAAAGGGCTGAAACACCTCTCCTGTGAAGACTAAGAGGCTGAGAGACTTAGGGTTGTTCAGCCTGGAGAACAGAAGGCTCATCTGAACTTAGAACAGAGATGTGTTTGAACAAAGCGTAGAATACCCAGATTCTCACAGACATTGAAATTATTTAAATTTGGTCTGTGATACTTGACCCTCACGGCAAACTTCCTAGCAGCTCAGTTGGTTTGGCAGTTTTGACTTGTCATCACCTCTCTGCCAGATTGGCTGTATGACTGTTATACAAATTAAGAAATCAGTTGGGCATTCTTGTAATATTAATTTTTAAAAGCTAACGAGACCACACACACACACAAATCCTTCTCCAGTTGTGATCTTGGACATAAGACATCATTTACATTCCTGAGGACTAAGCTTTACCACCCAACTACCACCACTATCATCACCAATCTTCACCTTTTTCTACTGTTCAGCTTTCATGCCAAACATTTCTTATCCTCTTATCATAAAGTAGTGAGCGTGTAGACTTGTTTGATGGCAGCATCAATGCTGCTCTTTTTTGGCACCATGCAGAGGGAGGTACAGAGTTATAAAGCTGCTGGCAATTACCTTTCCTTACTGACTGAACATCAGTTCATGTGATATGCATTGCAGCAAGCCAAATGTTTGACATCCCAAATCTTTCCTTGTCAAAGCAGGAGCAGTACCTGATCCCAGGGTAGAAATGGCTTCATTCCTTGAAAAACTGCTAGCAGCTATTGTGCTTTTCAGATTTATTCTATAACAGGGTTTCAAAGTTGTCTGTTGAATGTCAGTATCAAAGATGAAGCTGATTTTATTCCTATATTTTGGGCTTTTGAGTTAAATATACTTTTTTTGAAATGTCTTTCTGAGGCTTCCCTTACTAATGAGTGTTTTCAGAAATAAATATTGGGTGTCACAAAAAAAAAAATTTCACATTTCAGTTCCATTTCCTGTCATTTTGTAAACTCTTTTGAAATCAGCCAGTCAAAATAGTAAACAGATGTTCTAACAATAATTAACAAATATTTCTGCAAGCAGGGGAAGTAACAGTGCCTGCAACCCTAAGGGTGTCTGTTCTACTCTATCTATCTGTTCTCTATCTACAATCCCCCTCTACCAAAACAGCCCCATTTTTTTTTTCTTCTTTTCTGACATCCCTATGATCTCAGCTCCCACTTCCAAAGCCTGCAGATATCCTGTAGATAACTGTTTCCCCTTGGTACTCTCCATGCCTCCAGGCTCTCTGCTAAGTCTGGCAATTACCAGCTGGCAAAAGGTACCACGTGCTGTGGCTGGTTCCAAAATATACATGTGATAACTGGCTGGTCACTACATACAGGCTGGTTGTGCAGTGTCAGAACAAGCAGAAAAAAGTACTATTGCAGCCTAAGCTGAGACTTTCACCCAGATTTGGAGGGTATTAATTTCAGTCTTTTTCTCCTACTCTCCCATTAACTTTCATGAAATATATCAGTAGCTCATTATACCTTACAGGAAACATCTAGCCCTTGTCCAACATGATTAATTCAATGATGATTTCAGTTTTTGGTAAGGGTACTGATTCACAGATGGACAGACAGAACAACTGCAAAAGGCTTCAGGAACCCAGAGTAAAAATTATAGTCATGAAGCTTGTACTCTAAGGATCTCAGGAGACATGATATCTCTTCATTAGTCCAGAGGAGGGCCACGAAGATGATCAGAGGGATGGAGCACCTCTTTTATGACAACAGGCTGAGAGAGTTGGGGTTGTTCAGCCTAGAGGAGAGAAAGCTTCAGGGAGACCTTATAGACGCAGTTCCTAAAGGGACCTATAGAAAAGATGGGGAGGGGCTCTTTTTCAGTTAAGGTGAGGGATAACAGTTTTAAACTGAAGGAGGGTAAGTTTAGATTAGATATTAGGAAGGAATTCTTTATTGTGGGAGTGGCATGGCACTGGAACAGGTTGCCCAGAGAAGCTGTGGATGCCCCATCCCTGGAGATGTTCAAGGCCAGGTTGGACAGGGCTTTGAGCAACCTGGTCTAGTGGGAGGGGGATTGGAACTACATAAACTTTAGATTTCTTCCAACTGTAATCATTCTATGTTGCTATGATTCTATGAATTCTCCTTCATGACATCACCTCATCAGAGAGATATTGTTGTGCTTAATTTATAAATGGGTCAGCAGAGGCATGAAGAAGTTAAGAGACTTCTCTAGGTCCTAGATGAAGTCTGTAGCAGGGCTCAGGATATTTTTTCGCTAGCCTGCACTGTAACCTCAAAGCCATTGTACTTGAGTTTTTAGTAAACACGTAGCATTGCCATGAAATGGGATAAGGAATAAAGGTGCAAACCACATAGAACCTTTTGGGGTGGCTGGCATGTTGTGACTTAGTTGACATTTGCCCTGTCTTTCTTATGAGCAGCAGATACTGTCACCTGAGCCACAGTTTCTGTGTGAAGAGAGGGACAGGAAAGGAAAAGGGACACAGATGGCACTTGCAGACTAAACTTCTGTAGGTAAAATTTTATATCTTCTGAGCCCTTGGCTTTTACCATTTGTTTTATGTGTTCTCAGCAGCTCATCCTCATGTTCTGCCACAGGCCAATGGCTCAATTCCCTTTGTCTTTGCTCAGAGCTTCTCTGGCATTAATACTGTCTGTGCCTGACTTTCTCCTATGACTAGAGTTGCTACTGAGACCACCTTTCACCATGGCCTCTCAAGTTCAGATACTCTCGACCATGCTTTCTCTGTTAGCCCTTTACGCTCCTTAAAGGAGATGACAGTTCCCTGCTGCAGGACCCTGACAAGGGACAAGTGAATTGGCCTAAAAGGAAACAAAACTCAGGAGCCCTAATATGAAATTCTGCCTTTCAGTGAAGTCAACCACAAAAACTTTATTCCTTAACTCTTTCTCCCATCATCCCATGATTCTTGATTGTCAAGAGTTTCACCACGTGTTCTCAAAGGCTTTGGTCTCATCTGAGTTCCCCTGGATTTATTGCATATTGTCTTCACAACAGCCATTTTACAATTCTTTAAACTCCTTGGGTACGATCCTATCCCCTGGTATCTGTCTCCTGATTTGGTTTGGTGACCTCCTCACACACCTCAAAAAAGAGAAGGTTAGGAACGTTTACCGGGGAAATATCTGTCCTTCAGACTCAGCTTTGTTTTCCCAGACTGAATGGCTCTTGAAACCCTGGGAGTTTGTATGATTAAGGACTCGGTGAACCCCATGAAAGTCTCTGTGATTTGCACAGCTATCGGTATTTTAAACCACAGTGCTTAGATCTTCCTACACCTCGTGATATGAAACATGTTTACACTTATGAGTCTAATTATTTTTAATCAAATTTTGTGGCTGCAAGGTTTTCCTTATTATCATGTCCTGAGAAAAGATAGCCTTGGGACTATCTCAGATCATTTTATTAAGCCACAAATATTTTGAATGTGTTTTTTCTTCATTCCTCAAATGTAGGTTTGCCTACTGGAAAAAAAGAAAAAGAGGCAAGAAACTCTGACATAATTTTTAAAGGCAGTCCAATAAAAAAGGAGAAAGGGAAAGGATGAAGGGGAGGGGAAGTGACAGAAAGGAAGGGAAGGTACAAGTTTGTTTCATCTTTGCCTTCCCATCAAATTGTTTTGTTGCCCATTGATGAATCAGAGATGAAAAAAAAAATATAATAATCTCATAGATTAGCTACAAGAACCTGAATTCATTTCCTGGCTTTCATGGTGACCTTCCGTGTGACCTTGGGCTATCCATTTCCTCATTTTAAAAAAAGTAGTATCAAAAGATATTCTTGCATTTTTAGCTGAAATAAATCATTAGCTCAACAGACAAGTCTTGCCTGTCACTGTAGCCATGTATGCACATACGGTCCTGGTCTCAACTGATGTCTCTAGGTGCTAATGCAATGCAAAGCCTCTGCAATCAATAGTTTACAGGCAACTGTGAGAATTCAATCATTTTGTGCAAAAACAAAAGCTTTCAGAATCCCATGACAAGTAAATAGATAAATAATGAGGAACCTGCCACATTTCAGATCACGTTGTTTTGGACAAGAACAGGAATTTAGTAATGGTGTGAACAACAGCCTTCAGTTCTCCTTTCTAAAAGCTCCCCTTTGAATTGCTGCCTTCCTGCACTTTGCATCTTATTACCACAGCACAGCGGCAATACACTAAAAATAAAACATATTTTCACCCGACCATCTTGCCCCTTGGGTATTCTAACCATTTATGAGATGTGGTAATCTCCTCACTAATTTTCTCAATTAAAGGGCAAGTGCTCTATTCCACTGTAAACAGGACTTAGCTCATGGAGCTGGCAAAGGCTGAACCAGGACCTTGCCACAGCCAACTCACTTCATATTTTTTCTAGAAGAGCAAGTCTCAAATGCCTCAGAACAACTTCATTTGGCTATTGACAGTTTTGTATATGTCCAGATAACCTAACACTTTGACAATCCAGACCATGGTCGCCACCGATCTGCATGGGACCTGCTGCTGAACACAGCTGCTGGTCTGCAATTTTTGATGAAATATCCTTTCCATCCTTCCTGTGAAAATATTAAGTTGTTAGAACTGGCCCCAGCCACAAACAACTCATCAGATTCAGCCTAAACTTTTTGTCAGAAAAAAAAAAAAAAATGCTTTCTGGCTGCAGATATGTGTCTGTGAAGCAGAAAGCTACTCACCCCAAAAGACCTGGCTGCTTGGTGACCAGTGAGGTCCTCTTGCAGCTGTATACATAATGAAATATTCATTCTGCCAGAAAAGAGACAAGTTCTGTAGTCCCATGGTTAAAAACTAATTTGGGACGTGAGAAATCTGCACACCCTGGTTCTTGCTTCAATAAACATGTATTTATTCACATAAAGAGCTTGAGCACTGGAGGGTGAGAGAGAGGGATTTGCCTCAGGGACCCCCAGGAGGAACTTGATGTCCAAAGTGGCTTTTCTAAAAGTCAAATCATTGCTAATGGCACAACATATACATGAATTTTTTCATCCTTTTCTTAAGAGGTCTTGGTATGACTTCAGTATGATTTTTTTTTTTTTAAATCCTGAAGTGTTTTGTGGGAACAGGAAAACCATTTCCCACTCAACTCTGCATGGCATCCATCACCACAGAAGCAGATACTCAAATACTAATGGTGCCTGTAAAGCACAAATTGAACTTTGCTAAGCAAAATTAAACCAATTAATCATAGGCCAAAACTTCAGAAAAAAAAAACAAAAAAAAACCAAACAAAACAGGAGCCTTACAGTGTGCTGTGAAAGCTGCCAACTTCTGGGATTTGCAGGAGTCTCACAGGACCAGGGTGTTACTCTGCTTTTGCAACAGCTACGTCAAAATCAAAGCTTTAAACAGGGCCAATAATGTTATCATTTAGAGAGTCATACCTGTCTCAAACACATGTAAATTAACCCAGACTCAAGCTTTTTTTGCCTTGCGGAAGACTTTTCCATGAAGCAGGGTTAGAAATTCCCTGAGGGTGGATTGTTTGCCAGGTCTTTCAGTCCCTGGTCTTCTATTGAAGACAAGTATCTTAGACATCTCCATATGATGCTCCTCTTTTCCTCGTGATGAAAGCTATCACACACGCACACACGAACATACAAAGATATGGCAGATATACACTTGGGGAAATTTTCAGACCTTCCCAGCTCTAGTTGTCTAAAAAGGAGTCTCCCCTGACTTTCAACAGTTTATCTTTTTCCATTGCCCGTAATGGGAATCTAAGTAGTTGTTCTTGCAGGTATAAATATTCTCCTTGAAATATTCTCCTTCTCCTCCAAAATCATGGCTTTTTCATATTGGACTGATGGATTATGTGTGGACTCAAAGAGGCAATACCCTTTCATTTGTATAGGTGGTGGCAAGCCAGTTTGGCTCTGGGAAGGTGGAGTTCACACTGTTGTTCTCGTGATAGGTGGCACTGAGGATGCCTGCCTGTTAACCTGCAGCAAACAGTTGATAGCAAAAAGGTCTCCATGCCATAATGCATTTGCCATCAGAGTCCTTTACTTCCTAGCTGAAATGATTCTGAATTTCAGCCTAGCTTTGCTGTTGGGCAATGCAGAAGTTGCATTCACCTTTATATTCTATCCCTTGCCCTCCTCTAGAAAAAGCATCCTATCCTCTAACTTGGAGACATAGGCAGACTTTATCATCAAAAAACAGATCGAGTGATTTGGCTCAAATCTGCAGAGTACACCATGTTGTTAAAAAAGAAAAAAAAATGGAAAAAAAGATCTTTGTTTATGAGATAATTTGGCTTCTTGTCAGGTTTAGGACCATGATTGCCAAGTGTCTCACGAAGGACAGTTTGGACATCATTCAGTGATCCTCCTGAAAGCAACATGTACCAGAAAACACATTTTACATCCTAGGCAGTTTTGCAGACTCAGGATGTATTAGACGAGCCTTTCCACTCTGAGATAAATCCAACAAGCAATTATTATTCTGAGATATATTTTATCCTGGCAGAAGCAGTGATGGCTTCAAGTAACTAAGGATTCGAGGGATTTGCATTTTGGTGCAGATCTAAATCCAGTTTTATTTTTTTGGGAGGGTATGCCTTCTCTGTTCTGTCTGTACCTAATAATACTTGTCTTTTAGTGGTTTAGTGATGGACTTACCAGCATTAGGTTTATGGTTAGACGCAATAACCATAAAGACCTTTTCCAACTTAAATGATTCAGAGGTTCTATGATTGTTTTGTAAAAGGATTGGAGATGAACAGGTGAAGAATACAGTGTGGTATGTAACCTGTCACAATACTTTTGAACTCCATGCATTGGGCTAAAACTTTTTTCTAAACTCAAAAGATAGAAATTATGGTGTGGTAGAGGACTGAAGTGGAAGGGACCTTGAGATGCCACCTAATCCATCCCTTGTCTAAGCCATGACTGACTATATCATTCCACTCAGATGCTTACTTAGCCTGTTCTCAGGAGCATACTTTACCTTTTTAGGAAAATTACCCAGTGTTTATCTACAGTTAGCTGTAGAAAGTTTTCTTAAAATACATTTTTTCATCTGGATTTTTCTTCTCCTGTATTGTTTGTGGTGATCCTGTATAGTATGTATTCAGGTCTTTTTTTTTTGCAGCAATATTTTCATACTGCAAACTGTAAGACTGTCCCTCAGCCTTCACTTGTCTCGGCTGAAAAGTGGGACTTTTTGTGGATACATTTTTGAGATCTCTGGTCATTTTCATCTCCATATGCATCAAAAGAAGTGTGACCAGCAGGTCACGGGAGGTGATTCTCCCCCTCTGCTCTGAGCTCGTGAGACCCCACCTGGAGTCCTGTGTCCAGCTCTGGAGTCCTCAACAGAGAAAGGACATAGAACTGTTAGAATGGGTCCAACAGAGGGCCACGAAGATGATTAGAGGGATGGAGCAGCTCTCCTATGAGGACAGACTGAGAGAGCTGTGGCTGTTCAGCCTGGAGAAGAGAAGGCTCCAGGGAGACCTTATAGCAGCCTTCCAGTATCTGAAGGGAGCTACAGGAGAGCAGGAGAGGGACTCTGTCAGTAAAAGTAGTGATAAGAAAAGGGGTAATGGTTTTAAACTGAAAGAGGGGAGATTCACATTGGATATTAGGAAGAAATTCTTTACTGTGAGGGTGGTGAGGCACTGGAACAGGCTGCCCAAGGAAGTTGTGGCTGCTCCACCCCTGGAAGTAATTAAAACNAGTTGTGGCTGCCCCATCCGTGGAAATATATAAGGCCAGGCCGGATGGGGCTTTGAGCAACCTGTTCCAGTTGGAGGTGTCCCTGCCCATGGCAGGGGGTTTGGAACACCATGATCTTCAAGGTCATTTCCAACTCTAACCATTCTATGATTCTATGATTCTATGATCCTTTCACTGGGCTTTTTTACTGCTCATACAAATATGTGGTGTGCCAAATCGGCCATGGTACTTCTTGCAAGGTATTAATCAGAAGTAACGAATGCTTCTGGCATGCACATCTAGTATGATTTTTTTTTCACTGTAGTATATTGTTGCAAGTTTAGGCCCAAACTTGCCATTATCTGTAGACAGACAGAACTGCTCCCTGCAATAGTGCAATTGATTACTCCTCAGTGAGGTCTTCATACTTGACTTTCTTATTTCAGAGTATCTACAAAAATCAGCCTGAATTCTACACATCTATAATTTTTTCTCCATCTTTGCAGACTCTCCTTGCTTGGTGTGATCTGCAATAGTAGGAAATGGGATTTATTCCATCATCCCAGTCATCAGTGGAATATTGAACAGAATCACACCAAGGTGTGACCACTGACAATTCTCACGTGGAACCTCTTTTTACTTAAAAACCCCACATTCCACATCCATTTCTAATGCACTTTCATCTAAGTCTAGCTTTGTTAAAAGCTTGATGTCTCAGGGCCTTTCAAAAGCCACATGAAGTTAAGGAATAAGGGTTACACTGGGAATATATCATGATCCCAGAATTGTTAAAAGTAATGATTAGCAGAGTGCTTCTGCTGATTACTTAAATATTCGATGAGGAACTACATCCGACTGCTGTTTTGAAGACATCTAACTGGTCCAAATAATTTTTTACTGTACCTTCCTTGTTTTGCTGGTAATTCTCGCTCCTTCAACCCTGGCATTTATTTTGTTAGGCACCCAGTCGCAGCTAATCTTTACAAGCAAGACTAAAGAAAAAAGGCATTAAATGCTTCAGCCCCCCATCATCAGTTATTTTCTTTGTTTGTCCGTTGAGTAATGGTCCTGCACTTACATTTCTTTTAGTGACAGAAGTGCTTGAGGCAGCTCGCAGCCCCTCCTCCTTCTTTCCCTTTGCCATCCCTCTTTCCCTTGCATTACCGCTCGTTTGTGCCAGTACGACAGTTTGCAGGACCGCATGGTGAACAAATTAACTGATTCAAGTTAAAAATAAACATGTTTTGCTGGGTTATTTCTTCATGCTCTTTCCTTCCTCTTCTTATTATTACTAATGCACCTACCCAATATGCTTTTACATTGCTGTAAATCCTTTGCATAACATTTTGTCCTTTCTGATTTTGTGCCTTGTGCTTGTGCTGATATTATTTCCCACTGATTTGACCTACCTTCCCCTTTCTCTGTATTTTTTTCCTAAGTTTCATAGAATGGAGATGATCATGCATCAGACAAGCTCTTATTAACCTTCCTACACCTTCCACATGATGATTCAAGCTCCAGAGTTGTCTCAGTCAGATTTCTGGAACTCTCTCCCCCTGAAATTTCCTTCTACCAGTTAGCTGTAATTTATTGACTTCGCCTTTCATAAAGTCCCTTTGGGTGTGGGTTTCTTTTTTGTTTGTTTTGTTTTGTTTTGTTTTGTTTTTGTGGATTTTGTTTGTTTGTGGATTTTGTTTGTTTGTTGTTGTTATTATTATTATTACTATTATTACTATTATTATTATTATTATTATTATTAATTTATTTATTTATTATTCTTTTTCTATTCTCATCCTCTTCTCAGGGTTTTACTATTTTATTTTCTCAATTAATTCCTATCAATTGGCCAGAAGAGAACCTACAAGAGTTTTTTCTCCCATCACCCGTGCAATTTCGGGGGGATAAAAACCTAGCTCCCAGAGCAACCCAGGAGCAATTTGCTATTCCTGCTGTGTTTCTGTCCTGGCTGTTTTTTGGTGTCAACATACCCCACCACCAACAGCCACTGGGATCTGAAATAGTCCAGTACCTGTTCAAGACCTTTGTTTCACTTGCCTTTGATGGTCACCACCGGCCCACCCCGCCGCTCTGATGGCTGCCATCCTATTTCAGCAGGATGGTTTCAGCAGGTCCATCTCACACTGAATTCTGGCTCTCAGAGCCAATGATGTGCCCTTGATCTATAACCCACATCTCCTCTCTTTTCCACTGTCCTCTCTGAACAAGCTGTACCTTTTTACATCAATATTCGAGTCATGTGAACTAGCCTAGCACACCTCTGCTAAGCCAATTAAGACATAATTCTAATTATGTATTAAGATTCCCAGTTCCTCTGGCTTATTCCTGATACAGTTTACATTAGTGTATGACCATTTAGCATGTTCAGAAGATCGACCCACTGGTTTTCTTTTTATCTCCCCTTTGTCCCTTAATGTTTATACTCCCCTGTTTCTATCAAATTTAAGTTTATCGGTGTCATCCACAATTATAACTGGTAAGCAAAGAACAGGAGAGCTACGTATGAATACTGAGCTAAATAGTACTCAATTGTTGCACTATTAAAATATCAAAACATTCTCAAGCACTTTTTAGCAAAGGATGATATTTTCTGTGAAATAGCAGCAGAGCTTCTAGGTTTGTTAATAATGCTGTAAGGAGAACGATTGAGACAGATAGGTATTAGTCAGTGGTAAAAAAAAAAAAAAAATCCATAAATAAAAATCAGACAGACTAGGAATGAGTCATATAAATGATTTCTCATTAACAATGAATTTTTCCAAATCATATTAGACTATCCCCACACTTATCCCTACCCCAGGCCATCACAACACTGGGTATTATTGCGTTCAGGAACAGGGTTTTTTTTTTGTGTCTCAGAGAATATGTTTATAAATTGCCTTGAATAGCCAAATTCCAAAAGACTTCAGACTGCTGACAAGGCAACCTCTCCCTATATTTCCTACATCCAATATAAAAGGCTTCCATTGCTTTCTTTCATGCAAATCAGTCCTATACTTCTGCATGTCCATACTTAGGCAGGCAGGTACACAGCCAGCGCATCACCTATAGCTTCCTGGAAGTTTCACTGACATAAAAGAAGAAAATAGCCGACATGTTCTGCTATAAAAAATGGCCAAATTACACTGCAGCTGTAATAACAAATGACAATATTTTACTTAGCATTTCCATAGCATTTCCCATCTATCACGGGTTTGTATTTTGGCAGCAGCTTTCTGTGTATCAGTGCTTTTTCTTGCTGATGTTCTCCAGTGCAGGAAACCACTATGCCTTCAATCCCAAACACCTGAAGTATCCTTTGGTCTCCTGGAGCATGTGGTATCAGTCCTTGTTAAATAAGATACCACTGTTATTTGATAGAAATGTCGTTGGTGTGAATCGGGCTAGGAAATCTGTATTAGAACAAATACATCAGTAATGCAGGCTTCAGTTCATCCATACTGCAGATGTCCATGGAATTCGATAAATTGTCATTATACCCATTTTACATATGCAAAACACAAAGTAAATCCTGAAGAAATAAAAGCCCAGTCACCTCAGTTTTCAATATTTGGCTTGTGAAACTTTGAGGCTGATGATCCTTACATTTAATGATAGAGACCTAGTAATCTTAAACTATGCAGTCAAAGAATAAAGTATTGAAGACTGGAATTGCACAAAATGGTGTAGTTGTAAGGAAATGACTAACTATGAGTGGCTTTTTTTTTTTTTTTTTGTCAGTCAATATAGACAGGCAGCTCCAACAGGAACCTTATGGATCCATCAACTACAGAAAAGTCCTGAGACTCTAAAATCAGAGTGCTTGGTGAAACACCTGGAGTTGAGCAGGGTGGATCCAGCCTTAGATGACTCATGCAGGCACGGTGGCAAAGCCAGGACAAGAAACAGCCCCTCGGCTCCCTGCCCACTCTTGTAACAATCATATCGTGTCTCCGGCAGAACAAAGCCTGCGTGAGGGACCTGCGCACCAGGTACGTGCAGCACCTCCCAAACCATTGCCAAACCTGGATGACCAATTTACTATGCACCATCCCTACTGATTAGCCTCCTCCTTAGGGTCCTCATTGCAAATGTCATTTAGAAATGGTTTCAAACGGTCAACAGAGAAATAAGTAGCCTAGGGGGGTGGGAGTCCTTAAATCATGGTCACCATCATGGGAAAGTGGATGGCTCATCTCCCATACAAATAGTGAAGTACCGCAGTAGTAATAAAATAAGGCCTGCTCACAGCAGACGCAGGCATATCTTTCAGCCCACTCTCTGTGATAATAGATGTAGTAACGTTTTGACTACTGCCTCGTGTTTACTGTGGGTGTTAGCCGAGACATTTCCATGTAAATAAACCATTTATCAAGCTCACAAAAATGTCTGCAGAGCAATTATTGCACAAGAATGGTGAGCACTGGAGAAGCAGGCTCATTCATTCATTCATTCCATATACCTGCTTAGGCTTGTTGCATAGGAGGATGCCGCTTTCACGGATGTTGGAATTAGGTCAGGTCTCCTGTGTGGAAGCTGTGTGGGCCAAGGAATAAGGCTTGGCATCAGGAGACCTGGTTTCTATTTGCATAGCTTCTGCTGAGTTACTACATGGCCTTGAGCAACTCACTTTGCTGCTCCATGATGCTGTTTCCCACCCATCTGTAAAACGGGGTTAATGGTACTTCTAAGCCTTCGTAAAGTACTTTTGTGATGTAGGGATGACAATTATGGTGACTGCTAATTGTTTTCACTCTCTTCATGGAGGGAAACTCCTTCCTTTCCAGGAGTGTAAACCCATACACATTTTTCTGCTGGTTGCAGTGTTTAAGTTCCCATTTGCATAGATAGTAGCAATCTTCCCCTAATTTTTCATTAATATGATGCACAACATCTCAGATTGAGATTTTCTGGGGTTGGGTATTTCTCAACACTGATGGGCAATGCAACAGAGCTTACAATACAGAGATGTCAAAACAGGGTAGTGGAAAACACGTGCTATTCACAGGAACGGACAGCAATGAGAGGTTGAGTTGCCTCAACAGGGTCAGAAAGAAATGTTTAAGAAGCTGTGATGAAGCCCACATCTCCTGGAATCCAGGTTATTGAATTTGCCACAAGAATTTCCTTCCTGTCGGCCACAAATGTCCTTCTGGATTCATAATAGACATTGCCAGGAAACTTTTCTTTGTGGTTTAGTTTTCATTTTCAGAATATTCAAGCTCTCCAAATAACTGTTTTTCCCACAGAATGATCACAGACAACACGCAGCAGTGGGGTAAGTATCTGAAATTTCTTAGTTGCTGGAAGAGAAGGGCTTCAGAAAGCTTACCTTATTAGCACATTAATTGCAGCTGTCACAGACAGCAATTATTTGCTCAATTTTCCTCAAATTCATAATTTTCTTAAAAAACAAAACCAAACCCAAAACCGCAGTCATGAATATTCAGAGTATCCTGGCACTTGAAACCCTATTCTCATTCGGTGGCAGGCTGCGTCTTCCTCTTATCTGAACACCTTCCACACCTTTCAGGCACATATGATAGACAGCTGTCTTGCATGCATAGCAAAATAAAGTTTAATCCCCCATATCACAGATAAATGTACTTTGATAACTTCAGTGCTGGGCAGAACACGGTGCCATCTTCCCAAAACAGGTACCCTATAGAGAAAACACCAACTTGTCTCAACTCCGATGGGCATTTCAGGTTCATCTGTAGCCACCTGGGCAATGAAAACCATCTATAGCTATATATCTATATACCATCATATAACCATGTCTTGCAGCAGTGGAGGAGTGGGATATATTGCAAGTAATTCCTGTGGTTATGCTTCTCCTTTAGCTAAATCAACTAAAATGCTCAGGAAACCATGCTCCTCACCTTTAGCATTTCACTGACTTGGGCTCTTTAAGTTGTTTGCCCTCATAAACTCCATCAAGAGTGGAGAGTGCAGTCCAGGAGAATTACAGCATCTCCAGGAAATAAGCAATTCCACCAGACCAGAGGGACCTCAGTACTGAAAACCATTCTCAGGTGCTTAAATGTGGTTCTTAACAAACTCCATAAAGCACCCTTGATGTATGTTTGTGTGTGTGTGTGTGTACATACATATATATATATGAATGAGCAATATTACAGCCTTTACACTGAGAAACGGTAAGTTCAGGAAATGATGGATGATGCTGTAAATGGTCTGTAGGGAGGGATGAACATAGAGCCTGTAAGGAGGGATGAATATATGCCCATTGTTGGGGTGCAGAGGAAGCCATGTACTTTGTCCACTTGCATCAGCCAGTAAAAGTGCAGGCAATTTTAACCGAGTAACACTGAGCCGGTACAGTATATGCAAAATCAATTTTGTTATGATTGAATATTTAGTATCATTATTTAGATTAGTGCATTTTATCACTAAATGGTGCTTTTATGACCATCAAATGTAGCCTTCTATATATCACCTAGCAATTTATGTAGCTTCATAAGTAATGGCTAAGCTACAGCATATCTTTTAGAGAGATATCACATCTTGATTTAGAGCCTTCAAGTCATGGAAAATCTAACACCTCAATTGTAAATTGTTCCCAAGGTTCATTACTCTTGTTGCTAAAATTTGCACCTTATCTTTACTTTGGATCTGTCTGGCTTTGACTTCCAGTCATTGGATCTTGTTATACCTTTGTCTGAGGGATGAAAGAGCCCTATCCTATTGAAAACCGTCTTCCTGTGTAGGTACTTACACAGTGTCAGCAAGTCTCCTCTTAACCTTCTTTCCAACAAGCTAAATACAGTCAGTGTCAAAATTATTCTTTCTTGGGGTGGGAAGATTGATGGTACCAAACTCAGGCAACTACCTGTGACTACTTGCCTGAGCATCCCTCTGTAATCAGTTGGAGGATCCTCCAGAAGACAGTTTAACTAACCTATAATGTGAATTTCCCCTGAAGGTGTCTGTCTCTCTCCAGTAACTGTTTAACTCTTCTAGGGCAACTATGACCTTCCCTTGGATGCTTCGTTTAATTGAAATTTGGTGAGACCTCCAGCCTTTAAATTATCTTTTATCTCCTTCCGAAATC
Organism: Pedionomus torquatus; assembly: GCA_013398155.1. Lineage (NCBI taxonomy): Eukaryota > Metazoa > Chordata > Aves > Charadriiformes > Pedionomidae > Pedionomus > Pedionomus torquatus. The sequence continues at coordinate 495,773 of VZRU01021338.1, read as the reverse complement.
CTTTCTATTTTCTCAAGAACTTTTTGGAATGATAGACATGAGAAATGGAGACATGTCAGCCCCAACTTCCCTGAGTATCTAACACATGGTTAGTGATGCCTCCATCACCCTGTTCAACTTGCCTGCATTTGACCAAGAGCAAAATTAGCCTTGTCTCTCAGCCATTAGCTCCACATTCACAGTTCATATTCAGTACATTGTCTGCAATGACCTTTCAGTATTTTTTTCAGAGCTTCTGCTTTCCTGAATACAGTCCCACATCCCCTAAGGCTTGGAGATACAGAATTTTCAATTTGGGGTTATATTAAAATAGATTTGTAGTGTACTTGGAGCTGCCAATCAGGATCAGGGCCTCACCATGCAAACACACAGTGAGAGACAGTCCCTGCCCTGAAGAATTTACACTCTAAATTAGACAAGACAGACAGTAGTAGTGTGTGTGGGTGGTTAAGTGGAGACACTGAAAAGTGAAGGCCACAAAGAGATTTGAGCTTTCACAGACCTTTCCGCCCCCACTAGCTTATCAAAGTGATGTATGAGACTAGATTTCCTGATGCCCACTGCACAAGTCCATTTCGGCACCCTTCTTGCTGCAACCCCACCTGGCTGCAGGTGCAGGGCTACTGCTACTTGACCAGTTCTTTCTGACCCATATCCAGCAGGAGCTTAAACATATTTCAGCAGAAGCATGTGTTGGATGGGCTCTGTGCTGCAGGAGTCCCCAGGGGCAGGAGCACTGCCGAGATGACACTTCCCGACAGAGCTTCAACCAGGCACAGATACAATTCGTGGTCATGGTTCAGACCAAACCATGGCTCAACAATCCCCAGTAACAATGTCTAGTTCTCCAGTGGCTGGTTTCTCTGCTGTTCACGTTCACCAGGAGCAGAAACCAGGTAAGGGTAAAATTATCTCTGAGGAGCAAATGTACAATGTGAAGTTCTGCATATCTTCTTGACAGCACTAGAGCTGGTCCACCTTTCTTCTCACACTCTCCAGGGTGGCCACCCAGGTTTTCTTAAAACTCTTTCACTCCAACTCTTCCCAACAGGAAGAAGGATTTGAAATGTATTTTAGAGATCTAATTGAATTTTAAAGGGTTTTGTGTATAATAACCTATCTGTGTCAGCACTGGCTTTCTGGCTGAATAGTTTGCAGCCCTACAGCAGGAGGTGCAGGCACAGGACAGCTGCTGGGAATGGGAGGGTAGAGTGTGGAGCATTGGCTTTCATGAGTTTTTGAGCCCACCTTTTGCTTTGGGCAGCTTGTGGATTTATGAACTAGCTGGAGGTAGGATTTTCATGGAATAGTTTTCCATAGATATGTTCTGCTTCAGTTAAAGTCCATGTAACATTTGGCTTCACCAGAAAAAAAACAGAAGATTTGATGGCTCTTTTGCTCATACTTTTTCTGTCATTGAGCAGCTTTTATTCCTCTGTAGGTTGAGTTGCTAAGAAAACAAAATGAAACCAAACAAATACATTTGTTTTGTTTGACAATCAATTCCAGCCCCTGAATGAGCAGTAGGTACTTTCTTGGGAACAAAATGATTTAATAGAGGTATTTAAACACACTGTAAAGTCATTTCTAGAAAATAATATACAGCATTTGGAAATGGATTCTCTATGGTGAGAGCCTGCAAGATCCTGAGCAAATTCACTTCTCACACATGTCCATGGGAGCTGAAGACAATCAAAGCTTAATCCTGCATTAATTGAAGTCAAGAACAGTAACTCAAGGCATTCAGCACTTTCTAGCAAGTGCTACTGGTCTCTGCATGCCACTCAGTTTATAACAAAACATGTCCTGCTCAAAATATGCCCCTCTGCTAAACATGTCCTTTCCTTTCACAGCTCCTAGCATTGACTCGATTTTCAACTGGAATAAATTGGCCAAGTATTTTCCAAATAGGTCTACAGTCTGGTAAAGCCAGACTTTCTGTTGTGGTGATTATTCTCAGTTGCTCCAGGTTGGGGTCAGGAACTATGTTGGTCTTAGAATCATGGAATCATCAAACCATAGAAAATCCAGGCCAGAAGGGACCTCCAAAGGTCATCTAGTCCAACCTCCCTGCAGTGGCAGGGACACCCCCAACTAGACCAGGTTGCCCAGGGCCTCATCCAGCCTCACCTGGAATAACTCCAGGGAAGGGGCCTCAACCACCTCCCTGGGCAACCTGTTCCACTGCTCCACCACCCTCATAGTAAAGAATTTGTTTCTAATATCCAATCTAAATCTGCTTTTCTCCAACTTAAAGCCATTGCCCCTCATCCTATCTTGATCCCGTCAAAGTTCTAAGGCTGAAATGCAGAATGGGAAAAAAAACCAAACCAGAAAGGATCATAGAATGATAGAATGGTTAGAGTTGGAAGGGACCTTAAAGTTCATCAAGTTCCATCCCCTCTGCCTTGGGTAGGGACACCTCCCACTAGACCACGTTGCTCAAAGTCCCATCCAGCCTGGCCTTGTAAAGCAGAAGCAAAGGAGAAAATGGTAGCAGGAGTCTGATGGGGCTGGGAGTGGTGGTGGGAAGAGCAAACGGGGCCTGGCAAAAATAGGTAGGGTGAATCTGGGTCATGAGAATTATGCTTTGAGACACCAGGTATCGTGAAAAGGAAAATGGGAGCTAATACCTCGCCTTTACCTTATTTAAAAATATAAATATCAGTTAATTAACTTTCCTCAAGGACAGGGAGACAAAACTGCTGAACACCTCAAAAAAGAACTTAGGCAAATTAATTTATTTTCTTCTAGTGAATTAGCCACAAAAAGGTGAAAATTATATATATATGTATGATACGCTTATTACAATTATTTATACATATAAAAATTGAAAGCATGAAGACAAAAACATCTGAGTACTCTCCACCTATGGTACTGCATGAAATAAGGAGTCAAAAAAATAGATTCTGTACCAACAAAATCTGTGTATTTAATGAGTACTACCAAAAAGAGACAATAAATGTCTCACAGGCAACCTTCATTTTGGATTTTCTATGTTTTTCAGTGTTTGACTTTGAAGCTTTAACAACAATCTGCCAGACCGGCTTGGGATGTATTCTGGATTTTGGTAGCAATGTCATCTTTCTGAGCAAAGTGCCTCTCAGCCCTGTGTTCCTCTTGGGGAGAGAAAGAGAAAAAAAAAGATAAAACCAGATGTGCTGGGTACTAATCTGATTGCTTAACGTGTTTTTGGAAGATGCTCTGATACTGTGATGATTCAAGCTAAATGAGAAGTTGCAGATAAGTGGAAGCGAGCCCCAGGTTGTCAGTAATGAACTTCAACTAACTCACACTGGGCCTGAGCCCAACAGCACTGGGCACTTTTACCTACCACAGAAGGCAATGATAAGACACGAGCATGCTCATCTCCCTGCGGATCCGAGATATGATACCACTTGCAGGCAAAATTACATTAGCTGCTTACTGTGCTGCAAATTTTAATGGTTTATAAGCAACGAGAAATTGCCATATTGTAAATTTGGGATAGATGACATAGAAATCAGACAGACTTACAGGGGATATTCTGTTCGCTCTCAGTTGTGTTATACTATATTAATATCCTGCTTTCTCTCTGTTTACAGCACTAACCGGTTTTATGAGTGAGTAAAGTGCATTTTGCTCATTTATTTTGGTTTAGCACAGGGAAACAAGAAAAAAAGAGACTCACTCCTCGCTGCTTTTCTCTTCTTCCCAGACCTTATACCCACACCAGGGGAAGAGTTATACTAGTGACAGCGTAAGTGTCACTAAACATAGTTGTTGCTAGAAAGGTCCTAACATTGTTTCCTTGACGACGTGCCCAGGTACCATGGTGATGAGCATGGTAGTGTCCTGAATGGGGACATCTACCCTTTGCTTTTTCTTTACATTTCCTCTTGCTGCTGCCACCAGTCCTCCTCCTGTAGCAGGGATGTGTATATCCTCATCATACACACACGCTCTTAGGCAAAAAATTCCCCATTAGCAGGGCACTGCCCATCCCACCCTCACTCCGTCACTTCTTTGTAGTGAGTTTACCAGGTAAGAGTGAACTTGTGCACGCTACAAGAGTGTACGGATCCTTCCCTGTTGCCCTGCAGATGATGAAAAGACATTAAAACCTCTATGATATGCTGAAGAAACATAGAATCATAGAATTGTTAAGGTTGGAAGGGACCTTTCAGATCATTGCATCCAACCATCAATCTAACACTGACAAAAATGAACACTGAACCTTGTCCCTCAGCACCATGTCTACCCATCTTTTAAATACCTCCAAGGATGGTGACCTCACCACTTCCCTGAGCAGCCTGTTCCAATGCTTGATAACCCATTTGCTGGAGCAATTTTTCCTAATATCCAATCTAAACTTTCCCTGGCAAAATTTGACACCATTTCCTCTTGACTTACCCTGTATTACTGCTGTTACCATGCAGTGTTCACCAGAGGTATGTTTCTCCTACAAACTCTTGGGGGAAATTACTTTAGTGATTTGGGTGAGCAGCAGTAAGTCTGGTGAGTATGGTTAAGCCTTGAGGTACATATTTACCACTCAGCCTCTAACATGTAAAAGAGGATTTGAGACTTTCCTCTGAGTCCTGGGAACTCACGTTCACACCTCCCACACTGACATACGTAACCAGAAGTGCAGGCAAACCGTGAGGATGCTTAGGCACAAGACCGTTTCTCAAGTGCATGCCCCTCTGAATGAACTGGGTGAAAGTGTGATGAATTACACCCGGGGCAATGAATTTCCCTCTGTTTTACGGCTGCGCATTGTGCCCAGAGACGTAGTAATGTTATATACAAGTCTTACGAGATGTGCACACTAATATTACAGCTGCCACTTAGAAGGGTAGTGAGGAGGGAGTAACAAATGCTGCATTGTCAGTCTGCAACAATAAAGAATCATTTTCATTCCTTGTGCACAAGAGCTCCAATTATAATCTAATTCAATTCAGATTAACTATGCTTTGATGGCATTTCCATTACATAAAAAATAAATTTATTAGCCAAGTATAATGTGTTTTGACTATAGTTCTAATGCTAATAAGGAGCCTGTTTAACTGCTTTAATGCTGCATTTTAACCACAGTTATAAGCTATTTCTTCAAAATTTATAATCAGGGTGTGCAAATATTACACTGGAAACTCACAGAAAGAAAAATTAACAGGATTTACAGGTGAGCTGCTAATAAAGGCTTATAATCCACTGGGTCTAAATCCCACCCATTAAGAATTTTCATAGTACACTTTTATCAAAATCTCTTTCCAGGTGTTTTGTCCCAGGCCAATCTCATGGTCTGGTGAAAGGTGGCAGACGTGATGGGATCAAATTAACGTAGCTTTATCTAAGGATTTTTAATGACTCATTAAAGGTCTATCTAAACCACAGACACCTAATCTAATTATAGCACAAGAACTGTGTCTTTATGCTCTGTGAATGATCTCGGTACCTTTTGTACTGTCAGCTCCTCCAGCAATCCTCATCCTCTCCCTGAGTGCCCGATGGGTTTGTCTTCTGCCCATTGTTCATATTTTAATGCCTCCTGTGGGCTTTTAGGGATGGGGCACTTCCCATTGCCCCCTTTGCCCAGTGCACAAATGCTCTGTAACTAATTAGCCATTCTGATTAGCGGATCACATATTTATGTTTCCACCCAGGGCTTTAGGGAAAGTGTTTGAGTTATTACAAATGAGAACCCAAAGCAATCTTCTCTCCTGCCCAAAGGAATCATGAAGTTGGATCAGCTCTCCATCGTTTTCCCGGTCTTCAAGCCATCATTTGCCTTTTGGCAGATGGTGCACAGGATGCTGGCATGGAGTTCAGAAGCTGACAGCTTTGCTGTATCACCAAAATACAAAGGGCCCTATAAAGCCAGAACAAACTATGAAACTCTATACCATGAGTGAACACACTCATGCCATGTATGGCAGAAAAGACCTACCTTGACAATCCATCTCAAGGAAAATTATATTTTTTTTGGTGCAGCTTGCGACTGAATTGAAATGGCCACTGCTTGGGCAGCTTGCTTTAGTCAAGAAACAGTTGTCTTGGAAGAAGCTAGATCCCCCAGATCTGGAACCACTCATAAATGGATGCAGTAACAGATGGAAAATTCTGATCACTCCAAATTTATATCCATGAAAGCTTCCTTTTAATTACATTCCACGGTGACAGAAAACCAGACCCCTGCTGTATTATGAATTACTCTCTATTCAAATTTACTTCTCATTGATGCCATTAGTTTATGTGAACAGAAATTAACATTTGATTTCTTTTTCTCTTTTACAATTTCTTTTCAGAATAAAAACACTTTCATTGGGAAATCATCATTGAATCAAATTATATCTGGGGGAAAATAAAAAAAAATAAAAAAACCCAACCACTAAACAACAGCCCTCCTAAGTTTTGAAGTAATATCTTCCAAGAGGAGGGGGAAAGCAAAAATGCCAAAGGAAATTTGGGCCATTAGTCAGCCTTCTCAAATTATTTATGATGAGCAATTTATCCTCTCTTTTTAATACTCTTATGGGGAAAATGCATTTTCCACAAACAAATCAACAATTTAATATTTATTTTTTTTCCTCAGCTTAAATCTTCTTTTTATTGCTTAACACACATCTGTAGACAATATATCTAAACCCCTGAGTTTGTCATTTTCTTTGCAAGTGCAGTTGCTTACATGGGTAAAAGATTTATAATAGCAATCTAAAAGATCAAGAAATAACAAGATCTAATGACTGGACTCTAAAGCCGGATTAATTGACTCTGGATATGATGCATAATTTTTTCTTTTTTTTTTTTTTTTTAAATTTGGGTACAGTTAGGGCAATTAGTCATTGGGAGATAAGGCAGACTGGCCATCATTGCAAATTTCTGAGACAAGACTTTCTAAAATACACATTTCAGCTAAGCCAAAAAAGATGGGAGCTACCTGTCAAACTCCACAGCCTTTTGCTTGTAGAATGTCAGATTAGATGAGCATAATGTTCCCTTCTGGCCTTAAAATTTATGAAGTATTTGTTTCAGAGTTGATCTGTACTAGTCACCTAGGTCAAATAATAGGTCAAGCGTTTGTGAAAAACCAGACAAGCAGATACAAGCATCACCACGGGGCAGAAAATGGCAATCTTCGCTCTGTTAAGTGCTTCAGCCAGATCCTCGATATGATGACCGGAAAGCTGAGGGCAACCTGCACAGTTCTAAAACAGCAGCTCGAGTGACAATTTGAAGGGTAACAATCAACAGTGGAATGAAATAACATCACCTCAGATGGCAGGTTACAGCTGCTGGAAATGTGCTCAAGTCATTTGCTTGTTTCTAACCTGTAAATTAGNGGGGGGGGGAAAGGATCAAACAAAACCCAATCCTCCCCAAAAAACTAATAAAACTTCATTCCAGAGTGCATAAACAGAATTACCACCATGTTTCTGAATAAGGTGGTAACAGCCTCTCCTTTGTGCCTGGTGCCAGTGACACATCTGGAAAGGTGTTCAGTTGAAACACCTCATTATCAGAAAGAGCTGGAGGCACTTCAGAGGCATCGACTCCAACAATTAAAGAGGTAGGAGGACTGAGCTGGGAGGAAACAGCCTCTGAATAACTTGGGAAAGTGATGACTAAGGCACTGTGTCGGCTCTTTGTGACTTTTATGGGAGGTTTTGCAGGGATTTCAATGGGATCTTGATGAAGGACAAAGACACGCTAATCAATGGCAAATGTTCAAAATGTGTGAAAAAGAGGAGGAAAAGGAACATCTAGCCACTGCACAGAGTAGAAATGAGGTGGAATTAGAAGGGAAAACATAGAAGCAAACTTTCCTAAAAAGTCAGAATTTATAACAGGTGAATGATGAAGAGAAAATGATGAAGAGATGAAAGAATGGGTGGAAGGATTCTATGGAACAGAACATGCCTTCTGATGATTTTAAGCTAACTTCACTCATGGAAAAATTCTTAGGAGTTGATAACATAGCCTGAAAATTGAGATTTCCTAGTCAGAATAGTCCTGAGAGATAAGCCTGGATAAGGCTCTGAGAAATTTTCAGTTGACTGTGGGAGCCCAAGTCCAAATTCCAATGTTTTATCTTTGCCCCATGTCAAAGCCCTCTGTCTTGAGTATATCCAAAAAAAGAGGTCTTCAAAACCACCAGGTCCTCTTTCCCAGTTCTTTTCCAATCAAAGCTTCAGACCAAATACTGAAAGGTGAATATGCTTTGACCTCAAAAACATGTAGCTGGGTGCTACTCTGATACTACATTCAGAAGAAAAGGGGGATTGCTTTTTTATAAGATCCCTCATATATATATATGTATTTGCAGGTGAGGATTTAGAAGCTTGTGTCTGACTGCCTGTTATGGAAAAGTCTGTCTTCTGTGTATGGAGATCATTTCAGCATCTGATGAACAGTGAACTGCTCATTACCTGAACTTCTGGCCTATTCAGTGAAAAAGTGCCATGCCACTTCTCATCTTTCTCCTCCTTATTATGCATTGTTTATATATGCCTAACCAAAACACTCCAAATATTTAAATTATGAATAATGAGGAATCAGAGGAAGGAAATCTAATCCAATATTTCTTCCCACTGAGATTAATTATCCTTATTTTTCTCAGAGGCGTTTTTTTGGCTGGGTTTTGGCTTTGTTTTGTGGTTGGTTTTTGGGTCGTTTGTTTTGTTTCCATCTGGAGGATCAGCACTACAAGAAAAATGACCAGCTCTAAGAAGAGGCCCTTGTTATCAGCTGAACGATCAGTGAGCAACTGGATCCTTCAAGGACTCAAGGACTCTTGGTTCAACAGAAGTCAATGACTGGTGAAGATACACAGCCTTTCTCAGCACTGATCCTTATTTATATAATTCAGAAAAACTGTGAGAGTGTGAGAAGACACGTTGATGGCATAAGGCATTTATGGCCTTGAGAAGTTTCTGTTCCCTGGAGGCTTGTAAGTAAAGCCTCAAGTTTTCTTCTGACCCTGCAGCTTTTTCAAAGATACAGAGTGTCAATGCTGGACACGGAAATATTTTAATAGCTTTAATTATAATACATAAATATGGTAATCTCCTTTTGTATGCATCCTCCCTCTTTTAGCATGTACCGTTCTTTTCATTCTTTGTGGAGGTGCCAGAAAATGCACATAACGTATTAAAGTGGTTTCCAAAGAAAGAAATGAAGCAAAATGCATAAGGAAGGAAAAAAATAAATGGTGAGGCATGGAAAAACAGTAACTGAGAACTGAAAGATAAATTTCACGTGCCTTCTAAAAATACTTTATAGGAGAAAAAAAGTGTAGTCATCTCCACATTGCTATCAAAGCAGTCCATCTGCTTGAGTTGCATTGAAGCGGCCCCAAAACAAGGAGTAATGATTAAGCAATTAGGGTCTGCTCATATAATGGCCCCCATGCCAAGTTAGCAGAGCAGCTGTAGACCTCTCTCTGCTTCATGTTAGCCAAATGGTATAGACTTGCTGGCACCTTTACACCAGTGACACAGCAGCCTCTCTACTCCAGGGCTGCGGTGGTCCTCTCTATCAGTCTCTAAAACCAGCAAGCCCATAAATCCTCTGTAGACTTTCTGTATGTCCTACTGGATCCACAACAGCATCTACATTCTCTCCAAGTGCCCCCCAGAAAAAAATCCTGGATGCCACACAATAAGCAAGGGAAGACTCTGTAAGTGATGACCAGCCAAAGTGTCTATGTGTTTAACCAAGCAAATGACATCAGGATAGACATCATGGTTATTCATCACTTACAGAGTCTTCCTTTACTTATTTCCCTTCTGGAAACTATGCTGCATTATCCTAAACACTTTCCTTTGTGCCTTAGGGCAAGGAGCGTGACCAAAGATGGGATTGTATTCTGAAAACGTTAGTCTTGCAGAAAACAGATGTGCTGAGGCAGTGTGCGCTGGCAGCCCAGAAAGCCAACTGTATCCTGAGCTGCATCAAAAGAAGCATGACCAGCAGGTCACAGGAGGTGATTCTGCCCCTCTACTCTGCTCTTGTGAGACCCCACCTGGAGTCCTGTGTCCAGTTCTGGTGTCCTCAACAGAGAAAGGACATAGAGCTGTTGGAACAAGTCCAGAGGAGGGTCACAAAGATGATTAGAGGGATGGAGCACCTCTCCTATAGGGACAGGCTGAGAGAGCTGTGGCTGTTCAGCCTGAAAAAGAGAAGGCTCCAGGGACACCTTAGAGCAGCCTTCCAGTATCTGAAGGGAGCTACAGGAGAGCTGGAGAGGGACTCTTTGTCAGGAAGTGTAGTGATAAGACAAGGGGTAATGGTTTTAAACTAGAAGAGGGGAGATTTAGATTAACTATTAGGATGAAATTCTTTGCTGTGAGGGTGGTGAGGCACTGGAACAGGTTGCCCAGAGCAGTTGTGGCTGCCCCATCCGTGGAAATATATAAGGCCAGGCCGGATGGGGCTTTGAGCAACCTGTTCCAGTTGGAGGTGTCCCTGCCCATCGCAGGGGGCTTGGAACTGCATAATTAATAACATGCATAAATAATAACATGATTCTATGATTATGTCCCTCTAGACTCAGGTGCCAGCTTGGGCAGTCACTTCATAGAGCAGGAAAGTACTGAGCACATGGTCTGTGACAGGCTTTATATTCCTTGTAATGGGAGCTCGTGCAGCAGAGGAACAGCACAAGAAATGGGCTGCAGAGAGACCAAAATGAAGAACGGGCTGGAATGTGTTGAGAGGAAATCACATAATCGGGGAGAAAAGGTATGGCCCTTGGCAAGACCTCTGGTAGTAAAATCTATGTTAACAATATCACCTTGTAAATTTGTTGCATGCATGTAACTCTGCTTCCTCTGGATAATATTTTTACTATGAAGAAAAAAAAAGAAAAAGCTTTCCTCAACAGATAAGTATGTTTCAAAGGAAGCTTGAGTGGGGTTTTAACAGATCACACACTTTCATAAACAGAAAAGAAAGACAACATTCAAACATTGCTTGGGGTACAAATGAGAAATATGTGGCCAGCTGCAATTTTTTGGTTTTCTTTTCCAAATTAACAATGAGGAGGCCAGCTCAGTTTGCTTTCCTGATATTGTAGCCAGGGAACATTTCTTTTCATGCAGGTTGGCTGTGGCTTGGGGGGATATTAAACCGTTTGCATTAATAATAATCAAGGATTATCTACCATCAAAACAAGTCGTAGACTCGACAGTCTGATTACATCATTTTAGGCAGAGGAAATGAAGTTAGCGCTTGCTTAAACATAGTGAAATGAATTTAAGAAGTTACTGAAAAAGCTTTAAAACTCATCTCCCACTCATTCGGTTTCACTATGGATAAAAATCAGCAGACTGGAAGAGAGGGAGGGTCTTAGATACCCTGACCTTTTTGAGGAGTGACTCATTTAATAAAAAGTGCATTTCAATTCATACAGATACAAGGTCCTCCCACTTAAGAACCAGGGATACAGACTATAGTTAAAAGGCATGGATATGCTATGCTGAAACAAGATCTAAGGCTTCTTCCTGGATAACAAATTGGGAAAAAAAAAAAAAAAAAAAAGAAAGTAAAAAATGTAATGCTGTAACAAAGAACCCAAATAAGATCTTTGGGTGCTTAATCATCAAGTTAGAGTATAGAAATGCTATTAAGGACAGGACTTGTGAGGTTTTTCTTGGACTGTTTCCAGCAGTCACACTTAGAGATTAATTAAAAAAGACTTTGGAAATTATCTTAAAAGGATAATCTGGATAGGGAAACATGCCTTTAAGGGGAAACCAGTTTCCCAGTCCATTTAGTATACTTGCAGATGACCGAGAGTTGACCTGGTCATGGGTTGCATGCACTTAGAGAAGACAGAGCTTTCTGAATGTAAACTGATCTTTAATTTAGAAGAAGTAAAAACAAACAAAGTGTACCAACCAGTGTCTGGAAGATGAAACTAGATAAATTCAGGCTAAACCATTAGCGTGATTAGCTCCTCACAAAGTGTATCTAGATTTCATGTTAGCTCTTCATCAGTTAAATAGTTTAGCTTAAGTCTGAGCTACAGCATATTCATTTGAAAAACAAAAGACAAACAGGCAGAGGTTGTAGAATTGGCACAGCAATTACTGAATAAATTCTATGGTACAGGATAGCACAAACCTGGAGATCCACCAGAGTGTGAGGTCTCCTGTGGACAACTGTATCACTGAAGGATGTAGCAGAGAGGAACTGAGGGTGTCCTTACTATTGCTGAAGCTCTGGCAGCTCATCCATTCCACCAGCACAAGGCTGTGGATTCCCTCCAAAACCTTGGTCTGGACCTCCAGCCACATCTAGTCATCCCAGAAAAGAGCCCTTGGGTTCCTGCAGCGGGTGAGAGCCTTCTGCACTCTGCAGGAACCAAGGGACTTGTTCCTCTTTCCACCTCTACCTTTGCTGTCTGAGTGTGTGTGGTGGCAGTTGCCTGTCCCAGCACCTTGCCTGGGGTCCTCCTAGGTCATGAGGGCTAGGGAGGAGATGCTCAGCTCTCCCATCACCTATACGGTGGATGAATGCCCCTTGCCTTCACATCCTCTTGTTGGAAAGTCAGAGCAGACTATCATATTGATTCCCACTCATAACTATTTTTCTTGTTTAAAAGTTACAGTTCAGCTCCTTTCTTTTTTACTCAGATGTGGAGTGGTTTATACTTAACAATTCAACCCAGAGCAGAAAAACACACCTATTCAGAAAACTACCCTGGTATGCTGATGCTCCTTTTTTCTTCATCAGCCATTTAGCATTGACAGAGATTAGTACATCTTGAAAATGTATTGTTTAACTATAGAAGATAACATATTTTCAAATAATACAATTTTCACTGTTAGTCAGTTAAAAGCGGTGATTATAAATATGTTAATCATTTGCTACACACGACTTGTTTTCTAGTCTAGAAAGCCCATCTCAAGCTACATTTACAGCATGAAATTTAGAGAAGCTTAGAGATTGTGTCAGATTTTACATCACCATTATTTTTACAGGCTGAGATATCAAAAAAAAATCCAGTTTTAACTTAAATTTTCTTAGAAGAACATGGCTACACTCAACAATTTTGGATGTTTGTAGCTACAGAGTTTTCAGTATTATCAGAAATATTTCACGTGTAAACATTTTTTTTCTACAGTATTTGTTTGGAAGACAAAATGGATAATAAAGATTTATCTGATGTGCCTGTATGTGTGTGTGAATGTGCATGAATATATATGTATTCACATTTATAATTTCATTTTTTCCTCTTGTATGGCCTAAAACGATCTCTCTCCCACACAGATCTTTTTTTCAAGCCTGTAACTGACTATTAGTAATGTTAAAATAATCTCTAACTCCATTCATCCATTGTGACAAAAACAAGTTTTACTGAGTAGTAATGTGTGATTCTTTTTTCTTGTTGGATAAAAGGAAAATGCTCAGACAAAAGCTTATACGACTCTGTAAGCATGAATAAATTATTTTCGTACGGCATAACAGGTATATTATGCAACTAGAAGTGATTATGAACCCGCAAAAAAGGTCCTTATCCACTTTAGTTAATCCTCAGTAATCCATTTGATTAGATTTGGGTTTTCTTGTTTTGATGTGTTAAAAAACAGGTTCAACAATGGCAGGTGCATTTTAACACCAGAATAGCACAAAAGGTCTGCCATTGTATATATAGAACCTGCTGCAGTAGTTTCAAATGCTACAAACAGGCTTTGTGGAGTTTCGTCGGAAGAACTTTTAAGAATGAACCAATACGTTGGCGTTTTTCTTTTCCGATGTGAGTGACCACGTTAAAATGAAACACTGCATTATTTGACAAGATGAAAATAGCACAAAAGATTTTGACCTTCCAGGGGACACAGAATCAGCCCGGGATGCCCAGGTCAGCTGCAACCAGACTCCCTCTCAGAGACTGAAGATGATACAATCTTTATCTTTTTAACTTTTATCTACATCTCCACTTCAAAGAAATGATGGTCTATCAGCTTTCTGCTCAGTCACATAAGCTGAATGAGTTTTACATTCTTTCACAGTTGACTCTGAATGGAAGGAGTATGTTTGCATTGCAGCTATGGATTTTATGAGGAATTAATCTCTTTTTTTTTTTTTTTTTTTTTTTGGTAGGGCCTGTGTACGGACATCCTATGGCACTGAGGAGACATGTACATATGTACACCATCACATCCATGTATGTTGTAAGTATCCATAGGATTCTTCTGCTGACTCCCCGAAAGGACTCCGTGTGGTTCAAAGAAGTCTGGAGCATGGTGAAGGCTCTCAGGCGTTCTTCACCAAGGACATTTCCACCTGACAGACTCAAGTGGAAAACTTCTTTCTGACAATCGTCTTGCATAAAGAAAGTATTGTATCAGAAGAGGGGAATCCAAGATGAAATCCTTTGGCCATTCTCAAGCTTGCTGATGTCTTGACTTTACTGGCTACTGCTGCTGTGTCAGAGTTGAATGACAGAGCCTGATAGGACTGCAAATGGTAAAAATCAGGGTCTCTGCTACTGCTTGGTTCTCTTGTTGATTCCACTCACCACTTGTTCCTAATTTCATACACTGACACCACTGCTTCCATAAATTATCACATTTTATCGTTTTATTGCTAGCAAAATAAACTTTGATGACATATTAAAAGATGTCAAGACTATGAAAATGAGTTTGTATTTGTAGAATATTTTTAAGTTGTAGTACTTTCAATATATTACAGCCAAAGGGGAAGGGGAGGAAAGTGTTTAAATAAAAGTGACACAGTGAGGGTTATTCTGGCCACATATACCCACAGACACATGCAAAAATGACCTTGAAAGATGTCCCATCTGTCAGGTCTCTCCATCTGACTGAAGCAGGGAGCTGCTTTGCAGCCAGCCCATGCTAAATAGAATGAATTCAACACAAAATGTGGCAGGCAGCTTCTTGTCAGTCTAACTAATTAAAAAAAAAAGCAAACAGATGGACAAACAGTGACTCTTATTCAACAGGAATTTGGGAGCTCTAAGTGAGAAGACACTGTCACGATTTTCTTAGAATGTAAAAAGGAGTGTCCTTATAGATCTGTTTACTGGTTCTAGATCTTAGGGCTTGATGCTGTATTTATGATTGTGCCCGTGCAACACACACATCCCTATGAACACACATCCCTACAAACACACATCCCTATTGCTCTTATACCAAATTGTGCCTCATGATGCAAGAGAAGGGGGTTGAACAGTTCTTGGAGAAATGAAAGAGGAAAGAGTAAGAAAGTCAAGAGATCATGGGTTTGATTTAATTATGCTACTGTTCTAAATCTTTTATAATCCCCAGTTTATATATTTAGTTTATGCTCTAGTGAATTATTACCACCTCAACAGTGACTGAGGAGAGATTGCTAAGAGGGAGGGTGATCACTTCTCAGGAGCAGCAAGCCCGAAAGCAAGCAAATGAAAGAGGAGAAGGAGATTCAACACTTGAAACTTGCTCTGAGATGAAACTGGGTGCAAGAGGCAGCATGCATGGAATGACATGAGCAGAAAGGAGACACTTTCAGGGTGGGCTATATGGCCTACTGAACAAAGTGCTTCAAATTGGTGCAAGGCAATGGGAAACCACAGGTAATTTTAAGGACGAAAAGAGAAGGGAGAAGAAAGGGAATCAACTATACCAGGAAGAAATGATGATTCTTTTATTTTCAGGAGCTTGGACAGAGTTAAGGGGAGCTAAGAGTGAAGTGGAGGTTACAGGAGCTGAACTGGAAAAGAAGGCAGTTGAATGTTAACCACACAGACATGGAAACTTGGTCCTCACTTTTTCAAAGGAGGATGAGCCCTTATTCCACCACATCAACATGACATGAATCAGACACAGCCATGGATAGAAAAACTCTACATAAAAAATAACAACTGAAATAATGGAAGCGTATGCTGTACAGTGCATTTTTTTCAATATTCTGTCCATTAAAACATGTAATTAAATGATTTAATTTGAATTTTGCCATCTCTGTTAAAGACTTTATATTGTAAGCCATCAGTTCAGTGGACACTCACAGACATATTTAAGTCTATATGTGGCATGATGTTTGTAGGGCTTTATTCAGCGTGTAGCAGTAAGCACATGTTTAAGCTTTTCCAGTGCAGGAGGACTAGCAACCACAGGAACTCTAGAGCTGATTAGCTGAACTGCTGAAGTCATGAGATTTGGTCTGAAAGTTATTAAAATTTTCAATATGAGCGTCCAAAATTTTGATTTTTGAACAGCCTCTTCTGACTTTGAGTGCGAGAGCCAACTCACAACAGTTTCTAGCAAGCAAGGCCAGCTTTCTATTCTCTTTGGGAGATCTCAGTAGAAGAACCAGCTGGGACTGAATCACAAAGAAGCTGCCAGATGGTATAGACACCTTTCCCCCTCCAACCAAAATACCCAATGAGAAATAATTATGTGCTTCTCTAACCTACTGTCTGCCAGCCCCTTAATATTGCAGTAGCTCACTTTATAGCCCTCTTCCTTCCACAATTCCTGTTTGAGTCTTCATAGAATCATAGAATAATTTGGATTGGAAGGGACCTTTAAAGGTCATCTAGTCCAACTCCCCAAGTCCGTCAGCAGGGATGTTTTCAACTAGATCAGGTTACTCAGAGTCCTGTCCAACCGGACCTTGAATGTGTCCAGGGATGGGGTAACTACCACCTCTCTGGGCAACCTGGTCCAGAATCTCACCAACCTCATCATAAAACATTTCTTCCTTATGCCTAGTCTGAACTTATCCTCCTTTAGTTTAAAACCGTTACCCCTTGTCCTATTGCAACAGGCCACACTCAAAAGTCTGTCCCCATCTTTCTCATAGGCCCCCTTTGAGTACTGAAAGGTCTCCCCAGAGCATTCTCTTCGCCAGGCTGAATGACCCCAACTCTTACAGTCTATCTTCATAGTATAGGTTTTCCATCCCTCTGAACCTTTTCAATTCACTGTGTCAATTAATTTTCCATTCTTTCTATTAACATATTTCCAGTTTGAATCACAGTATCAATAAAATGAAATTAATTCACACACAACTCCTGGAAGGAGTTGGAGGATCAGAACAATACTCTGGGCTCCTGGATGCTTCTCACTCACACCTCTTTTTCTGTGCCAACTACCCATTAACTATGCTTTCTGCCTAACTCCTAATAGTCCTGGAAGAGAGAGGGGAAGCTGCGTTGTTCTGCTTATAATTGATCTGTATATCTGTTACACGGTTAACTATGAATATTCTAAAATCATTACTCATTGTCCTGAAAATATCAACCATTTATCAAAAAGCTACACAGGGGTCACGTTTTCAAATTTTCCTTTTATATATAACTGAAAGCTCAGGTCTTCACATGAAGTCATTATTTCTGAAGGTACAAATTACAAAAAAAAAAAAAAAAAAAAAAAAAAAAGAGGAAAAAGGGGAAAAAGGAAAGATCAAATAACATAAAATTTTCAATAGAATTGTGATGGTTACAGTGAATCTCTTGCCTGTGAAATCTTATACAAGTCTTAATTTAGACAGATCAATGATTTTAAACACCACAATGGGATTTGTAGACAAGTTCTAACAGATCTGCAAAACAAAACTGAGAGAACGCAAGTGAAATGCAAATAGGTGACATTTCTTAGAGAGGAATATCTCCAACTGAAGATGTTAATGATTCTGAAATAAAAAAAAAAAATAAAAAAAAAAGAAGATTAAAAATCACTGGAGTGGATTATTTTGTCTTTTACAGTCTGACTGAATGTATTTTTTTCCCTTTAAAAACCAACAACACAAATCCCTGCAAGCACATTTCAGTGAAAATCTGTAACCCAGATGTCCTGGTCCTGCTTCCAGTTATCTGAGTGTTAAAATGAGAAATAACTTCATGAATGCCAATGCAGTTCAAATCAGCATCAGCACTATCATCTGTGGAGAACAGAGTATAACAGAATCAATATCTACAATCCTTGGAGTTTTATCAGTGTTATCATTAGCAAGACCAAACTGTTAAATCCTCAGTCTGTTCCTCCTGCAGCAAAACTTTTCCTGACTCGTATGGGACTTAGGAGCTGAGTTTGATCCTCAAGATTTGACCCAGAATCTGAATTTCCCCAAAGTCCTTATACAACCCTACTGATGGGATTTTCAGATTTGTAACACTCATGTGATTTAATCAGTGGATACCACTCTCCTATCGAGTCCTGCATAAGACTCAACATCTGCCTTTTTCTCTAAAAGTACTGACAGAATCATATAATCAAAGAGTGGTTAGAGTTGGAAAGAGCCTCAAAGACCACTGAGTTCCAAACCCCTCTGCCATCAGCAGGGACACCTCCCACTAGACTAAGTTGCTCAAAGCCCCATCCAGCTTGGCCTTGAACACCTCCAGGGATGGGGCAGCCACAGCTTCCCTGGGCAACCTGTTCCAGTGCCTCACCACCCTCACAGCAAAGAAGTTCTTCCTGAGATCCAATCTAAATCTCCCTTCTTCTAGTTTAAAACCATTTTAAACCCTTGTTCTATCACTCCACTTCCTGACAACGAGTCCCTCTCCTGCTCTCTTGTAGGCTCCCTTCAGATACTGGAAGGCTGCTCTAAGGTCTCCCTGGAGCGTTCTCTTCTCCAGGCCGAATAACCCCAGCTCTCTCAGCCTGTCCTCATAGGAGAGGTGCTCCATCCCTCTAATCATCTTTGTGGCCCTCTGCTGGACCCGTTCCAATAGTTCTATGTCCTTCCTTTGCTAAGGGCTCCAGAGCTGGACACAGGACTCCAGGTGGGGTCTCACGAGAGCAGAGCAGAGGGAGAGAATCACCTCCTGCAAGAAACCTTCTACCTTTAGGAGCTGATGAGTGTGTGAGAGGTCAACAGACGTCAGCAGGACCACTCCAGACCTTATCATCTCTATTTCAGGTGTGACTCCACTGCTCTCCCCAACATAAACAGGGAGATAAATTGCATTTAAAAAGAGAAAAAAAAAAAAAAGAAAGAAACAAAAAAGAAAAAAGAAAGAAAAAAAAGAAAAAAAAAAAAAAACACACAAAACCCCTTCCCAAAACCTGCCAAAATGAAACTGTCTCCCGCACATCAACTGCTCCCACTTTTCAAGGGGAGTGGTGGCAGTGAAAAAAAGTGACAGGGAGAACAGGTCTTGATGTGACAGATGTTAGTCATACTGCTTAATGCGCTACTGGAAAGCACTCAGATTGTGGTGATAAAGGCTGGATATGAAGTAGAGCAGAACGTAATTCTTTCTTTTTCTATCCTGTTTTGGAGTCTTCATCCTTTGCTGTCTCTTGAGCATGATGATCAGCTTTCTCTCTCATTAGGTCCAAATGTAATTTGACAAACATTCACACTTATTGATTTCATTCATTCGCTCAGCTGAATACACAGGACTAGGGAAATCATCCTGGGTGGCCCAAATCGAGCATTTACAGTTTAGTTTGCATATGTGAAAACCCTAAAAGCTCACAATTCCTGTGAGACTATAACTCCGATGGAATAACAAAACAATCTCACCTCTACTTTCCACAGTCTTTCTGCTTTCCTTCATGTTTCAGATGCCTGCTGTTCTAAATTATTTTATTATTTATTCAGCACAGTCAAGGTACTCAGCTTAACAAGACACAAATATAATAACAAT
The DNA here is from genome assembly GCA_013398155.1 of Pedionomus torquatus. NCBI lineage: Eukaryota > Metazoa > Chordata > Aves > Charadriiformes > Pedionomidae > Pedionomus > Pedionomus torquatus. Next base: position 476,185 of record VZRU01021338.1, on the reverse strand, counting down.
CCCTAATCCCTAAAGAGCTTATGTTGGTAAAAACAAGGATTACACGTTGCTCCAGCTCTCCTTCTGACTTATGACAGCTCCCTGTTTTGCTGTCTTTCAAGATGTCCTGAATAATTAGTGGAGCCAAGGTGCCGCTTGCAACATTAACTGCAACATTATGGCGTTTAACAAAGACTTTTTGACCAAAGGTGCACATTTTACAGGGCTGTGAGAAAAAAAAAAACCAAAAACCAACAATGTCCATCAGACACAACCATTTTTGATAAGGGTGAATTTTCAATTCAGTGATTTAAGTTTCTTTTCCACTGCATTTATTTACTGAAATACTTGTTGTAAATCAATCAATGGCAATTTTTTTGTTCTTTTCTGAATTTCTTTAAATTTAGGTCCTAAATTCTTTTCCTATTCCCTCTTTTATTCTTATTGCTTTTCATCACTAAATCTTTCAGTACTTCATCAAAAAATCTGAATCATTAGTGATGTTTTATGGCTGTGGAAGATGAAGCAAAGGGTGTGAACTATGTAAAACTTAGGATCATCACACTACATACTCTTTCAGAAAAAATAGCTTTGGAAATACATCAGATAATAATAAATGCCAGCATGCTATGATTATATTTGAATAAACTAAGACATCAGCTTATTCTCAACTTACTTTACCGCTGTCTGACAATGAAAGTAATGTTTATACTCAGTATTAGCACCATTACAGGGAAGAACATCTTTAGTTATCACCAGGCTTTATGTATCAATTTGTGTTGTGTGGCCGAAATAAAAAAGGCATTCATTTCAGTATCACTAATGGGCCAGGTGGCTTTGAGATGGAAGAGAAGGGTGGAAACTCTTGCTCCAAATTTAGCAATAATAGGTTGGTTTGGATTTATTTTATTTTATTTTATTTTATTTTATTTTATTTTATTTTATTTTATTTTATTTTATTTTATTTTATTTTATTTTATTTTATTTTATTTTATTTTATTTGTGTTATTTTAATCTGATTTGGTATTTCTGTTTTGCTTAGTTCCTTTTTAAATTTTTTTTTCTGGTATTAGTGCATTTAAACCACTTCAGATGCATAGGCTTTTATTTAGCAAATGTAACATTGACATAGTCATACCACCTGAAGACAAAATGGAATAATAACTGAAGCCCACTTCAGCTTGTCCATTAACGATCATGAATTTGTGTCTTAAAATAACCCTGTGGATTTCAGCCTTCCCTCCAAACCTGAATCAGTGCAGAGCACACGGCAGAATATACCCACTGACAGACAAAGGAAAGGCGGATTCAACAAAGCCTGAGCAAAAAGTAGAGCTAACAGCATTGTAAAGCTAACATTTGAAAACTCTCCTCTTTCTGCTCATTTCTGCAGGAATTCCTCCTGCCTCTTTTGCCTTTTATTTATTCAGCCTGCAAAGATGCTTTTTTTTTCAGGTCAAGGGCTGTGTTTTATTCTCGTTGCCTAACATAAGAGGGACCCGTTTCAGGGCATTTCTCTAGTGTAAAGGAAACGATAAACACTGACGATATGAAAAGGAGCCTATTTTCAGGAGGAAGCTCTGGCAGTTAACGCAGCTGCTCCATTATCAGTACTTTGATTAAACTATCAGCAACTCTGGGTGCAAACATGCTACTTGAGAAACAACATGGGAGGGAAATTAGGAGGCTGAAGCAGCGGTTCCTGGGAAAGGGTGACAATATTTTGGCACCAGAGACAAATCTCTAGAAAAACCCAACCAAATTCCTGAGTCTACTTCTCCTGTTAGCCAGAACAGACCAGCAGAAGATGAGCCAGTGCCAACCTGGGGACACGGAACCCCGTTATCTCGGCGTTGCATCGCAGTTGACAAACCTCCCAGTGTCACATAACGGCATCGGCTCGTCTGGGTCTGCCCTGGGAGCGAGCAGCTACATTAAGACACATCCTGCAGCCTTATCGCCTCACAGTTAAATTAAGAGGACAAAGCCCAAGACGGAGACCAGAAAATGAGACAACCTGGACTGTTCAGCAGTGAAAAAAAGCTGATGCAAGGCATCACCTTCGGCACGTGATGCTGAAAGCGAGAACCACCACGGAAGGTTAAACTGCACAAGGAAACAAGGACAAGCGGTGTTTGGGATTGCTCCAGAAATTGTGATTAAAACCAGTGTGAGGGAAATCAGGAAGCAAGAGGCAAATCAGTCTCCTCTCCCAGCTTAAAAAACGCTGCAAAGGGAAGGAGAAGCAGTTTGGAAACAAGAGATAAAAGATATGTAATAGCAGATAGATAACTTCACGTGTATCAAGGGTTAAACTAAACTGGTTTTTGCTTTAGTGACTGAGTTTAGTGGGGGGAGGGAATTCCTAAGCCTTTGTTTTGTTCTTCTTACCACATTTAAAAAAAAGAAAGAAAAGAAAAGGAAAAAAAGAGAGAAAGTGAGAGAGACTTCTTGCTCAGGATTAATTATTGAGTGTTCCAGAGCTTTATAATATATTTATATAGTCCCTAGAGCTTGGCACACACTCTCTCTCTCCCTCCCTCTTTCAATTTTACTGTGTCATCTCCATCCCAGCACTTTTCACTCAAATACCACACGAGGCGCTACGTGGTATCAGAAGGGATGAAGGTGCTGGGGGAAATGCTGGCACGCCGCAGAGCTCCTGCTAACATTGCTCCAGCCAAAGGTTTCCTGAGCACCTTCAAACAGCTGTCTTCTCAAGAGCTGGGGAACTCGGCTGCAGAGGCATATAGTCATGCCAAAGCCTAATATTTAAACTTGGGGTTCATCTAGAAATACATTTGATTACCATAATTCATAGAATCATAGAATAATTAGAGTTGGTAGGGACATTTAAAGGTCACCTATTCCAACCCCCCTGCAATATGCAGGGACATTTTCAAATAGATCAAGCTGCTCAGAGCCATGTCCAACCTGAACTTGAATGTTTCCATAGATTATTACCCACTGCCACAGAATTTGATTTGCTTGTGCCCCTTTTCTGTGCAGGTTTTTTCCTTTGATATTATCCTTCCCTCCCACTGCAGTATAAGAAGTAAAAACAGATTAAGATATACTTAAAGTTTGAAATGAGGGTGACAGGAGGATTTTGATGAATATCTACCACAGCAGAATTAATTTTATTAGATGGAAGTGCTGCTGCTGGACACCTAGGATGACCCAGAGGATGGTGCAGAGATTACAGTCAATGGACAAAAAGTGAGAGTGGCTTTGCTTCCCGTGGCAAGGAGTGGGGCCACAAGTGCTGATGTTTGCCACTGTTAATGAGCACTTTGGAGGAGCACAGCCTCTCCAAAGCCCTAAGCAAACACTAATTAACACATTTGTTAATAGCCTTCCAATTTCAGAAACAAGGAATGAGAGGAAGAAGCTGAGGTCTTGGCCCTGTTGACCTCGCTAAAGGTTAGATCCCTTTCATGAAATCAGAACTTCATCCCAAAATAGGTTCTACAGATTACACTGAAAGCAGGTCATCTAAAAAGGATTACTATGGTTTCTAACTATTGTTATTCTGGTGATAGTGAATACCATGATCTACACAGCCACTTTGTCAAGCAGAACATTAAAAAATGTTTGGGGTTTTTTTTGGGTTTNAATCTTTTTTTTTTTTTTTTTTTTTTTTATAAATGTTCTAGTTATTTGGTATTTGGTACAGTAGTTAGAAAAATTGAGAAACATAATTTTGAATGAAGATGCAAATGATTCTATTCCCTTGTTTCACACTTGATACCATGTACAAGAAATACCATAACTCTTCTTCTGTCATATAGAATCATAGAATGATGAGAGTTGGAAGGAATCTTAAAGATCATCTTGCTGCACCCCCCTGCCATGGGTAGGGACACCTCCCACTAAACCAGGTTGCTCAAAGCCCCATCCAGCCTGGCCTTGAACACTTCTGGGATGGGGCAGCCACAACTTCTCTGGGCAACCTGTTCCAGTGCCTCACCACCCTCACAGGAAAAAATTTCTTTCTAGTATCCAATCTAAATCTCCCCTCTTTCAATTTAAAACCGTTCCCCCTTTTCCTATCTCTACACTCCCTGACAAAGAGTCCTTCTCCAGCTCTCTTGTAGGTCCTTTCAGATACTGGAAGGTTGCTAGAAGGTCTTCCCAGAGCCTTCTCTTTTCCAATCTGAACAGCCCCAGCTCTCTTAGCCTATCCTCATAGCAGAGGTGCTCCATCTCTCTAATCATCTTTGTGGCCCTCTGCTGGACCTGTTCCAACAGGTCCATGTCCTTCCTGTGTCGAGGACTCCAGAGCTGGACACAGGGCTCCAGGTGGGGTCTCCTGCCACCTGCTGGCCAGGTTTCTTTTGATGCAGCCCGGGAGATATTTGTCTTTCTGGGCTGCCACATGAAAACAGTGAAGAAATATCTCTGAGACAATGGCTACAGGTGTTCGTTTGGAATATTCTTCTTTTTTTTTTATTTTTTAATACCTTGTTTAAATCACATTTAACATAATACTGGCAAACAGACTTCACATTGTTTGTATGTTAAACCAGTGCTGGGCCTGTATGTTGGATATCGTGTACTTACATACACTTCAATATCACACTCGGGTTGTAATGATGGTAGAAGGGTATGTTACAATCTATTGAACAAATGACATGAATTCAAAAATTACATGACAAAGCATAGACATCCACAAGGGATAACAGCTTTATTGATCTACCAAAACAGGCACAGTTTACAAGTTATTTAACTTTTGCATTTAAAGCTAGGGAAGCAATTGTAGTCTGTTATCTAAAGAAGATAGATATGGTTACTGAGGAGGAATATTTGCCCAAACACAGACTGCAGTGCGTAGATGTCTTTGTCTGAGTTAGCCAAACTGGGCTTCCTTTGTGCTTCTCCGGCCTCATGCAGAGGAAATACACTTCCAGAAGCAGAATCACTTCATCTTAAAACAAACTCCTGAAATAAGTTAGATGAATTTTATCTTGTTTTTCTTGACTCACTCTGGAGGGAGCCCAGTCAACCAGCTTACATACAGTCACCTATGCTGCAGATATCTAAAGTTAGGGGAGGCAAATCTTACGCCTGGTAGTTTATGATACTTCCTGAGCAGCATCTCAAAGCAACAGACTCAAAGCCTTTGAAAATACTTATCAGAGAAATAATCTAATCCAAACTGGCCAATGGAGAAATGTAGCTCCATCCAGACAACTACTCAGTCCAACCTGAGATACCGTCCTGTGGAGTTATATTTCTCTATATATATCCTCTGACTAGATAAGATACTTAAATTTCATGTGGCTACAGACAGGGGAAAAAAGTAAAAATCCCCCAAGGCTGAATGTCTTCCTATGCTTCAGTGAACCAACAACTGATTTCAGTTTAATTCTATCCCACAATGTTTTGAGAAGCATGGAACAGTTTAGTTTTATCCTTGCTACACCCTCTCCTACAAAGGATGCATCTCAACGAGTGATAAAAAAGTGAGACTTTAAAAGTAGGACGGCATTACTTGAGGTTATATTTTCAGAACATTGATGAATTTGGATGGCTCAATTTTCAGAAGTCGGACTTGGACACCCGAAGAGGGTGATTTTCAGAACTCCCTTTTAGCCCAATAAAATATAGAGGCATTTATGAGGTATTGTGGTTTTTTGGTCTGAGCACTCAAAATAACTAGTTGTTTTGATAATGCAGTTCCTAGTAGCAGTAGAGCTTCTGGATACCTGAAGTAACAATAAAACCCACAACCCCATGTAGACATATTAACATTTCATTATATCTCTTACATGTCAATATTTTGAAATCATTCAGTTTTTAGACTAATGGCTTGTATCCTCACTTAATTAAACACACATTTCTTTCTAAGTGTGTTTAACATATAAAAATATTCTCAGAACAGAGAAGGAAAGGAAACATTTTTAGTTATCATTAAATCAGCATAAGAAATCTGGTATCCCACATGAGACCAAATCCATGTGAACATGTGAAGGCTAACGGGGTAAAATATGACCATGCTCCAAAAACATACCCCTGAGAGGCCATCACTAGCTGTCATAAGAAGCATTAATCTTTACATTAATTTTACAGATGGTGCTTCAAAAGATTCCCTTCTGCCCTTATGCTTCCTTCTCAGCCTGCTTTCACCTTCTGCCAGCTGGATCTTGATGGAAGAAAGAATTTAGACCTTTGGTCCCTTTGTTTTGTTGGCCTCAAATTACTTCCCTTGTCAACATAAATCCCTTGCAAGCTACACAAAGAAAGTCATATTTGTCTTGCTATAGGTGTGCAGTGAAAAGCATTTTGCAATGAACCAGCAGGGCTTGGTCCCCACTTCAATTTTAATGTGTCTATTAATCAGCTGAGATCAGATTCAGACTCCACAGGGTCATGCAGTGGTGATCACTGAATATCCCTAACAACAGATTAGGGCCGCACACTCCAATCCAGCTCAGAGCAAATCTTTGCCATGTGTTCCTTTATATATCATGCTCTTTTAAGGGCAGTATCATGAAGACTCTTTACTTATTTGAGTAATAATAGGCCTGCTGCCATTTCAGTTTAACTTCTAGGACTCCGCGCATTTATGTTAGAGGACAAGACTGTTTCAGCTACAGGTCACAATGATAATCCCTCTTAATACTTTTGATATATGAGGAACACAACTCCTATCTCCCTTTCTGATCCAGCTTTCAAGAGCAATGTAATGTCAGTATTTCATTCCTGATAATCATTTCCTTAATCACTGGATTTTTCTAAGATGACCTCCCAGAGCTTTGCTTTGTTTTTGTGTTTGCTCAGTCTCCATACAACACAGCTTGCCACATAACCGTATTTAGTCAGGCACTTCTCTAACTCCATTGTCAGTAGGCTTAATGGAAGTGACCCATTCTCCTTCCAATGATAAATCTGGAGTGCATCCAACACATAGAAAGACTGAGTTCTGATTTACCTTTTTTTTCACCCCTGTTGAATATACTCTTTTTTTTTTTTTTTTTTTTTTTCCATCAGGATTCCTCTGATTTTGTTACATTCAGTACTTCAGCTCAGTAACTACTGGGACTAAAGTGAAAAAACAATCAGCATAAGAAGTACTAAAGCCCAAGTACCACTAATAATGTAGGTTTTCTAAAGAGAGCTAACAACTAACTGAGCTATTTTTCATCTATGTGCGTCAAAAAGCTTCCATCTATCTTAAAAACCTTACAGAAAGAAATATCTCAGACTGTGCCAGGCAGAGTTCAGCCAATGATAATTCACAACTTTGAGCCAGAAGAGTCTTGTATGGGCCAGAAAGAAAGCCTGGTGGAAGATTTTGACTCCTGTCTATTAGGCATGTCACTGTTGGCCTGGGCCAACATGAGAAGATTTGGTGCCAAAACTGTCTCCAGCACTTTAACACCTCAGTTATTTCTTTGGCTGTAGAAAAGTGGATGAGCAAGGGTGATGTCTAACTTCAGCTTGGTTCAACAAGTGGGAAACTTGGATTAAAAGACCTTCTCAGCTTGTGGGAAATACAACTCAGAGATTTGCTGAGTGTCCTGAGTACAGACAGAGCTGCTGAAGGTATGCTACATCTCCCTGATTAATGTAGACCAACAAGTAAGAAGAATCATGGAATCATAAAATTGATCTAGAAGGGAACTTTAAGATGATCTAGTCCAACCCTCAACATAACTCTGATAAAAAAAATCCACATCACTAAACCATGTCACTAAGCACTATGTCAATCCATCTTTTAAATATCTCCATGGAGGGTGCCTCAACCCCTTCCCTGGGCAGCCCACTCCATTCCAATGCAGTGTCAAAATTTTTCCTGATATCCAATCTGAACCTCCCCTGGTGCAACTTGAGGCCATTGCCTCTTGTCCTGTCACCTGTGACTTGGGAGAAGAGACCAACCCCCACCTCTCTACAACCTCCTTGCAGGTAGCTGTAGAGAGTGAGAAGGTCTCCCCTCAGTTTCGTTTTCTCCAGGTTGAACACTCCCACCTCCCTCAGCCTCTCATCATAAGACTTACTCTCCAGACCCCTCACCAAATTCCTTGGCCTTCTCTGGACCTGCTCCAGCAGCCCCTCAATGTCTTTTTTGTGGTAAGGAGCCCAAAACCGGCACTTGAGATGGGACCTCACCAGTGCCGAGATCGCCTCACAAGTCCTACTCACCATGTTTTTCCTGATACAGGCCAGGATGCTGTTAGCCTTCTTGGCCACCTGGGCATACTGCTGCCTCTTGTTCAGCCCATAGTCTACCAACACTCCCAGATCCTTTTCTGCTGGGCAGCTCCAGGCACTCTTCCCCAAGCCTATAGGGATGCACGGTAAAGAAAATTTTGGATGGGCAAAGGAAGAGCAAGAAGGGTTTGATTGTTGCTCGGTGACATGAACACCTCATGGGAGAGAGGAGTCTTCAGTTCCAGTTTCTGCTCGGGTTTTATGAGGCACATCAATGCCTTTCTGGTTGTACTATATGTTTAAAATAAACTTACTGCTGTGGGTGTGGCACAGTGCTGACACGGCTAGAGACATCTCCAATTTGGTGCAGTTCCCCAAGTTATGCTTCCCGGTGCCAATCGCCTTTGTGCAGAGTAGACAGCTTGTCATTCGATTTGATTTCTGGGTGGCTCAAAGGGATCTCAGCACTAAAATTCAGTGTAAGGCAGGTATTAGGTGCCTGAATCTTTTCTGGATGTAATCCTCTAGGCTTCACCTCTGATCATCCAGCGTATTATAACATACTGAAAGAGAGATTGAGTGAATTTCCGAGTGTCTAACAAGGAGGCTGCTGGAGGAAGAGATTTAGGCATTGCTGTCTGTCATTTCTATGAACAAACTACTGAGCTGTACCTTCTCATGAAGTCAAAAATGACATGATAGTTCCTAGGCAGCATGCAAAAAGGATAAATGGAAATTTTGGAATGGAAAAAAATAAGCTAATTTTTGTTTCAAAAGAAAAAGTATAACAAGAATATGCCTACTCTACTACAAAATATGAATTATTTGTTTTTTGTTTTTTTTTTTTTTTCTCTCTTGCATATGTAAATGTGGAGAAAAGATTAACAAGGCATTGTAAATATAAGGGATAAATACATTCAGATGCATTGCCCTGGTTTGTTGGTGCTTTAGATCTCAGCCCAGGCTGATGGCTTTCTTTATTGTTCCAAAATGTTCACAGTGGAAATTTTACCCCCAGTCATAATATTAAAAAAAATAATATTTTAATCAGGAATGCTTGATTCCATACTTTCAAAGTGGAAACAGTGGTAGAATTCAATACATTTCATTGTCCCGTGGAACTTATTATTCTTTGTCAGCAATTTTAAACTGGTTATTAGAGAAGGCTGAATAATATTTCTGTACTGGGATTCGGTGAACCAGGGTGCTATAGCATAAACACTAGCAATAATGACACTGAGGGTCATTCATCTCCTGTTGTGAATGAAAGGCTCGTGTAAAGTTCAAAATAAAGCATTATCCAAATAAATAACAAATGTATCTTATCAATTACACCTTTTGAAAGCATTTTAACCTTCAGAATCACAGATTTTATACTCTTAATATTTTTTTTATGCCTTTCTTCTCCTCTTTATTCAACTCCCTTTTTGCTCCTTGTCTCCCTTTTTTGTCCTTTCACATTTTTTTATTATTTTTATTATATTTTACTAGAGCAAATCCTAGTTTTCCATCTTGAGCTTTACTTTCATCTCATAAAATGATCAATAATTTGAGGTGAGAAATATGTTTATCTCAAAGACAAGGTTTTAGGCTGTTGATTCAGTAAAATAAACACCAAATCAGTGGCTTTGTATATTTGGGAAGTTTTTCTTCCCAACTAAAGAATATACTTCAGATATGTTAAAAGCTCTCGTCCCTTAAATTCTGCCAGATCTGAATGTGCCATAAACATATGAAGCAGAATGGAATCAGCCCCCAGGAAGGATGTTTAACACCTCTGTTCTCATATCATCTTGTCTCGATTCAAGCAAACTGCAAAAAACTCACTGCCAACCTTACAGGACTCTTATGCATTTGCGTTTAACAGAGTATTTTGCAGAAATGATCTTCACAACAGCTGGGTGCTGTAGGCACACAACTACTCCTTGTTTTACAACTGGGAAACTGAGTCATGGTGAAACTAAATGACATGGCCAGAAGTCACCCAGGGAAAACAAGTGGCAGAGCCAAGTCTAAACCTGATGGTCTCAACTCTGTCTCTATCGTGAATCAATTGATTATATTTTCTCCCTCTGTCATTCTACAAGGACAATCTAAACATGTTGAATTATGTTTTGACACTTGAAATATCATTTTTTCCCTCACTAAGTTCTCATATATTCTATTTGTACCATCTGCAGAAATTCTCAAAGCTGCAGTTTAACTTGGCTTTTGTTGCATCGCACTGAAATAGAGACGATTTAATGAAACTCATACTCCACCGCATTCATAGTAAAGAATGAATCTTACTTTACAGTACAACAATTAATATTGATTATATTACTTGAAAATGTAAGAGACTGCATATATATATATTTTCCGTGAATCAGTGTTCTAGCGAGGACCTCTATTTATTATAGCTGCTGAATATGATCAAAGAAGGGAATCTTTAAAGTAAATAGTTCAAAGTATGAAATTAAATATCAAGATTCGTTCTTCCTAGAGGAAAGGCACTTCTATCTGTACGGCAAAATGGAAAGAAAACCTTTGGTAAGAATAGCTCATAGGTAAGTGGAGAGTATGGAACATGGAACAGAGGATTTAATTCTATGGTAATTGTGTAAATCTGGGCAAATTACAGTCTTCTTGCTTCTCAGCCAAATGCAAGTAGTGTCTCACAACACATCTTTACTTCAGAGGGATGCAGCGACAATTTACCCAATAAATTTGAGCTGAAGGTACAGGCATGACCACTGTCACCCCGGGGAGGCTACCTCTAGTGGAACAGGCAACGTAGCAGGAAAAGGAAGGTAATAAGACACATTGTGAGGGATCTGCTGGAACAAGACTAATGAGGTGGATTGAATGAGGATAAAGGCTGAATTTTTGTGAAGATGACAGACAGCGCACAAGCAGGAGTGGAGGGTGTCAGAAGCTGATGAGTTGTCAGTCTCATACCTTTTTCCATTTCAGCATCTATGTTGAAAGGTACCAGCTCTGTTCATTTGGTGCTGCCACAAATTTTCTGTGATACCTTTCCTCTCCCTTAAGTTTCTGTGCTACTTTTTCTCTCCTCCCTATCACTCCATCTCCTTGACCTTATCGTCTTGCCCTATGTATTGTGAACTGTACATCTTCAGGAAGCAGAATCAGGTGCGTGGACCCTTGAAAGAAATTCTGAGTCCCTCAGAAGTCACTGAATCTCTAACAAGATAGTACCTGCAGGGATTTTGTGGCAGAGGTGAACATATGATGTTGTTGGTTGTGTTTTTTGTTTTGCTTTGTTTTTAAACTAGTTACCAAATTTAATTGTATATTGGTTCTGTTAATAATGCACACCCAATTAATGATAGCATAATAACTGAATCTCAGAATGCCAGTGGTGGTTGAGATTCTGTGATTCAATTTCACAGTGCTTTCATATTTCACATTTACAAAATGTAGGCCAGCAAACAATTTTAATTGTGCTGCAAGGAAGCCATACTGGATCATATACTAATCATAGAATAATAGTCAATCACCATCTTTTTTCCCCCTTCTCAATGAAATTAATAAAGTACTCACGCAACAAGATCCTTCTAAATATCTGAGTGTCCCTTGACACTAATGAAGCAAGTCACCACCTACATCAAAGCATAGTGAGGGTGGTGTAATCCAGGACATAACTTCTGTCCTCTTACTGGAAGACCCTGCTTTTGACAGAGCCAAGTTGATGGAGGCAACCCTACCAAACCCTATCCAGCAGTTTGGATACCATCCATAGAGATCAGAAGTGAATAGACATCTGTAGATCATCAGAATCACCGCTCTGCTGACAGTGGTGGACAGAATTTGCCAAGGGCCAAAGAACTGCTGAGTCTCCAGTTTAGCCAAGAAACCATCCCATTTCTCTGTAAATCGAGTAGGAGAGGGTTAGGAAACAGGTTTAAAAGCAGACAGGGGGGAGGGCATTCCTCCCAACAACTCAGATTTCATAGATCACAACCAAAAAGAAGCAGGAAGTTTGCAGCTATGCTGCATTTAGATCAAAGGCTCTGTTATAGCTTATATGATTAATGAAAGATGAACAGCATTCCAAAGATTAACAAATTTAATTCCTGAGAGTGTAGCAGTTATCTGTGTGGGCAGACTGACCCCTAATCTCTGACTTGGTGCTGGACCGTGCCACTCTCATGTTTCCTCTCTCTCTCCCCTCCACCACCACCTTCACGCCAGCAACTGAAAGATGACATTGAGTAGATGGGTTCAGCACAGGAAGATAAAAACAATGTGAAAGGATGGAGATTGGGAGCTTATCAGCCAAGCAGGACACAGGATATAAAAAGTAATCAACTTAAAGCTCTTATCACAATGTCTCCTGGGAACAGTTTTTCTCTAAAAAAAAAAAATATCTGTCGTTGCTCAGGAAAAATTATAGGATTATTTTAAAGCAATTTCATCTGATATACTCTGTGTGTGGGGTGTGTATGTGTTTCCTGAAGAACGCACGTGCTTTGTAATTTGAGGTGTTTTAAGCCAAGGGAATCAAGTTATCCTGTACAAAAGGAGTATATTTAAAAGACGAACCCAGACTTGACATTTTCTGTCTTATTTAAAAAGTGAATGGGAAAGCACTGCAAAGGAATGCACGCACTGCAATATGTTAAGAACTTAAACAATTAACAAAATATTTAGACAAATAACATATAATTATGTGCTAAAACAAAATAGCTGCCTGTAAGATCCTCCCTACCAGCATTCTATAAAGCTTCATTTGCAGAAGTGCTTCTTTGAAAAGGTTTTGAAATCTTACAGAGAATCCTGTAATCTGATTATAACAACTCTTAAAGTGCAATATTTTTGGATTTATGCTGTTGCTGGATTCAGCTTTCAGGATTAATAATTTTCAGTTTACATGCCCACTCTAGTATTCATCGAACCTCTTCGCCACTGCAAAGAATCTGCACTTCCTAGTCTACAGAATTTCAGCCCACTCATTTAAAGAGTCTCCTCCTCATCAAGGGAAAAAAAAAAAGTAAGGTGGTATTATTTTATATAATTTTTCCAAATATCACAGAATCATGGAGTCATAGAATGATTAGAGTTGGAAGGGGCCTCAAAGATCATGGAGTTGCAACCCCCCTGCCATGGGCAGAGACAACTCCCACTAGAACAGGTTGCTCAAAGCCCCATCCAGCCTGGCCTTAAATACTTCCAGGGATGGGGCATCCACAACTTCTCTGGGCAACCTGTTCCAGTGCCTCACCACCCTCACAAGAAAGGAATTTCTTCGTAATAGTAATCTAAATCTCCCTTCTTCCAATTTAAAACCATTACCCCTTGTCTTGTAAGGTCCCTTCAGATCCTGGAAGGCTGCTCTAAGGTCTCCCCGGAGCCTTCTCTTCTCTAGGCTGAACAGCCCCAGCTCTCTCAGCCTGTCCTCATACAAGAGGTGCTCCATCTATCATCTTAGTGTCTTATTCCAACAGTTCCATGTCCTTTCTATGTTGAGAGCTAGACAGAGTATTCCAGGTGGGATTTCACTGCTCTAGGGGAATAAAGCCATTTGAATTAGTTTTGACTTTTATTTATTTTTTTTTAACATGAAAGAGCTGTGGTGCTGGTTTTATGATGAAAGCAAAACAATTCCTAAGCAGATAGATGATCTGAGAGTACTAAAAGAGTGATAATAAGAAAACATACTAGAGAAGTACTATCACATGGAAAATGTTGCAATAAAGCTAGAGAGATACTTTCAACAGTGAGACCTTGATGCCATCCTGTTTGGTGTAGCTTGCTTGAAGAAAGATCGAAGGCAAATTAGGCTTTATGTTTCATTTGTACTCCTGCAATTCAAGGCGTAAATTAGCTGCTCCAGTTTATACTTAACTTCCTGTGACTGGGTTCCAGCCTATGTTGTGATTTAGGTTCTGTGCCAGCCAAAAGACCTGAGTGCATTGGAAGTCCACCAACAAAGTAACAAAGTATGTTATGGCTTAATTAGTATTTAAATGAACTCCTTAGGACAGAGAGGTCTCTTAGCTGGGTCCCCTAAGACTATCTCATTAGGTAAGGACAGAACTTCAGAAAAGGAGACATTCATTTTTTTAGTCACAGAAGACATTTATAGATCTCACACCACAGCACTGCCTGGTGCTCATGCCTTGGCTTCCACATGCACACAATGAGAGGTTCAGCTAGGCTTGAATTCTGCAGTAGGTGTGTCCTTAATATTCAATCGCTTATGAATATTTAAAGGTAATAAATGTCAAATTAAATGTTTAACGATGTTGTTTACACTTGAAAGACCTTGAGAAGGATCAGGAAGAAGCCAAGTTATCTAAATTGGCCAGTTGCTGAGATCAGAGGAACATCTCCCACAGCTTCTGTTGCTCTGGAGCAGGTATCCTGTGATAGTAGTGGTGGATGAATTAAAAGAGACAGGCACAGAAATGTAGGATGTACCTACACTTACAGGCAACAAATACCTGTGCTTTGGGTTATCCGAACAGCCCTAGCCTAGGTGGACCATGAAATAATGATGCAGCAACTGGCTAACACCTTCTATGATTCCTTTTTTGTGGTAGTTATGGGCTTTCCTTATGGCTTCTTGACACATTGAGGCATGTGCAGAAGACTTTAAGTAATTTTAAAGAAATTCACCTACTTGAACGACCCGTCTCTATGGTGTTTCAATGCAATCAACTTGGGTGTAGTTTGCAGAGCATAGCTGTGGAGAAGAAATCCTCCCACCTCCACTGCAAGGTGGAATTTTCTGCAGACACACAAACATCTAGAAGAAGGTGGATTTTTTTATAAACCATTTAGCAGCTGCCTTATTATACCCTGTTTTTTTTTTTTGTTTTTTTTTTTTTTTAAGGAAGTGTGAGTTCAAGGCTCATTACTGCAAACTGTGGAAACAATATCCATAATCTCAACTATTAAGGAACAGGAAAAAAAAGTTAATTATGTACAATTACAATTACCTTCACCTTGGTGTGCTCTAATGAACTACAAGAGTTTAATTCTGTACACATGACTTTTACAGAGGTGAACAGGCTTGAAACAAACTTAAGGGAGCCCTGTGAGTCTCCAGAGTGAGAGGTGATACAGGGGAGAGCAAAGGTGGCAGATGAAATCCTGGTGGGGGAGCACATTGTTTCTCAGCCTCTTCACATTTGGCCCCTTCTCTGCTCAGCTCTGCATTGGCTTAAATTATTGTTTTCTTGCATTTACTTGAAAACAGGCCAAGCTTTTTAAATTGTGCCAGAGAAATATTCTTTCAATTTTTTGCTCTTTCTTATGGCTTTGGATTTTTAGGTTTGAATGAAGCCAAGAAAATACGAGCAAGCGTTCAACTCAAAGCCACTCATCCTATTCACACATCCCAGTCTAGCATTTGCCTCTGGACTAATTGAGTTAGTCCTGCTTTGCCAATCAGAGCTGAAGGCAAACAAAAGTCTCACTTAATTTAATTGAACCCCGCTTACGCTGTCCAAAAAGAATGCAGACACTTGATGTGTTACCATATTTTTCCTATATTGCAATTACCTAAAAGTTCATATGTGGGTTGGGGGTACAGAATCCTAGGCATTTCCCAAACGCACAATAAAAGGATGGTTTCTGACTTCAAGAGCTTATTTTACAAGTGAGTACTCTGGAGGACAGCAATACTGATCTTTCTGGACTTGTCTCTGTTGAGACAACAGTCTGTAACAACTATTTTTCTGTTGTTTTTGTTTTTGTTTTTTTTTTTTTTTTTCTTTTTCTTGTTTTCCTTTGTCTAAAGTAAGTTCAAGTTTTTCTTTGTGCCTGTAGGAAACCTTTCATTGACCCATTTCCTGAACCAAGCAAACAGTCATCAGCTTATAATTGGGTGAATTAACCACAGGAGAGAAAGCAAACTTTAAAATAATTGCTCCTTTTCCTCCTTTATATCAACATTTTTGTCTGCAACATGCCACCTGGCTCCAAATATTTGTTTTCAAGTCACCCAAAATACAAAATTCACCAGACAGCAGACCCTGAAAGGTCCTATAGCAAAAAATCTGTTAAAATCACATCATCAGTTTTCAAAACCCATTCAAAAGGAAAAGATCGGCAAAGCATACCCCCATACTGTGCATGCTTTGGCTGGGAAAGTCAGCCCCCCTGCAGTTCAGAGCTAAGGAAGCAGGAATTTTACTCTTTAAATCACATGAAGTATACAGAGGGAGGGAGGGAGGGAGTGCAGGGAAACTAGTGCTGATCAGAGGAACGACTAATGGAACAGAAGAGTTTGAAGATGTCTGATCTCTTCTCTGCCTTGACTGCAGACAAACTCTCAGATGAATTATGAAACACATGGCCCTACCATGCCCCCCTGAAAGTTCAAGGAACAGCACGGTTGTGTACTCTTCACTGGGTACTCTGCCAATCTGCTACTCATTCTGCACCTACTTTACAGGAAAAAAAAAAAAAATTAAAATATATTTGTCCTTAGACAATATGTACTTATTTTTACCAATTTTCCTCCGGGAAAGGAGGGCTACAAAATATTCCTTGACTTTTTTGCACCTGTGTAGAGAGGCCATCAGCAAATCATCAGGCCAACTGCAAATTCTGCTCTGTTTTAAACGTTTTTGGATCCCAAGAAGGTTTACCTCCACCCTGCTGTCTGCCCACCTGCAGCCGTAGCAGTCATCTCACCTCACTTCACTTCATCTGCAGGGTAGATATCTGCATGCAAGCCAGTTTTCACCCTCTCCTCCTTCCAGTCATTGGAAAGAAGTAAGTCCTCCTAGGGAATGATTCATTTGACTGATTTCAAATAGCTACCTTATGGTGAGATAATTAGGCTTTAAAAAAGCCTAATTATTTCTGTTGACTACAAAGGGAACCTTGAAGATTGCTAGACATACAGAAAGTGCCTCTGGCTTAGGTATTTCCTGAGCTGCAGATCGTTGGTAGCTGGAGAAAAAACAGTTCCATGCTTGCTTTGTCCTTTTGCTTCTCCCTCAGCACCCAGCATCTACTGCTGGTTATAGGCCAAATAGTCTTTTAGTGAAATTCAAATTTTATCAAATCGTACGATGCTTCTGGAACACTCTCAGCCTTGTGACACCTGCTGCAGGGCAGGAACTGCAAAAAAAGTCTTCACATATGCTCAGGGTCTTCCCCTTTGGGGAGCTCTGGAGGTCCAGGTAAGGCAGTAAGCAATACTTAGCAGTCTGCTCTTAGGACGTTGTCTCGATCTGTAGCAGTGCAGACATTCTCTGTGGTTACTTTGTGTAAGCAGGAACTAAACAAGCGTTTGGGCCAGTATTCATGAAGATTCTCTTCAGAAGGTCAGCAAGGTTGGGATTTCCTACCTCCCTGGCTTTTCCTGTGGGATAACTCAAATAGACAATCCTTCAGATTGTTTTTTCCCTGACCACCAGGATGAAACCTCTGGGGACCAAATGGGAAACTTCATGTGGTGGATTGACCTTGGCTTGCCACCAAGTGCCGACCAAGCTGCTCTATCGCTCCTCCTCCACGGCAAGACAAAGGGAGAACATACAATGAAAAGCTCTTGGGTTGAGATAAAGACAGGGAGTTCATTCATCATTTACCTTTTCAGGCAAGACAGACTTATCTTGGGGAAATTAATTTAATTTGTTACTAATTAATAGCAGAGTAGGATAGTGAGAAATAAAAACAAATCTAAATATGCCTTCCTTCTACTCCTCCCTTCTTCCAAAGCTCAGCTTCACTCATGACTCTTACACCTCCTCACCCTTGAAAAGTAGAGGGGGATTGGAGTTGTGGTCAGTCTGTAACGCTTATTGTCAGCCATTCCTTCTTCTTCATGTTGTTCCCGTACTCCAGTGTGAGGTCCCTCCCATGGGATGCAGTCTTCCATGAACTTTTCCAATGTGGGTCTATCCCATGGGCTGCAGTTCTCCAAGAAGTGCTCTGGCATGAGTCCTCTTCCCAGGGTAGTGTTTTCCAGGAATAGATGGCTCCTGCATGGTTCTCCTGCAAACCAGTTTTCTGCCAGAAAACCTGCTCCTACTGGGCTCCTCTTCATGGGCCACAGTTTCTGTCAGGAATCTGCTCTGGTGTGGTATTTCCACAGGCTACAGGGTAGATAGCTTCTCTAGTGTTTTCCTCCATGGACTGCGGGGAGACAACCTGCTTCTCCATAGTATTCTCCACGGGATGCAAGGGAAGCTCTGCTCTAGCACCTGGACCACCTCCTCTTCCTCCTTCACTGAACTTGGTATCTGCAGAGTTGTTGCTCTCACATTTTTCTTACTCCTCTCTCACATCTACTGAACAGCAGTTTTTATGCTTTCTTCCATACATTATCACAAAGGAATGACCAGCATTGCTCTTCTGCTCATCTTTGGAGAGTGGTGAGTCTGCCTTGGAGTTGACTGAAACTGGTTCTATCCAACATGGTGGTGTTTCCCGATGCCTTTCCATGGAAGCCATCCCTGAAGCCTCCCTGCTTTCAAAACCTTGCTATTTAAACCCAATGTACTTCATTAGTGTCAATTTCCATTCATATCTACCCCTGGATTTGGCACACAGGAGGTGTATTTCTCTGTTTCTCTATCCTCTACTTTCTGCAGTCCAGACTCTCCTCTTGGGCATATTTTTCCTTATTCCTCGTAACCTCAATTTAGGGCTATAGTAATTAGACACAGGTGCAAAGAGAACAGCTTCACACTTCCTACTGCAAAGCAGAAAGTGATAAATTCAGTTTCCAGGTCTCTCTGCAACATGCTTTTTAAGCTCCTTATCAGGGCAATACTTTATCAGTGCTGGTCCCTTTGCTACTGTCAGTTATTTCAGGAATGCTATGAAATTAATGAGGCTAATGGTTTTTGTTTCTTTTTTTTTTTTTTCTGTGTTGTTTTTTTTTAAGGTCTAATTTGTTTAGAGGTGCTTTATAGCCCTCATAACTCCCATTACACAGCTCCCATTATATACTCTGACTGCCCATGGCCTCCTCATGAAAAGAATAACCTGAGAAGCAGATATATGCCATCAACCTCCCCTCTGAGGAAGCTAAATGGAAAATCTAAATGATGCAGCTTTGGAAGCACTTCCATTCAGCATCCTTAAAATGTGAATTAACAGGTTGGGTTAACAGGCATTTCAGAGTGGCTATAAGAAAGTCACAGATGTTACTTAGTGTCTTTCACCCTATTCCTGTCATTCTTGATGGATTATGGAAGAAATTTGCAGCTTTAACTGTGCTGTAAAATTAGGGGTTTCATACCTCCGTCATATAAATGCATCAAATTTCTTTGCATATACATATAGATTAATATAGGTATACATAGAAATTAATAGAATCTTCAAAACAGGAGTGCGACTAGCCAATACAATCCCAAGGAGAAAAAAACCACATGGTGTTACTGCTGACTTCTTCACTTTCTCCATATCTCCTCCTATGCTGTTAACAATTTCATCCATACTATAATTTCATAGAATCATTTAATGCTTAGAGTGGAAGGGACCTTCAAGATCTTATAACATCATGGAATGGTTAGAGTTGGAAGGGACCTTCAAGGTCATCCAGTTCCAACCCCCTGTCCACGGGCAGGGACAACTCCCACTAGACCAGATTGATCAAAGCCCCATCAAGCCTGGCCCTAAACACTTCCAGGAATGGGGCATCCACAGCTTCTCTGGGCAACCTGTTCCAGTGTCTCACCACCCTCACAGGAAAGAATCTCTTCTGAATATCTAATCTAAATCTCCCCTTTTCCAATTTAAAACCATTACCCCTTGTCCTATCACTACATTCACTGACAAAGGGTCCCTCTCCAGCTCTCCAGTATCTGTAGGCTCCCTTCAGATCCTGGAAGGCTGCTCTAAGGTCTCCCCGGAGCCTTCTCTTCTCCAGGCTGAAAAGCCCCAGCTCCCTCAGCCTGTCTTCATAGGAGAGGTGCTCCAGCCCTCGGTCAGCTTTGTGACCATTCCAACAGGTCCATGTGCTTCCTGTGCTGGGAACTCCAAAGCAAATTTTCAGTAGATAAGACTAGATAAGACAAGGAGCATGGACTACCTGTTCTATTGTGGATTAGTGAAGCTAAGGGAGCAGTGGGAGGAAGTCAGGATTTTCCTCGTCCACACACCTACCTTTAGGATTACTGACAGGTTTTGCTTTGAAAGACTGTTATCTTGACATCTTATTATAGTGTTGCAGTTGTCATCTGCATCATAGGATCTCCAAGAAAATCTTGCTTAGAAGCCTTGAAAACTACTTTTCCAGCAGAAGGAAGGAAGGGTTTTTTTTTTTGAGCTGGAAGAAGGAAGGTTTCATTTGTGTGTACACAGCTTGCACTAGGGTCCTTGCTCTCCACCGAGGGGTATTTGGGATGCACTGAGGTCTGTATGAGGTACAAGCTCCCCCAAAACATTTATTAATATGAATGTTAACTGTCGAGGTCATGAAGTTTCTCCCACTGGTAGGAAAGCTACTGTGAAAGCTACCTTCATTCTTTAAAGAAGCCAGGACTGAGGAAAGTGCACCAGTTATTGCGACATCCCATTCCAGCATAACAGCAAAAAGATAAAACTTTCTGGATAGCTGAAGGGATGGAAGAGCTCAGAAATGGATTTTTATAGAACAACACATCCCTTGTTTGTCGTTCAGGCAGTATGCCAGAGGAGCCAACTGCCTGGAGACAATGGCGATTTTTAATTTTTTGTTTCTTCTTAAGCACAAAATCAGAGAGGAATATATTCTAGGAGACTTATGCTAAAGCAGTTACAACCACTCCAGTGTACAATTATGCCCACACATGTACACATGCACCTACAACTGTAAAATTTTCCACAGAAGTGAGTTACTTCTTTACATTAGATGCCTCACCTGGCTCTCTCATCCTGTATTTTCTTTTTAGTTGTATAGCAAAGTGTCTGTTATTCTTGTAGAAGGTAGCACTCTGCTGTAGAGGCTCATTTCATGAGCTGCTATGAGGACAGTCTGAGAGAGTTGAGGTTGTTGGAGAAGACTTCAGGGGGACCTTATAGCCCCTTCCAGTAACTAAAGGGGGCCTGCAGAAAAGACAGGGTGGGACCCTTGATCAGAGATTGTAGAGATAAGATGAAGGGTAATGATTTTAAAATTATAAAGGGGAAATTTAGATTAGATCTTAGGAAGAAATTCTTTAGTCTGAGGGTGGTGAGGCACTGGAACAGGTTGCTCAGAGAAGCTGTGCATGCCCCATCCCTGAAGGTGTCCACGACCAGGTTGGATGGAGCTTTGAACAATGTGGTTTAGTGGGAGCTGTCCCTGCCCATGGCAGGGGGTTGGAACTGGATGATCTTTAAAGGTCCCTTCCAACCTAAATGACAATACAAAACATAGAATTCTTCTTTCCACCTCAGTACACAATGATCTATTTCCTAATACACACACACACAAAAATAAATCTGTAGTACCTTGTAAAATCAAATATAGACTTAAAGGAACTAATGAATAAGCTGAAGAACATTCCCAGTGGTGGGCAGTGAGGGACAAGCTCCTGCATCATCATGTAGGGACTATGTAGTTATAGAGCCTTCTTAGTTTTCTGCTACATTTGCTGCTAGAGAAGATGACCAAGCCATGTCCCAAAGCCAGGGCCTGCTCCTCAAGCAAGACCTTGAAGAAGGAGGTCATTCTGCTTGTAGACAGAGGACCCTTCAAGATATGTGTTTTGGCTGATGTGCTGATAAAGCACACAGTGAATGCTCATCTGACCAAGCACTCCATAGAGCTCAGCTGATATTTTCCAGACTACCATTTTATTCAAGCTTCCTGTTGTAACCTTCTGAGGTGCAAGATATCATTGCAGTTGTAGGAGTAGGATTATTATTGTGCAGACAGATCAACACTTTAACTATTGTACTGTCTAGACCTGCTCTGAGTAGCTGAGGTACCAACCCTCCCACCAAGACAGGCTTACCATGGTGGCAAAGAACAAAGCTGCACCAAGGAAATTCTAAAAGGGAAATGATGCCAGTCCAGGAATGTAGGTTCCTGTAAATGTGCTTTTACTACAACAAAAAACATTTCCTAGTTTGTTGATGTGGATTTAAAGAAGAGATAACAGAAGAAAGAACTTTAAGAACAAAAAAACGCAAAAACCAAAAAACAAAACAAAACAAAACAAAAACAAAAAACAAACAAACAAAAAAAAACCACAAAAAAAACACAAACAAAAACAAACCAAAACCAAAAGGCAAGCAGGACATCAGGAAATCCTAACAAAGATAATTTTGAGATTCTGAGATATTCAGAGGAATGCAAAAATACTATGAGAGGCTGTTTTTTGTGAGTCTTCCAGACCAAGATATTTTTATTTTATCTTCACCAGTTTGAGCTGTCTGCTAATCTGGGACGCAGCCAGAATTTTATTTTCCTTCTCTTGTGCCTAGTAAACACTTGCTTATTTAGTTAAAATGCAAATATTGTTAAGAACATTTTACCAGATGCTTCCCTGGGTTCAAAACACAATTGCCTTTGGAGCTTGGATTCAGGCTTTTCATTCTGTTTACGATAATTTAGACAACCTATGTGACAGTAGGTAAATGCTCAAAGCTTCACTTCTAAGTGATATGCACTAGGTCAAATGTATCGTAAGAGATTGTGCTCAGGAAATCAAGACTATAAATATAAATACTGCAATCTAAAATAATATAAAGAAAACCTTAATGACAACACAGCGTAAATGCCAGCCTGAAACAATATACGATATTCATCCTTGTGTTATTTTTGCTTTTACATCCATAAAAGCAAACGAAAGGAGGTGCCCGTGCAGACCTTTGAGTATGCAGGTCCGATCTAAAAACTATTACAAATTTTCTAACAAATTTAAGGGACTCTGACTAAAACTGGTGTTTCTCTGTGCTCCTATCAGCTTGTTCCACTACACCGATCCCTGAACAGACAACATTGCTCTGGAGAATATTCATGCCAAAGGGTGACTACTTGCAATTCTAATGAAATGTCTTCATAGTTCATCAAGGGAGAAGGGAACTGCAGAAATGTCACTGTCAAGAATTATCTTTCCCTTTACATGATATCTTTATGTTGAATTTTTAAGGGTCAGGGGGAGAACTGCCGATTCAGATGCTGAATTACTGAGATCTGATGTGTCTATCCATGTGCTTTCATATCAGCTTTGGACTGACAAGACAATAAGATAGCCAATCTTTTACCAGAAAGCGAATAACTTCACCAGTGAAGCAGGTTGAAACAACGTCTCCTCTTGAAGTTCAGAACTTAAATCTCTCAATTCTACAGCAGAAGTGAGTTTTGTGGTGAAAAATGCTTACATGACCAGTCTGGATCATGTTATGCATTATCAATATAGAATCTTAGGATCATAAAATGGTTAGAGTTGGAAGGGACCTTAAGGATCATTGAGTTCCAACCCCCCTGCCGTGGATAGGGACACCTCCCAGGTGACCAGGTTGCTCAAAGTCCTATCCAGCCTGGCCTTGAACAGTTCTGCAATGGGACATCCACAACACGTCTGGGCAAAGATATCCAAGAGACTTTCCATGTCCTGTTGATATCCCATGAAGCTCCAATGTAAGGAAATGGTGGTACTTCTCTTCTACAAATAAGAGGGCTATATAACAAAGAAATCCAGCTAAAAACAAAACAAGCCTGATCAGGAAGAGGACAACTGGACCTGTATTCCCTATGACACTAGACAGGTGATTTTCTCAATCTCTGCATGTGCAAAACAGTTATTCTAAGGGAATCTAACGAGAGTCTCATTGTTCTAATTCCTTTAAGATTTGTAGCTCATTGCCAGACAAGAACCAGACCAGTTCTCCATCCTTGAAATTGAGGTAACTGATGGTAGCTACTAGTTCTTATTTTCAGAAATGTATCTAATGGAAATTTGAAGAACAGTAATGATCGTCCCCTCCACCTCCTTCTCTCGCATACACATTTTGCACTTCCATATCTCAACCTGGATGATTATCATGTGTATTTCTGTAATAGCCAGAAGCTATAGCTTGTCTATAAGATCTACACAGTTTAAGTATTAAAGTTTTATTTCATGGCTATCTTTCTTCAAGGAATTGGTTTGAAGACATGAATCTTTTATAATCTGTTTAACAAAATATCCCTAAATTGGCATTACATGACCTCTAATAATGTCTTAAAGAAGACGACTCTGTGCCCTGCACTTTGAATTTAATATAGGCTTTTGCTTTCCCTAAAGTAATAAGACAAAAGCAAAACCAATTTGCAGTTCCTGTTACTGGTTTCACCCAGGAATCAAGGGATTAAAAAACCTCCTCTGTATTTCTTAGAAGCACGGCAGTACCAATGCTGATCATGACCCCCAGAATCTGGAGGCCTTGTTATTAGTAATCTACAGCTGTGCTCCCAGTGGACGCTTCCACCCTGGTCCAGCAAGATCCCAAAGGGCATGTCTACACTTCGGCTGCTGCGGCACCATTAGATTTATTGTCATAACCAGAAGCAGGTGCTCTGCAATGAATAAACATCGCCGTGGCTCTGTCACTTTCTGATTGCACCATTTAACAGATGGACATACAAATTTGGGTTGGCACTCACTACTGCACTGTTTCCCTCCTGGTTTTCCCAAAGAGACCAGAGTTTTGCTTGATCTACACTGGTGTGTGTGTAAGAGCAGAATCAGCCCCCCGAAACTCTTAAGGCAGGAAACACAAGTCCATGCAAAGATAATGGTTTGCACAGCCCTGGAAAATATCAACTGAGATTGCTTTAAATACAAATAAACTCAAGCAAGCTCAAGCAATTAGCTTGGCACAACTCTGAAATGTGTTTAATGGCTGAGTGATCAAAAGGTTTTCCATCAACTTTAGCTGAATCAAACTGGCAAGTAAATCTTTCCTTACACATAATTTTCCAAAGTTTGAAGTGACAAATTGGACTGAACTCAATTAAAGCAGCAGGTTCTGTGCATTTAATTGCAAGCGGTGTCTATGATTGTGAGGGAATCCAATTCAGAATGAAAACACAGATGTGGCTGTGGCGTAGCTCTGTAAAACACCGAGGCAAGACCAAGTTCAATCAGGAAAAAGTCACAGGCAATGTAAAATTATGTTTTCTGCCATCCTTCTGCAGCATTAGCTGTAGGCAAGTATTAAAATACAAAATTGGGAAATGCTCATATAGCTACATCATTGTAGTCCAAAAAATGCTACGAGAAAAAGTAAGTAAATATTTGTAATGCAGTTTGACCGTGGATATCACCTGAAAATACTAATGGTATTTCCAATTACTATGCAATGACACTTACTTCAGAGAATTAATTGTATCATCAGTTAGAATATATTAAAAGAAAAAGTTCGTGCAAAAGATGGTAATTAAAGAATGACTTTGTAATAGGACACTCAGTCATTATAGGGGGAAGTGCTTAGGGGGTAAATTTAGGATTTAGTCCCTCAGTGCACACACATGGCTCCCATTGATATTAATAGGGACCATCCACACTTTCAAGGGCAGGTTTCAACCTACACCAGGAAAGCTAAACTAAAAAGGAAGCAAATATAGCAGATCAAGTTATTCTTGAAATTGACCCAGGCGAACACGACATGTGCTAGCATTTTAAGCCCTGCACTCAGTGAAAATTAAAGTTGTTAAATAAGCAACGGAATCAATTTTAAGCAATTGCTGGTGTGTATTTATAGAAACAGCACCTCCATCAAATATATAAACAACTAAAAAGGGAACCTATTACTGTTTAATTTTGGTCCTTGGAAGAAGATGATTTCCATAGCAAGGCAAGTGTGAGAATCATTTTAAAAGCTCAGCAGGGAATTTCTGTACAGCCTATGAGTTCTGTTTGAAATTGGGGGCTATTTATATGTATCTGTGTCAGACTGCAGACACTATTTTGGATGTGGGATTTTTTGTCCTTTCACATCATGGTTGGGGGTGAATTGTAGAGACTGTTGTGAAAGGGCGAACCCATCAAAAAAGACTACAAAGATTAAAAAAGGAAAAAAAAAAGAAAAAGAAAAAGAAAAAGAAAAAAAGACCAAAAGCCCCGAAACTGATATGGTTAAACAAGCAAGGTGAAAAAACCTATTTGAACTGAAAAGATATCCCTCAGAAAGCTGAATGAAACCTTCCAAAAAAAGGGAAGCAGAAGAGAACCAGTTAAATATAAAAGGATAACACAGCAGGACAAAAGGGAAAAAAAAATCATTTTGAAGAACATATTGCTAAAACCATAGAAATGAAAACTTTTTTCCCCAGCCCCAGAATAAGGAAGTCTGCCAGAGATTTTGTAGGGCTGAGAGATGATCAAGAAGGAAAAAGATCATATGGAGAATATAGGGCTATAGAAAAAAGGAAATCTTCTCCATGATGAACATCGATGCGTTTAGGGAGATTCTCACGCCAGAAATTTTCCTTAAAAAGAAGTGAATTGGAAGGTGTGTTTAAAATTAGAGCATCAGTAGGAAAGTTTTAAGAGTGAATCAATAAAATTAACAGTATTGCATCACCAGGACCAGATGGTATTCACCCAAGAGTTCCAGAAGAACTCAGGTATGAAATTGTTAAACTATTAATTATGCTGAGTAATCTTTTGCTTAAAACAGAGTGCCCACTACAAGGATTGTAATCCAATGTGAAGAAAAGAAAAGAAAAGAAAAGAAAAGAAAAGAAAAGAAAAGAAAAGAAAAGAGAAAAAAAGAGAAAAAAAGAGAAAAAAAATTCAAAGGACCTTTAAACCACAGATCAATAAAATCATGCTGGTCAATTTGATAGAAACAGATGGACATATGGGAAACAATGGAAAAGGACAAATGTTTTTTTTTCAGGGAATTTGTACTTCCTGAATCTGTTTGAGCTCTTGTTATTTTCTAAGTGTTTTAGAAACATATTTTTATTATATTTTGTCTCCTGCTAACTATCTTAATAAGTGTAGGGGAGAGTGAGAATAGAGTATTCTTCTGCTGAGGAGGATGTACATTCACAGGAAAGAGGACATTGGGGACTTTCCAGGGTAAAAAGAAACAGACAGTAGTAGAGTGAGGTTTTGTTATTGTCCACACTTGTAGATAGCTGTGTAGTGCCCTAGAATAATAGAATGGTTAGAGTTGGAAGGGATCTTAAAGATCATCCAGTTCTAATACCCTTGCCACAGGCGGGGACACCTCCCACCAGACCAGGTTGCTCAAAGCCCCATCCAGCCTGGCCTTGAGCACCTCCAGGGATGGGGCAGCCACAGCTTCCCTGGGCAACCTGTTCTGGCAATTGACCCCCACTTTCTGTATTGCTGGGTTGCAGCACTTCTAAATTCACTTTACCTACTGTCTTCATGACTTCAAGAAGTCCTTCAGTTTCTGTGATCATTTTACTTGCCCTTCTCTGTTTCTAGTCCACATCCACTATACCCTTTTTGATGTGGGGAGACGAGACATGCACATTTTATTCACAACATGAGTGCACATCTGCTATATAAAGCAGCAAAATAATGTCCTCTGTCTTCTCTTCTGTCTCCTTCCTGATGACACGAAAAATTTTATTGACTTTTTTGGGTGTCACTACATGTTGAAATGATTATTTCAGAAAAATGTCAATAGAGATCTCCTTCTTGAAACTGTCTTTTCTGAGTTCAGCACCATGTCTCAGTAGTTCAGAAATACCTCCAGATTCATTCATTACATTGCAAGTTTTATGTAGGCGCTCATCTGCCAACTTTTGGCCTCTTTACTCAGTTTTGTTAGGTTCTTCTGCATTTCCTCATTAAAGCTGCTGCATTTGACTACCTGATAGAGCTTAATATCATTTGAAAGCAGAAAAATTTCAAGGGTATTGATGACAATGTCAAACAAAACTGATGCTTACATCAGTCCTGGGGGCATCTCAGGGCTGAATCTGCTCCATCCTGAAAAGCAACTAATAATACTTTCCTTCCAAAAAATAATTCCACTCCCATAGCAACTTAGTTTCTATATTAACGTTTGGCACAAAGACTTATCAGAGGTTTGTTGTTGTTGTTTTTAAATCTGAATACTGACTACTTCATATTATTTACTGAAGTGCTTACAAACACGTTAAAACTCCAGCATGTAACAAGACAGAATTTCCCTTTACAAAATCCATGCTGATGCTTTCCCAACAGGTGACGCTTATCTGTATGCTCACGGCTTTTATTCTTTATTAGAAATCAGCATCTTACTAGGGACAGTGGTCAGATTTATCAGCCTGTAGTTACCACGACCTCTAGAGCTGTTTGTGTAGATGGGTCAGCTCTCACAGCAGTCACTTATAAAGAGAGGTGGTGTACCTTGGTCATCAACAGGAAGATGGATGAGGGAAGAGAGGCTATTGAGATGAAAGAATGGTATAGAACTCTGCAAAATATGGAGTGTCCTGGAGAAAGTATGAAAACCTGTAATGTTTAATAGTTCAGGATATACAGGGCAAACAAAATGTATTGTTAAACTGCAATATCTCCCCAGCCAACCGTTCCCAGGAGTCCACTCAAGATATCTGCTACTCCAAGAAGAGCTACTGGCCTAAGATGACTCCCTGTTTCTCATTAATTTGATGCATGTGTTTGCTTCTTTATGTGGGTGACAGGAGGAACACTCTCAGTGGAACAGAAATATATGGAATAGGGGAAAGAGAGGATAAAAAAAAGAATAAGGGTGAAAAGCTTCTGTTTTCCTCCCTTTTCTGGCAGCATCATTGGGAGTCACTGCAGTAGGCAAGAAACCTGCACCATAAAACATCCTTGGGACTCCAGCCCAGGGACAACACTGAGACTCCAGGCTAAAAGGTCATGGTTGCCAGCAAACATGCAATCTAGAGAACATTCAAAACAAAGTACAGAAAAAGGTCCTCCTCAGGCTTTTACGACAGGAGGAGACAACAGAATTGGTGATAAACCAGTCAGGCTGCTAGGCTATATTATGAAAGAAATAACAGTTGAACTGAAGGCATCACGGTATTATTATTTGCTTGTTATAGTTTTAGATCTTTTAGTATTTCAGATAGAAAACCTCCAAACTCGCTACTCGCTATTGATTTTGGATCTATTAGGTACAAAAAGTTGCTCCATCAATCCATTTCAGATTAAAAGTATGGCCGTTAATGAGTCATAAAACATGACCTTTATTTTATCTCCCTTGAAGTAGCTGAAAACTCCTTGATTGGATAAAGACTGAGATGTTTTTTATGACTTTACGACAACCAAACCAGTCCTAAATCTGAAGTAGTTTGTTTATCACTTATTTGGTGCACCTGTGAAATTTCCTTGTCAACAGTTCTGCTTTAAAAGATGATACTAGATCTTAGTTGTGAATTTAGATATAGCTCATCTCAGAGGAAGATTATATTCAGAACTGAGGACACTTTACATCTGAATAAGAGTTTCCACATGGGGTTTTAAGATACTTGAACTGCGATGCTCTAAGTTCACACCTCCAATTAATTTGAATTAATTTTCCTAAGTGTGTAGATGTCAGCTGGCTCCAGAACTCTAGATATAAACAACTTCACACTCTGGCAAAGCCTAGATGTAAACTTGACAGCTTGGATGCGTTTCTATTGACTTGAAGCCAGGAGTTGAAGCAGACAGAACAAATTAATGTGTGAAATACCCTTAACCAGTATTTCAGAATTCTAAGAAACAAGTTTTACCAAAAACTGTTTAAGAAAGTCTGAACCCTATTTCAACAGTTATCATGTTTTAATAAGGTTTATCTAAGCTCAGCCTCTGGAAACTTTGAAGTTTGCTGTCTCTTGATAAAACTTGTTTCATTCCGTATCTGCACATTCTGTGCTTAAACAGGCTTGGCACACTTCACATCAGCTAATGCTGCATTAAAGAGCTGTATATGGCACAAAAATGTCAAAGGCAGCTTTAAAATGTAATGAAAATGCTCTGAATGGAGACATGGAAAAAGATTCTTTTGCTGTTACATATTGGTACATGTATTACTGCACCAAGAGAGATATCAGAGCTTTGATCTTACACACACCTAAAAATATCCAACTTCAATAGAGTGCTCAAACAATTCTTCTCCCTCACAATGAACCCATATGTTCTTTCAGCACAGAAGAAAATTAGCTTTTACTGCTCAAAATTAAACGCTGGAGAACAAGCCAAATATAGGTCATTCCTAGCAGGGTTGAGATCCTGTTAGATAACATACAGCTAAGGCAGCTCAGGTCCAGGCAGCATATGCATGGAAGACAGCCAGAGGGTTAAAGAAAGCTGTAATTTGGTAAATAAATTGGAAATGAATTAAGCAATGTAACCCAGTATTGCACTGGGGCCTTCCAGCGGTGAAAGGCAACTTCTCAGAAGAGGGGCAGGAGAGGCTGTCGTGGTCATTAATGATGCCACAGCACTTGTTCAGAGAAGAGTTTTATTAGTCCTGGTGTCCCAGATAAGTTCCAATTTCAGTAATGATATTCCACTGACCTACATTTCCCTTGCAGTGTGAGCTGAATGAGGTTTTTCTTTCCGTTTGTGTCTCTGTGACAGTTCATTATTGCTGCATGTTGACAAACAGCTGTTACGCTCTGCCCTGGAGATGAGTGGGCACTGCACATACCGTACAATAGCTGTGCTAGCTGTGCAATAAACCCTGGAACGATGAGGGCTGAACCTGTGACTTTGCACCTTTCTCAGCCACAATGTCTTTTGTTATGACTGTAAGGCAAAATACGGCCAAAATCCACGTAAGGGTCTCTGGGTCCTGCTGAGACACTGCGTTCTGGAGACAATCCTATTACTGACACATTTAAAATGACAGTAGGAAAAGCCTGTATTTTTTTTTTTTTTTTTGTTATAATTTAGTTTGTATGAGGAACCCTGCACAGATCTGAAAAAAAAAAAAACCAAACCCAAAACAAACCCAACAAAACACCTCAGGGCAACAGTTTTGTTTGCAAAACCAGCAATTTCACCTGTAATTTCTACACAGGTAAACAAAGGCACAAACATCTGCCAACATCAGCTCACTGTTACACTCTGCTACCTTTCAAGCCAGCCCCAGCAGCTAGGGTTTGACATGACAGACCACAACCCCCAGTGGTCATCGCCTGTGAAAGAGGTTTGAAATGGG
Organism: Pedionomus torquatus; assembly: GCA_013398155.1. NCBI lineage: Eukaryota > Metazoa > Chordata > Aves > Charadriiformes > Pedionomidae > Pedionomus > Pedionomus torquatus. The sequence goes on along the minus strand of VZRU01021338.1, from coordinate 445,021 downwards.
CAACAAACTGGTTGCCAAGACAAAGGTGAAGCGAGGTACTTGTAGTGGCTTGAGAGCAATGAAGCATTACCAGGTAGGAATAAGTGAGAATATAAAAGAGAACGGGAAAGGCAGGAGACAAGAAAGATGAAAAAGAGGGCAAGGGGGTCTAATGAAAACTTAATGGGCTTGTGCTGGTGAGTGGTGTTCCTCTGTCACAGCAATCCTCGGTGTGAAGCAGCAAGACTTCTCTCGCTGTACGTAATCGCGCCAGGGAGAGGGTATAATAAATAGGAAGAGACAAGGCTGTGTGCCTTCACAATAAAGTCTCATTATTTAATTTCCCCCTTTGCACAAAGTAGCAACTCCGAAGCTGACTGAAACTTTTGGTGGGGCTGAGTTCAAATGCCAGACGTACCCCCCCTGACAACGTCAAGCGCGGAGCCACGGGCCTTGGATGGCTCAGCAACAGGATTCAGAAATGTTTACCTTTCTGTCAAGAGTTAAACGTCTCTTCTACACTGGTTGAGGTGGTCCCAGGTGATTACTGTTAACGGGCTGTTTGGAGGCTGACATGAAATTAATTTGTCATCTAAACCAACAGCAGGTCAATCGAATATCTCCCTCCCATGGTGAATGATGCAAGACATTAGAGAAAGAAAAAATAAAAGGAATATGGAGCACCTGTCTCCACTGCAGAAAATGATGTCTCTTGTGGGACGCTTTTGGTGCCAAATGACTACATTTTCCATACACACACACTTGGAAAGAGGCTTCAGTTTACAGTACTGCCACAGTTGAGTAACTTCTAAAGGTATGGGGAAAGAAGGGAGGAAGAAATAACATAGGGTAAAAAATAAACCTGGAGGTGACTCAGGAACACGTAGCAAACTCTATCCAGTTTTCTATCACCAGTCCCTTGCTTTAGCAGAGGTATGTTTCCACTTCAGCTGCGCTCCAGAGTATGACCTGCCTGCTCCTATTACATTTGTTTCTTCTAGGGAAATGAAATATTAGCCTATTTTCTTAACTTCTGTATTAAGAAGACAAGTTAATTTTTCACCCCTCTGGTGAATTATTGTCTGATCGGTTTATATGAGAGATGTCCCAGGAGTGAGAAAATGAGTCATAACTCACAGGAGGTGAAGCTACAAGTGAGTAATGAAGAATATGAAGATCATTCTTTCCCTTCAGAGCCTGCGCAGGCTTGTTCTGCAATTAGAAGGGCAGGGGAATAGGTAAATACACAGCCGAGCCACGAGTCATCTCTGTATGCTGTGATCTTTGGGAAAAAGTCTTACGAAGTTTATTTTTGTTGGAAATGAGCATGTGCAGCCATAAAATACATTAAAAGCCTTTCACTTCCTGCCTAAGAACTTCATTAAAGTGTCAGGGTATGGAGCAGCTCTTACAGTAGAGTTTCCTGAGGACATGACAGTGACTCAGCCCAGAGCTCTGTTCCTCCCCGTTGCTGCACGTTCATCTTCTTTTCCCTCCTAGGTTCAGAAAGAGTTTACCCTGCAAAACCAGCTTCCAAGAGGCACACCGAAAAAGGGCTCTGCACCCTTGCTGTTGTGGGTGTGATCTGTGAGACATGGAGAAACTGCAGCTGGTTTTAAACGCCCTGACCTGCCTTTGTTCTCCATCACCTGTCTGTGGGCTGCCTATTTTCACTGCCTCAAATACTTTCCTTGCAAATCTAGTTGCCCACAGCACATAGCAGTCAAGATTTGATCAGGTTTAATTCCACAAGATGCAAAGGGCCATTTTCAAGGTCCTCACACTTCTGAATCTTTCTAACACAGGTGCAAGGCTGTAAAGATGAGCCTTTGTCGTCATCTCAGCATGTCATTTTTTAAAGCATGGGTAGAGATATGCCAGTTTATGCACCACACCTGGTCTCTCATGGAAAGAGAATGGAAGTCTCATGAATCTGCTTTTAGTGGAAAGCACATCTCAAGTGAGTTTTGGCACCTGGGGTTGAAGCGGGAAGTCCTCGTGTGGACATCCTGCTTAGCAGAAAGCAGTGGAAAACCCCAAAGGCTCAGGGACTACAGTTATGATGTGCATACCTGTGGTCACCAGACATCTGCAAGAATTGCTTAATGTAATAAATAAATAAATAAATAAATGTTACAAATTAATGTAATAAAATGGATGGGTTTTGCAGTTATGTTGTTTTTCCACTGGAATTACCCTCTGACCAGGCCAAGGTAACCTTAAGGGCATCTAGTTTTCTTGCTGTTATAGTATTTGGGATGAAAAATCTGCCCTCTCTGAAATTCAAATGTCCCTGAACCTTTGGAGGAATGTGCTTCCAGTTATCTTCAATTCCCATTTTGTTGAAGTAGTGTTTCTTCACAGACTTCTTGCTACATGCGTTGCTGTACTGGTTATAAAGTTTACCATAAATAGCAAGGAAAGATGCAGATGAAAATGGCCACTGAAAAAAAGTGACCTGCAAACCCAGACCATCTTCAAAACTTAATTCAGTTCACTGAGAAATTAGTAGAAGACCATATGCTCAGCCCATTTGATGGCCTTTTATGTGCCACAATATGACTATTGGGGCAGGAGAGGAAAAGAAGCAGTAATAAAACCTTCTGAAAGACAAGACCCAGAGTGGCAGAAAATCTCAAGAAGGCTGGAAACCTCACATCTGCTAATATCACCATTGAAATACACGGTTCTGTCCTTCATGCTGTGAAAGCCAGCAGCAGCTGCCCTCCCGTTGTGAATACGGAACGAAACAATTTATTACAAAAGGGACCTCTCTAAATCAATCTAAAAATCGCTACCAGAGGCCTGCAAGCAGATGTGACACGCAAAACTTAACATTATCCAGTGTACAAGGGTTTGTTCTTTCTAATGATGCCCCGATGCCTGACGAATTCTTCCTCAGCATTTGAAAGTGTTGGTGCCTGAACAGAAAAGGTGCCTGAACACACTTTAAATGGCAGCATATCAAAATCACTGATTACACAAGATGGGTTCCTTCCCCTCTTCTAATAGATTGGACACTTACATTTTGGAGACACAAACGAGCAATAAGTGAAAGTTGTTCTTTCCATTACTGCACAGACTCGGACTAAATCTATGCTAATACATCTATGTGTGCACTTGGATGCTGTGTCTTCTACCCACTCACACAGAGGGTAGCTGAAGGTCATATAAGGACCCTCTAATTTCTCGGATACGTACTGTTTACTAACCATATTTTTCCTATTATATGCTACTGAGTTCAGCTGTATTCTACAACAATTGCCCCTTGAGGTTAACACATACAATAAGAATCACCTACTTAAAGTAACTTGAATTTTGAAGGCTCCTAGCAGCAGTCTCCACATGACCTTAGACTTCTATCTGTAAAATAATTTCTTCTCAAAGCCATGCTTTTCCCTTCCAAACAGCCATATTTGAACCCTGCATTTGAAAATAATGCAAACAAAAAGGAAAAGAACAAGGAACCCCTCAGCTCTTCTTTAGCAGGGTCATCACACCCATCTCAGAGGTCACATGCAACAACATTTGTAGTTCATGCCGGGGGTAGGGACGTATTAAAATATTGAACAACACAAATAAGAATGTTCCAGTTATGATTCTATGATTAAAAAATGTGATTTAGAATTCCAATGTGTCAATCTTTTTCAAATCAATACATGCATCATGAAAATATATATGTATTTAATTGAAGGAAAAATTAAAGTTCTTCTAAGAATATCACGTAGACAGATTTATTTTTTTTTTTTTAGGATATGATCCAGCCAAAATCTGTAATGCTTATTCATGTTTTTGTGGAGTACCCTGAAATTGTGGAGGCTCATTTTTTATTGGGGGATGTTTCCAGCATCTGTGGTGAATGACAATTTCATCACTGGGCAGCACCCTGGAACTGGAGCTTTATACAGCTAGAGAAAACCAGGGCAGTCTGACAGAGGAATGACCCATCCAGCTTTATGGCCATGGCTGTGATGCACCAGGGCTGTAGCTCAGGTTAGAGAGCATCCTCAGTAACAAAACCTTTGTCAGAAAATGTGGAAATTCTGTTGGGCCTCATGCATCAAGACTAGTTCCTGGCGATGCAAGCACTTCAAACTTTTTACGTCTTTATGAACAATGCAGTAAAAATGTTGCTTGTGCTCCACCAGCTGTTGATGCCACTGTGACAACGAAGTCAGGTCAGGGAGAGCCAGAAAAGCACACCAAGACAATGTGATACCAGCTGTCGTATTAACTATTAAACAGCCTAAATGGGAAATAGACATTGTAAAGGTCTGACTTCTACAAAACTTTCAGTCATATCTTTGTACCTTCTTGAGCATGAGATAAGATTCCATAGATTCATTGGGAAGTAATAGGATGCAAATTCTGCTAAGTCTTTCCCCATCAGGTCAATTGTAACATATTCTCCCAAGTGGATTTTCTAGTTTCTAATATGAGTTTGACTGAAAAGCACGACCTACTGCTCAGCAGAGTGATATTTAGGGCTTCACTCTATTATATAGGTGATTATTTACATTAAACTTATAAAAAATATATGGTTTACCCTTTATTCCTGTGCCCAACTCGCCTCAGCAGACTGAAGGATGGAGCTGACATGCAGTGGGACTACATCAGGCTCTTTCCTAAAAAAAAAGAGACTAAAATTCCCCCCTAACTTGCAGACACTGTCTGGTTTACATCACGATGCTCTGAATTACCTCATTAGTGTGTGGGATGCAATGACACTCAACTGCAGCTCAGATGGTGCTTCCTGCCCCAGACAGATTACGGGGGGCCAAGTACAAGAGTAACTAGTTTAAATTTTATGGCATGCATTATAAAGGAGAGAAGACTTATGGCTTCAGCACATGAAGGAGTTATGGGAGCCTAATAGGTTACTGTCTCTTAGATGAGATGCATTTCCAATGGTAACAGCCCATGTGCATGCTCCTAATCTGTCCCAAATGCCAAGTAATGTGACTTAGCTTAAAGCTCCTTCAGGGAAGTTTAAGCTTCAGTGCATTACATCACTTTTAGGGTAGGCCAGGAGCATGGCCCACAACTGTTCCTGTGGCTCCCAGTTGGTGAATAATTTGTTAAATTTGTTAAACCCTGGTAATGCAGCTGCGGAGAAAGTCCACAGCCTGTGATCTAACAGTTCCTTCCAGCAGCAGTGCCCATGAATCAAGCCTCCGAACAGACAGCGTAAAGGGAAAGGGATAATAGAACATCAGGGTGAACAGACATGTCTTGTGAGTGTCACAGCTCTACCCTTTTATTTTCCTATGGATGATTGAGGCATTTTGTGCAGCTGGAGTCCGTTTTCAAAATGCTCTTGCCCAAGCAGCACGAGCTGCTCATGCAGATGCACTTCAACTGGTCAAACTACCATTAGCATCTGGTTTGCTTTGTTGATGCTTCTGCTTACCTTTGCCAAAGGAATTCAAGCAAGGTTTAAACATGTACCTAAATGCATTCGGTCCACATTTCTGGGCTAGCTGAGTTTCAAATTGATTTAGTTAAGCTGAAGCAAGTTTTCTGACCTTCACAAACTCTTAACTCGGTGAATATACTTGTTATGGAGACTATACAGTCTTCCTTCTACCTAAGCATTTTTACAGAATAAAGCCACACTTTCTATAGCCAAAGGACTCTATACAGTGTAAGATAATATTTAGCACTTTCTTTTTTTCCTGTTTCTTCAAAATGGAAAGCCACCATGGGACATGAAGGAGGCAAATATACTCTGAACACTAAGAGACCCTAATTCAGTGCCTTGGCCATTAATTTATTTAAGCTCTCAAAACATCTATTCTGGATTCAGAGATCTGTGTGGACACAGCTAAAATTTTCATGGGAGGATAAAATTATTGTCTAGGTGGACTATTAAGAGATTCATCCGCAGTATGGGAATATCTTAGATTTGCTCACATGAATTGTTCTTGGAGTGTATCTTCACAAACCTTTCTCCCTCCAAAAAACCACTCCTTTTTATTAAATGAGTATTTTATTTCACAGCCAGCTGTTGATTCAAGCAATACTTTACTGCCTAAAAAGAGGCATGCCTAATCCATATAGAGCAGATACAGTCAAAACTTTTAAAGTTTACTGTGTTTATTAAAAAAAAAAAAATCCAGCTGTGTGGGAGAATTTACTGAGGACACTGCAAAGATATTTCACTAAAAAACATAATGAATATAACATGATCATTCTCTGTGTTTTATTCAGAACTTAGCATCTACAAGTGCTCATTGAAAGATAAGGTAACTGTCTTCTAGGTAATTATACTAACCATATATCAAGAAAAAACAGGAGAGAAAGGAAAAAAGAACTCTTATTACTAAACATCTCCAAATCAATGAAGACAGAGTTAATCAGGATTCATTAGTGCTGCAGTTTTGTGCCTCACTCCTGTGATGGATAAGAGAAAGACAACGTATCTGACTGATGATCCAAATTTGGATGTGAACGACCATGCAGAGAGGAGAAGAATGGGAAGTGCTTGGTGAACCTTACTAATGTGGGGCTTTTTGGAAGAATAATGTGAAATTAAAGAAACAGATAGAATCCGGAAAGTGGCATCCTACTGAGAAACATTTCAACAGAAGAAAATTTGCACAACGAGCAGCTAACTGTCGATACAGCTCATTCTGCATTGAAAAAAGAGCCCCATAAAATTTAATAGGGCTAGAACGAACAGAAATCTCTAGAAGAGATTAAGACAAAATTAAGGGAGAAGACTTTAAGACAAAGAAGTGGCGTAATCCCCTTTACACGAGATAATTAATGAGTGAGATCCTTTCTGTGCAATTTTAACTTGAGCAAAGAAATTTAATAGAGATTACATACGTCAAAAAAAACTTTTGTAAGGAAGCTTAATTTTCTATAAGAAAGTTATCATTCTCTTGTTATAGGCCATACTGCATTTCCAGAGGGGTCAACAGAACATGGTTGTTAAAATAACTGGAAATGTAATTGTTTGGCTTTTCAAAGCGATTAGATGTAACTCACATACACAATGGACTTACACATTGTGTAGGGAAAGCTTTGCATATACAACATTTACAGAACACACGGAAGCAAAATTGCATTCTATGCCTTTAGCACCCTACCAGGCAAACACAGATAACTACAGTAAACAGGACAAAGTCAGAGGCTTGGCAGGTGAGAAAATTAGACAGGGAAATCTGCATGCTTAAAGGGGATGAATATTGTTGCAGTCACCTATTTCATTAAACAGGATAAATAAGCTACCCTGCATCTCTCCTGCACCTCATCAGTTGGCTTTTTGGCTTGGTTGGTTTTTTTTGTTTGGTTGGTTGTTTTTTGTTTTTGTTTTTTTTTTCTTTTAAGTCATTGATGTTGGATTCCTAAACTTTTTGTCCACTGCAGGACGTGGAAAAAAACCCAGCATTTTTATGATAATAAAAAATATTCTTAGGGAAGCTGCTTGCATTCTCTTTTTCATTCCAATCATTCTTAGAGTGTAGAATTATTGAATTAGCAAATCAAAACAAGTCAGGAGACATCATGTCTCTTTCCTTACCTTGTAGTCAGAATCTTTATTTCCCTGGATGTAATATGAGTAACTTCTCTGTTTCAGGTGATGTCACATTTTTTATTTTCAGGTTCATCTATTTTTTACAAATTAAATAACACATAATGAGCACTTCAATCATTAAATGTCTTCTGATTGAAATGCTTTGAATCTAGATGGGAATTTGTCTAGCTGTAGGAGTACTGCTTATTGTTATACCAGAGTCACCCATAAGGGGAAAAAGCAGCAAAACAAAACAAGTGGGTGTCAATAATCAACAGACTTTGTAGTTCTAATTCCTACCAAAAATAGTAGGAGTTTGGTAGAGAAAAGACATGTTGCCAGAAGTAGCCTTTGCTATGGCAATGTGACTTTTTCTCTGAATGAAGTTCATACCAACTCATGGCAGTTGGACTTCTCAGCTGCATAAGTCAAAATATCTACAATATTAGTCTCCAGCTGAGAAGACAGAAGAGGCAGGTACAAAATTAGTAAGGCCTGATAATACGAGTACTACAGAAATGAATGACAGTCTGCATACTTTGTGTGATTTGCCCAGCTAATTATACTGGCATCCTATAGCCCTATCTGGTTAAGGACCTGTCAACATTTCTTCTAGGAAAACTTATTTGAAGGATTTTATAACACAGCTGTAAAGAAATCAATTCTAGCCTGAATCTTGACACACAGGACTAAGTACTTAAGAGGTTTCTATCAAACAACAAGACAAATTACACTCAGCATTTAAAGAGTCAACACTGGCCAACACAGCAAGATTAGAATAAAGGAGCATTTCTTCCTATTTACAGCAGGAGATAACTACAATAACTCAGCTATCCTATTGTGATTTTTAATGGAGGAAAACACCAGGTAAATAAAATAGTTTTTACAAGCCATTTTTCATTGATATGGTAAGTAAATATCGTTTATGTGGTTGGTTTTTTTTTTTTTTTTCCTACTTTTAATTTTCCTGGATGCAGGTAAATGAATAAATCTAGATCATTCTTCTTTCTCCTGGTCCTTTCCTTCTCCCCATCTCCTCCCTTATTATGGCTTTAATTTTTGAAATCTGATCACAAATCATGCTTATATGAAGTGCTGGTTTGTGCTCTGGCAAAGTGGTACTGAAGTTAGGCTCACAAAGTTAAATTTTGAAAATTTGTGCCTGCTTATAAAAAAATCCTTAGGCTTGAAGAAAACACTGAGTGCAGACCATATCATCCTCTTGTTGCTACCAATCTGTTCAAATCTACATCTCTAAGCACTCGAGGCAAATGCCAAGCATAGGCAAAAGCAAGCGAAAACAGCAATGTTTCAAACACGTGATAATGAAGAGCTATGAAAGAAAATGTTAGCTAGTTTAGTAACAGGTGCTGTCCCTTCTCCGCTTTACATTTCAGAAGCTTAACTCTTAATTTGTCTCTCATTGGTACTTATGCTATTTATTGAATGAATTCGTGTTTCTGCACACTTAGGAAATATATTAGTTGCATTATTCATGGCAAGCAGAGCAAGAGAGCCTCGTTACTCTGGTGTTCAGTATCAATCATCAGAAGAAAAAAGATAACTTTTTTTTTTTTTATATGATTTTGAAGTGACAGTCAGTGAAGTCTGGTTATCTGTATTTATACTTGTCTCACAATGGATTTTTTGGTGATATCTATTATTTACTTGCATGATTTTATTTTTATTTTTTTTTTTTAGTTTAACTACATACCTTTTTTTAATTTTCTATGGCAGTGGTTTCCAGTACTGTGAATATGTCCACTTCACTAGAAAATCAATTTAGGATATGATGCTTTAAACTCTTGCTTTGGAGAAAAAGCAAATCCCCTTTCAGTCTGGACTACTTGCAGTATGTGGAACACATTGTATTGTGGCAAAGACAGACAGTGTTAATTTTTACATACAGCTTCATGCAATGGCAGAAGTGGAAACGTACCCCAGGTATTAATTCTCAGAACAGTGTTTACAAGTAGCTTTTCCCAGTAGATAGGAATTGCTTAGAGCTAAAAGAAAGTATTACACATTTTGACAAATTGCATTTGAAATGTTTCTTTTCCATGCTCTCACTGACTTTTCAATGACAGGAAATCCAAATTAGACTTCACTTTTCAAAGCTTAAAAAACCATTTCCTTATTTATCTTTTCTTCCCCTTGCTTGTTCTCGTATAAAGGAATTATTTGGAAGGATTCACAGGGGCAACCAAGGAGTCAAAACTTTGACCTTGAATAGTGTTGCCTTTAAGAAGGCGATGCTACCAACTTAAATTAATAAAATGTTCATTCCAGAGTCTGAATGTAACCTTTTCTCTTAGTTTCTAAAAATGGAAGCAACAACATAAATATCTCATCCTTTCAAATTTCCTTAAGCTTTTTGAATGATTTTATCTCTTCAAGAAGCATTTCTCAGACGTTCCATCAGTTTTAGCCCCTGGCTCCCTAGAGATTGAAGAGCTAATTGTTATTTGCACTTTCATCAAGGCTTGTACTGTTCTCCTGGCACCATAGCCATGAAGTATTATTACAATTCTTGTTCTTCTTTTCTCTGATACTATCCCAATGGTCCTCAATGGGCGGGTAATGAATGATAATACACTCAGGTTGCAGCCAGCCTGTGCATGTATACATACATATTTAGAAGATTGCTTGCAGTACAGAAGATTTAATAAAATTCACATTGCTCTGGTTTCTTCTTTGACCCATGACCTTGGGAAGAAGTTACCTTCAAAGTTGTATTCCTAACTCTTCCCATCTCTGTGCTTTAACAACTTCTGCTCTAACTCCCAGAATGATGAGGTGTTCAAAGTCAAGACTGATCAAAATTGTTAGAAATTTCCAACCAAGGTGGTTGTTATATCTCAAAAAATGATAATAATTCCCACTTGTAATTATCTTCAACATTTTTTTCAGGGAGCAAAGCACATTTCTACAAAAAATTGAAGGAAATTTGGCCAGAGTTTCTACAGAATAGGTATGATTTTTGTGTAGGCTCTAGTCCAGCTGAAGAGAAAGTCATGTGGACGCCTTTAATTTTCATAATCCCCAATAAACCTAATATTTTACAAATAGGAAAATAATCTTTAATAAGTGCTAGCAATAGTAGACAGTTTACATGACTCTTCTTCAAGCTAGGTATGTTCAAATTTGCCAAACAGCTGAAGTTGTGATACGGAGATTGATGGTTTTACCCTCCTCTTTCTTCATAGTCCTCTTTCCACCTATAAACTGTGCTTTACCGTTCCCACAGCTGTGCTTAAAGGACTGCTAGGGCAAACGAACACCGTTTTTGCTTGAGCAGAAGGTTCCTGAGTTGTTGTCTACCGTGTCTTGCCAGAGACAACATACAGTGCAAAAGGGATAAGTGGTTTGACCCCATATGTTCACTTCTTATAATGACATAACTTGGCTGGCAACTTATTCAGTAAACCGTTCTGGGTAAAAAAAGCTTATTTTTAACCTGAGTCATGTGATGGATGGTTTATCGTGCTGCCCTGATACAGCTGTATCAGCAGAAGCAGCAGGGAAGGAGGTGATGAAGGGAAAAGGAAGAAGCTGTAAGGGTGTGAGGCTGTAGAAATGTCCTAGCCTTTTTGTGGTCCTGGTGACAGTATCTCACTTCAACATTAAGTCAAGGCTTTATCATACAAAATGCTTCATGGCCAAAAACTATAACCTTGCTTCACCCCAGCAATGCCACACCTTTGCATTTCTTTACCATGGTAAAGCACTTGTCCCCTATACATCACCAGCTGTGAAGGTGATTGGGATGTGTAAATGAAATTTTAGCTTCAGCTTTCAGAAACCAAACCAATGAAAACCATTTTCCCTGGGATTTTTTTTTTCTTCTTTTTTTCACACTAAATGGAATGCATGGTTGGGTTCCCCCATGCAACCCCCATGGGGTTGGGTTCCCTTAGAGCAACCCCACAGTGATTTTGGCACAGCTGAGGGGATGAGGTGCTTCACTGAGTACATGGGAAATATTTTGAGCCCATACTGAGACAAAACTCTTTCTATAGTGAAACCACAGCTCCTGCCCTCTACATCTACCCTCAAACAACCCCATTTACTTCTGTAACCGAAGCTGCATTCACCAGATGCTTTACAAGTTGTCAGAAGATTTCCAATTCATGGAAGAAGTCCAAGATTTTCTGTTTTAATTGGGTAGGAGTCATGCCTATCTCTATAAAAAATAATGGAAAATTATGTTTCTGATTACTAAAAAGGCTAGATGAATTTTGATTGTAGGCTTGACAACTGCCTTGTCCCTCCAATTTCTGACTCCTCAGAGACTGGCTCTTTGCATTCAGGTGTCAGCCTGTGATCACCACAGCTAACCGAAGAGCAAGACATAAAGTAGCATCTGGCATCTTTCAGTTATTCTGTGATAGTACCCTGATAACATCTGTTAGCAGAGCTACAGTGTTTTGGCTTGTATGTGCTCTTTTTGAATTCAGACCTGACCTACAAGCACAAGTCTGGAGAAAAAGAAGGAAATTAACCTCCTCCAACTTCAGGACTAAAATTCAGTAGCAGAGTAGAACACTTGGCTGCTAAGAATAGAACACTGACTTGAAGTTCCATCTAAACATGAGGAGGAACTTATTCACTTTGAGGGTGGCAGAGCCCTGGAACAAGCTACCCAGGGAAGTGGTGAAGTCTCTGTCTCTGGAGACATTCAAAAACCCCCTGGACATTCCCCTGTGCAACCTGTTCTAAGAGGACCTGCTTTGGCAGGGGGTTTGGACTTTGGAGATGATCTCCAGAGGTCCCTTCCATCCCCATATCATTCTGTGATTCTGTGAGTTTTAATGTTGCACTTGGTGCTTAAGCTCATTCTACTCAGTGAAGACATTACAGCTGAATTTTGTTCTTCAGGCTTTCCTGTGCCATTTAACATGTGCTAGGGCATCCACAGTGTACACTGGGAATTGGTGGACAGGACACAGACTTTGTGGAAGAGTTGTGTCTGCTGGAGGAGTAACTAGAAACCCAATGAGGCTCCCAAGGATATCACAAACAGTATGAGAAGTTCACATGGGGAACTGAATAGACGGCTCTAATGCGTACATAGATACCTACAGCAGCAAGGCCAGTATATTTTCATTAACTGGAGATGAGACACACCCTGGAAATACCTATGTAGGGAAATATCTATATTAGAAATAGAGCATACACTGAAACTTCAATAGGTCCTAACTTCAAATCACAGAGACAAAATGGGAGTAGACTTCAACAAGGTGAAGCTCCAGGCTGAAATCTAGGTCACACTCAAAGTATAGATACAATCTATTTCATATGTGATGTTGAATTTGACTCAGAAAGTTTTCTGAGTTTGGTAAATTTGTGACTATTGTTATATTTTTATGTGTCAGAAGCGGATTAAAATTACTCCACTGCAAGAAGGAAGAAAGCTATTTCCTGTGCACAGAGCCAGGAGAAAGCCTGTGCACTACTATCTCATCCCACTAAAAACTTTGAATCTGGGATTTCAAATGTGACTTAATATTGCCTGTGACTTGATACTGTTCCAGCTTTTGTACAGAGCTAGGTAGTCAAAATAGGAAGGAGGAAAGTGCCGTCAGTGAAGAGCTCCTTCATAAGCACTAAAATTCTTGGTGGTTCCTAGACAGTAAGAACTGACTTAAAACCCTTATAATGGATGTCTTGTTTGTTCACTGCTCTCGTAAAACACTGCCTCCTTAAAAGTGGTTCATAGCCATTCTCTTTCACATGGTCATATTCCATTCCACTAAGATCAATGACAAAATATCTGCAGCTTTTAAAAGTGGAATTAGCACAATCTAAAGATATCTCTTCTCATTTCTGTCTGGTACAGCAACAAAAAAAAATAATAAATCTATTGCAAAGGTTTTTCAGAACACTTTTCATTCTGGTCTAAATAGTTTAGCCATGATATCACAACTCTTAAAACAGAACAGGCTCAACATTACTCCCTCCTCACACATAAAAGCTCAGCATATTCATCTTTGCTCTTGAGTCATTTCTTGGTACCTATTATTTAAATATTCTGTTCTTTGGCCACTCTATTCTTCGTGCAATCAGGAAACCTTTTGCTAGCACAATATCCATTGCTTTATATAACCAAGCCCTATTCAGACAAGCCAATATATTAGACCTCTTTTACTGCAGCTGCAGTAAACTGCATATAGAATGCAAAACACTGGCCAAAACACTGAAAAAAAAAGTCTATTTTGAGTGTCCAAATTGACACACTTACAAGGATCCAAAATTGAGAGGATGGGTGGATGCTCTGTTGTGTTTTGAAAGAAGGACATTCTTTAAGATATAGCCCAGGCTGAATGTCAGATGTGTATTATCAGATCCTTTTTGTAGTTCATGATAGTTACCAAGCTCTGTGAACTCAAAAGCATTTGGATAATGTCTGAATATCTCATATATTCAAGTGCATTTCAGCATTTTACAAAAGAACACCAGGCACTTGATTTATTAAAACATGGCTTTACTAAAGCTGAGTTTTATTTCATGTTGCACAAAATGAAGGGGTGATATATAAGAAGTTGGGGCTGAGCAGTGGTGGGAGAAGGAAGGGGACGGATGGTATGGAAAATAGTCTGAGGTTGCACCAGGGGAGGTTTAGATTAGATATTAGGAAGAATGACTTTACTGAAAGAGTGGTCAGGTGCTGGAAACAGCCTGCCCAGGGGGGTGGTTGAGTCACCATCCCTGAAGGTACTTAAGAAATGTGTAGATGTGGCACATCAGGGCATGCTCTAGTGTCGAGATTGTTGCGTTGGGTGATTTGTTCTGTGGGGTTGGGTTTTTTCTTCTTTTTTTTTTTTTTTTTTTTTTTTTGGTATGTGTATAGTTGGACTTGATGATCTCAGAGGTCCCTTCCAACCAAGAAGATTCTGTGATTCTGTGGATCTTCTACAAAGAATCCAGCAGTAATAATTTTTCTGGTTGTGTAAGAGTTAACCAACTGCTTGTTTTCTCTGAATTCTGTTTTGGAGGAATTGACCCAGTTACCATCCCTAACTGCAGACCTCTTGTTGTGCATGTGAGAACGGGGACAGAACTGATCAGTCACAGTGGGATACATATAGGTTTCTGCTAGCAAAAGTTCTAGGTTTTTTGTTTTCTATTTATACATTTGGTATGTGATTCTTCCTTTTCCTACGTGGGTGGAGAGGACTTGTAGTGAACAAACTCCTACAAGAGCACATGAAGAATTACCTTTAGTGACTTTGAGAAATATTGGGGGCAGGTTGGACTAGATGACCTTTGGAGGTCCCTTCCAGCCTGGATGATTCTATGAAATATAGTTTATAGTTTCCCTACTATCTTTGTAATCTCTTCAGCAAAATCCCAGGGAAATGGTTGCTCCAGGGACAATATGGAAGCATCAATCCCCAAATTATAGTTTTGGAACCAGGGAGATACATATGATTCCTTGTGGATTATGTATTTGATTTACTGTCTTGAGGATTGTGGTCTAGACACTTTTTTTGTACCTTACTGACTCAAATGGGTTTTTTTCCTAGTCACAGAATCCTTAAAAAAGTGAATGAGCTTAGTTTTCTATTGCATCCAAAGTATGTCTCATCTGGTTATGACAGTGAATGGAGCTAATTAAAACAGCAATGGACCATGCATGACCAAGCTGACTAAAAGTCAAGGTGTTGGGCTGGTAAATGGAACAGAGAATTAGAAAAAGGCAGATTCTGGGAAGACAGAAAGACAGTCTGGGAAGTGAGGATGATGCTTTTTTTTTTGTGCAGCACAAGCTGTGTGTAACTATGAGTTGTACCATATCGGCTGTTCCAACCTTGATGCAATGTTGGAAGACTTGCTGTGTAAGAACCACTCCTGTTAATACCAGTGTCTCAGCACTGTTACAATGGGTGAGATGCTGAACACAAAGACTCAACTCCTTCCTTAAAATGTAGTTAAAGAGAGAATGAAGAAAGGGTGCAACAGGTTCTCACCACAGCCAGGTTTTGCTGCCCTATTCCCTGATCAATTTTTCTTGATCAAGGAGAAGGATTTTTTGAAGTGTATCGGAGGCAAAAGGAAAATGAGAGAGAATGTGGGCCCACTGTTGAATGAGACAGGTGCCATGGTGACAGAGGATGTAGAGAATGCGGAATTACTGAATGCCTTCTTTGTTTACATCTTTACTGCTCAGGCCAGCCCTAGGGAGTCCCACACTCTGGAGGAAACTGAGAAAGTCTGGACAGAAGAAGACTTCCCCTTGGTTGAGGAAGACTAAGTTAAGAAACAGTTATTGGAATCATAGAATGGTTAGAGTTGGAAGGGATCTTAAAGATCATTGATTTCCAACCCCCCTGCCATGGGCACGGACACCTCCCACTAGACCAGGTTGCTTATTAAACTGGATGTCCTCAAATCTATGGGTCCTGAAGGGATGCACCCACAAATGCTGAGGGAGATGGCAGAAGTCATTGATGGGCTGATGCTCTCCATCGTCTTTGAAAGGTTCTGGAGAACAGACGAGGTGCCCAAGGACTGGAGAAAAGCCAATGGCATCCCAGTCTTCAAAAAGGGCAAGAAGAAGGATCTGGGAAACTACAGGCTGGTCAGCCTCACCTCCATCCCTGGAAAGATGATGGAGTGATTCATTCTGGACATCATCTCAAAGCATATGGAGGTGTTTCCGGCCTATTCAGCAAAACTTTACTCATAAAACAAGGCAAAAGGCTCCTTTGTTATTTGTTAGTATTGATACACAGACTTTGTGGTTTCCTGAAATTAAGAAAATATACTAATTACTGCATCTTGAGAAAATATTTGGAGGCTTTCATAGGCAGCTCAGTTTGGTATCATGTACGTACCTTATAGTTGGTGTATCCTTAATTTGGGGCTTCTGTCAAAATCTAAGTTGCTATCCAGTGCAATGAATAGATACATACACACTAGTCTATTCACCAAAAGCTTTCAGATTAACTGTGAATGTCTATTATAATATTCACTGTTTCAAGAAATAGGTGTTCTCTTTTTGTCTATAAGGCTGACACGGAAGCAGTGGCCACAAATATACAAAGACACGACGCTTATCCTTTTTGTTCATGTGTCTGACTCATGTCAAAGCACCTCGGACCTCTTGGTGATAAAGTACAATCTTTCTGGAGATCACATTTCATAAAGAAAAATACCTTGAATATCTCAGAAAAGCCAAATGGCATTTTGGGGAAAGCATGTGTCCCATAGAGAATGTTGAATTTACAGAATCTCTTTCTAAGAACAGCTGCCAAGAGTCCTACTAAATATAACATGTCAAAGCCAGGAACAATACTTCTAATATTCATTTAATTCTTTTAGTGAGGTGCAGGTTTTCCTTCCTCTACATAAACAGGTGCACCTTTCCTCTTCAGCTTTCCATTCTTAGTGCAAAGAAGACTATGTATCACCTCTTTTAACTTTCACTTTTTCTATAAGGACAACTCTCCACACAGCATGAAGATTAGGCTTTTTTATCTACATTTATCATGTTAACAGCCTGCCTATTCCCAGGAATACACCTTTTAAAACTCTTCTCAATTCTCATCTTCAACAAAAGTAGTTTTATTGAGAACATCAGTAAGATGCACTTTCAACCCAAAATGATTTTCTTCTGTGCTAGTACTATTACAGATTGCATCTTTTCTGGTATTTTATTTACACATACAGCTAAGACACATATGCCTTTAAGGAATACAAGCTTTCACACACATTTAACTTATTTACCCTTCTAATATCTGTAGCTTTTCTATTAAAGTTTGCAAAATGCTTCTGTCAACAGAATGTCTTCTAACAGTAACATCCATCTTAAAAGTTTAAATGTCTCATTTAATTTCTGGTAGTTGACCCAACTTGTGTCACAGCTTTATCTACCTTCTTACAGGGCACTACCTTAACACTGTGCTATCCACAGTCAAATACAACGATGGTACTTGAAACTTTTGAAAACTGGCAAAAATCTGTTGCCATTTGTTTCATTTTCCCAATACACCTGACATTGTCTTAGTTGGTGTTGGTCCTCAGCATTTGCTCCACGTGCTCTTTTTGTTTATCTCTAAATTTCACAGAATCACTGAATGATATGGGGTTGGAAGGGACCTCCAGAGATCATCTAGTCCAATCCCCCGCACAAACCAGATCCTTTTAAAGAAAGTTGTACAGGAACTTACCCAGGCAGGTTTTGAATATCTCCAGAGACATAGACTCCACCACCTCTCTGGGCAGCCTGTTCCAGTGCTCTGCCATCCTCAAAGTGAAGAAGTTCCTCCCCATCTTCTGATGGAACTTCCTATGTTCAAGTTTGTGCCCATTTCCTCTTACCTCTCACTGGACACCACTGAAAAAAGACTGGCTTAGTTCTCTTGACACTCACCCTTTAAATATTTAACAGATGAAGTATTTTCCAAGACTTTCCAGCTCTCAGCAATATGGATTCTCATCAACGTTTATGCTACTGTTGTCAATAACCTCCATATGCTTCCTTCTAACTGAGTCACTTCTTTTTCTTGGAAAATTAACTCAATTCCCATATCATTTTCTGAGTGTTTTTGTTCCAGTCATAATCCCATCTTTTATCAGAAACCAATCAAAAAACTGCAAGATAAGTTCTTCAGCTTCATCTTTAACAGGTTTATTTAAGTAAACTCACTCTTTTTTTAATCTTTTGAAAATATTTCACGTTTACATAAAGTACAATGCATCTTTTTCTCTTCTGAAGCACATTTTCTTAGTTAATAGTTAAGTAAGAAAAATTCTAGAAAACTCAATTTGTGAAACTGAAATCTTTTGAATTACTTTTACTGTAGCCAGTGATTGCTTGCAGAAAATGTTTACGGGCTAAAAATTTAATCGTTTTGTCTCAGCTTCCATATTTCTAGACAATTTCAGTTTGGGTTCATGCAATTATAAAAGACTTGGAAGTTTGGACATTTTGCTCAGATCTTATTGAACCTTATAAGGGTTGGAGATTCCACAACAGCTCTGGGATGTTTTCCAATATTTCGCTACCTTCATGGTACAAAACTTTTTCCACATATCTAATAATAAATTTCAATGTGGCAACTTGCTTTTATAGGTTTTGATCCCATTGCTACCCCTCTCTGAGAAAAGCTGCTCTCTGGTTCCTGTACACCTTCCCAATAGGTCCTCATAGATATCTGTAAGGTGTCCCTTTTGCCTCTTTAAGGCTGAACAAATGCAGTTCTTTCAAGATCTTCATGCATCTCATGTCCTCAAACCCGCTAAATATCTATGTGGCATCCACTGGAATCACTCCAGTATGCCCATGTCTTTCTTGTACTGCTACTGCTACTGCTACTGCTGCTTGTAGTTCTTTATATATTCAAGCTCATTTGATACTTAGCAGCATCAGCTCAAGAGGATGAGTAATGATCATCTAAATGATCGCCATTAAATCCATCTAAAGCATGGATGGATTTCAGCAGATAGTGCAACATCCTAGGTTTAAGCCTCAGCAAGTGAAGAGCCTCCTGAGAAAAGAAATCTGGTTGGCAGATGAGCTTTTCTGTCTTCTGCAGAAGTTTGCAATCATCAATACATTCTTTCCTCTGAACGTGAACACATGGATCAGTGTCTGCTGAACCAGATATCTCCCCTAAGGAAATTTGATCCTGCTCCCTTATTACAGGCATGTCTGTAAGAGCACATCTGACATCTGCAGAAAACCCTTCTTTCCATTAGTAAAAGCCACAAACTTCCATCCTTCAATCTGGCGATCTGGTACTGCACAGGTGAGCATGCTCTGCTCACCTCCTCCAATGGTCCTTTTACCTGGTAGCTCAGTACCTCAATCAGAGCTCACCTCCCACCTGCAAGACTCAGACCCTGTAAGATGCCTCTGGCAGATGGACCATTCCCTGTGACACAATTGGGACTGGACCACCTCTCCTATGAGGACAGGCTGAGATAGTCAGGGTTGTTCAGTCTGGAGAAGAGAAGGTTCTGGGCCTTCTAATACCTAAAGGGGACCTACAGGAGAGATGGGGAGGGATTCTTTATCAGAGAGAGTAACAGTAGGATGAGGGGTAACAATTTTAAACTGAAAAAGGAGAGATTTAGACCAGACATTATGAAGAAATTCTTTCCTGTGAGGGTGGTGAGGCACTGGACAGGTTGCCAAGAGAACCTGTGGATGCCCCATTACTAGAAGTGTTCAAGGCCAGGCTGGATGGTCTAGTGGGAGGTGTCCTTGTCTATGCCAGGGAGGTTGGAACTCAGTGATCTTTAAGGTCCCTTCCAACTCTAACCAGTTTATGATACCATGACATCTCATCACCTCTGGTGGTTCAGCACATTCCTGAGCAGTACCTCTGCGCCCCCTTTCATCGCTTTGTTTACATAAACTACCAGGTCATTTCCATACCTAAATCTACATCTATTTTTCAGTTTAAGAGTTTGCAGTACAGAAGACACCTCCTTGTCATCTGTATCAGATTTTCTTATAGAAAGGAGTCTGTTTTGATTGTTCTTATTTAGTGATATCCCAAAAACCACAATAACTTTACTGAGATATGAATATTTTTTCTCACATTTTAGAACTTGTTAGCAGTAATCCAGAAGCAAGTGATGTGACCTGTTTGGGTGTAACACTCAGAGACTTCAAAACAATGCAGAATACATCAGATCACCTCTTGCAATTACTCGTTAACGTTGTGCCACACTTTATTCCGATGATAAAACCAAGTGAAAGTTGCAGTCCTTCAAACACAAAATGGCCTGGCCTCCAGCCAGCATTTCTGTGTCTTGGGAGAACATTTAAGATCTCTTTTGCTTTTCCTTTCATGTCTAAAATTTCTCTCAACAATGGGAGCAGATGAAAATTCCCACAGCCCACAATTGTCCATATTTGCAAGACTTTAAGCACAATGGAGTGCATACATGATGAATTGCCTGATATTGACAGTGTTGGATAGTATCTTATATTTTGGATTATGAGCTGATGAGTTATGACTTATCAGCTTATCTCACTGATTATAATTTCGCTACTACCTTCTGCTTCTCCAGCTGTTATATTCACTGGTAGCTGCTTATCTTGGACTGTAAGCTCTTTGGGGCATAAAGTAAGTTTCAGGTACTGCTGCATAATGTAGAACCAATCTGTGTTGCAAGTTATGCTCTCTGTTAATTTAGCAGAAGATAAGCAATCACGCTAGCACCTAATGTTGCATGTGAATTGCCCTCAAAATCTAAATTTACCTTTATTATTTACTAAAGGACCTTTCTCCTGAAAGTCTTTTTTTGAAGTCCCCTTGAATCTTGGAGAGAGTAAGACCTTGATCTCATGAAGTCCCTCAGAATTTCCAGACAGCAAGTATAACAGGTTGAAGTTGAATGATGCAAGCGCCCAACACAACTCCCAAAAACTTTAAAGGGGAGGATCCCAAGGAATTCAGAGAATCCCGAACCAATTCTTTCTAATGAGATGCAACACTGCATAACATATAAAATCTCAAGTGCATTCATGTATAGACCAGTTTCAAAGGGTAGATTTCAAAACATGACAAAGATTTATATAATACATCCTTGGGTGCACTTTTCTAATTCTCACCTTACAGTTCCATTTTTCCTTTCATTCTTCCAGGACTATGAACTTCTTTTCCTCTCTTCTTCCTTTCCCTTACCCACACATACTTAAAATTCTTTACAATTTTCTGGGCATTATTTTGGATCCTTATATGAAACTTTATATGTCATTTTTCTAACATTGTTTTTTTTTTTTTTTTTTCTCTGCTGATTTAAAACTCCATCTCTTGTAAGAATCCATAATGCACAATGACTTGCTATGCCTCAAGGCTTTTAAGACTTCTATTTAAATAACTTTCTGGTGATGGACTTGGTTACTGGAAGTTCTGGAATTAAAAAGATGCACTTTCCTGTCAGAGCAGCAAGGTTGGGTAAGACTAGCTGAAGCTCTTAGTGCTCTAAAACTGGTTTCACTAATTGATGCTCTAATATACAATCAGATTTTCCAGAGCACATCTCCATTCAAATTTCAGATGTAGTCAAAGTTCATTTTAGGTTTATCAAGTCAAAGCATGCCCTGATAGGACCAAATTCTGCATGCAAGGAAATTGCTTGCTGAAGTTCTCATCTGCCCATGGTGCACATATCTACAAGGTCATCAGTAATATAAATAAAGATTTTATGGAATATGCTCAATGATCACAATCATTCATTTTCCAGTGGCATTATACTTTTTATGAAAATTTTCACAGTTACATTAGAGAGATTTAACCTAGAAAAGGGTTATACACTAAATGTAAGTCAACAACTAACTGGTGGGAATTAGGATTAAATTTGTTTAGTAGCTTATTCCATGACTGCAGATTAAACATTGTTGATATTTTAAATGTCTAGTATTAGCTACGAAAACAGCTGACACCAGCCACTGTTGCCGAAAAAATAATAATATTGGGTTAAAAAGATTAGTGATATGATCCAATGTATTTAACCTTATCTCCCTGTATCTTCTGACATAAATTGTGGCACTCTCCTTAGTTGTGTTAAAAAGGGACAGGCTTGCCTAGTCTTATAAGGGTAGACTTATAGTGATGTATTTTGTCATATATACAAATCTTGTTGCTATCTAACATTCTAGAGAATATCATGAAGAAGTAAAAGCATTGCAGGAATTACTGGGGTTTTGTTGGTTAAAATTGTAACACTGGCTTGGAATGACAATCTGCCTTACTAAATTCCATCTGGAGTTTCCCCTGAATAAATATTCCTTTCTTCTCAAATTTGTGAACTAAATTATTCAATGATATTGCCTTGTGATGTTAAACAGCTGTTGTGTTTCACCCCTAAAAGTCATTTCATTGATGGGTGAAGCAATTCTTTCATTTAAGTTTTATTTTAAAAATGTCTTAGGCACCTTGAATTAAATGCAATATATACATACAAGAATATACTATATATTTTATCACCTGTAATGAAAGTAAGGTCTTTGTAGATGACAGATATTATTAATCCTGTAGATGCTGCTGTAAAGGTTTTTAATATAACAGTGTTCCGGAAAAGATTAAACCAAAAATGACTATACTAGGATCCCAGAGATATAAATAAAGTTGTTTTTTCTGGGAAAGCACCTGCTTTTATATATTGATGAGAAACTTCACAGGGGCATACTTTGCCCTCAGACACTCATGCATAAATCAAATTGATTTCAATAGAAAGTGTGAGTGCATTTTCAGTTGCTTTTACTGGAGCACCAGTATAGCAGAGGCTTCTATAGAGATTCCACAGTTAGATTTGCCTTTAACCTTAAAATCCCCATTTTACATTTGATTTGGCAATTTTAGCTTCCAGATCTGACAAAGTTATCCAGAGGGAAATAAAATCTCCCACAAAGAGCTGGAGCCTGGAAGAAAGTCCTAGAAAGAGTATCAGCTTGCACTGTTCCTACACCCTTCTCCTGGCGCCTGCTCCAGGCCACTTTCAGAGCCACGCTTCTGGGATAGAGGGACTTTCGTTCTAACCTGGGACAGCCATCCTTATTTCAGGATGCAATGAAGATTCTTTGAATGAGTATTTCCTTTTAAACTTTTATGGATAAAACATAACACCCTCCTTCCTTTTGTAAACTTTGAATTGTCCCTCACAATTTCTTGTTTTCTGGACTGGGAACCACCACAATCTATAGGCACCTCTTTTCACAAGTAAAACACAGATCTTTATACCATTGCCAGACCTTGTCCACCGTGTTTTTTCTACTGTCCTTTCCCCAACCTGCCTCAACCTGTCCTCTCACCGACTGAAGTATCATTGTAGCTAATAAAGACATTTTTTCTGTCAGCCGCTGAAAAGTCATGTCTAAGCTCACTCTATGGGTTGGACTTGATGAAGTTAGGGGTCTTTTCCACCCTAAATGATTCTATGATTCTGTGCATTCACCTTCTTAACTTTAAGTATTGGTTGACACTCAAACTAGGTTACATTTTAAATTCTATAATGCTTTGTACACTCCTTTCTGGTAAGTCAGTTTGTACATGGACTATTCTATCTACTCGGCTTCCATAACAATATCATCAGACATGCTGGAATTTTGTTGCCAAAGGAGAAGTGTCTTGTTACAGTCAACTGCTGCATCTTGGCTTTCATGGGCTAGTATTGGAACAGAAAAAGGTACAGGCTGAAGTACATAAACAGTCAGAGAAAATTACTGAGATTTACTGCAATTGATCTTAGCTTCAGGATTAACATGGGTCAGAGAACACTGAAGGGAGCCATCACAGTTTTCTCATTTTGCTTATATTTATTATTCCTCTTAAGATACTGACACTGTAAAGTCTTAGTATTAGATCTGGCTCCTCCTAAATAAAATAACTTCAGTGACGATAGGGACAAAGTTATTGTTAAGACCTGTCCATCTAAAACTTTCAGTCAAAGGTCATACCAGATGATTTGGTCTCCAAGTGATTCATTAATGAGATACTTGATGGCTTCAGGTTAGGAAAAATAAGCAACAAATAAAATACAACATGACTCCTATTTACCAAGAGCTATTGTTTTGCTTGAATTGTTTCTGCTTTAAGAAAGGAGATTAACCTGTGCTCTTTCTTGGATTTTTCTTCTGTATTCCGGCACTATTCCAGTGGCAGTAATTACCTTTTAGCTAAAACTGTTTTCCCTTGGACTTAACAATATCCTTTCCTACTTCTCCCTCACTTTTTCAGCAGCATCTTTGCATGCCTGTTCCCAGCTGCCATCTTTGGAGCTGAGCACCACTGACGTGAGGCGGACCCCAGAATTATTCAAGACAGGAAATGAGACTCCCTGTTATATCAAAATGGAAAGGGAAGGAAATGAAATGGTCTACAGTTTTATGTCTAGACAACATTACATTACTTTGAAGAATTTTCACACAGTGAATGTAGTGTGCTATCTAGCAGGTGAGTAAAAGGAATGGAAATCAGATCTATTGTGTTCTCTGCTGTTTCCAAGAGCACCGATGTTGAAGATATTGATGGGAACTTTTTTAAGCCTCTCTGTACCCTTCTCTATCCATTTGTACAATAACACCAGTGTTTGCAAATATCTCTGAAAACTTCATATGCCAGCCCCAGGATTGTAACCTGGGGACCATTACTAACAGTGGCTGTTGCTTAGACATGTCACTGTGGTCCCCAAACAACTCCAAGTTGAATTCCCCTTCACATCCTAGCGAGTCTTTCTTTTCAACTTCTAATGACTCCGAAAGAGTCATGCATAATAAATACATGATTCACAGACAGCTACTTAGCCTGCTGTCTAACAAATCTCTAATTTGTTATCTAGTAAATATAGTAACACTTAAAATACAGAGACTCAATCAATGAAGCTCTCTCCTTGTCTCACGTATCTGGAATACACAAGATGCAATAGACTGTTATCCATGGGCCAGCCACCACTGATTACTGTATATATACATGAACCATCATTAAAACACATGGACAAAGAGCACTAAAATGCAGAAGCAAACAGCCATTTAAAGATATTATTAACTTTACTCTTCCTGCCTCCTCTTCTGTGATGTCCTCCTATGACTGCTCATCAAAAAGGAAAAAAAGAAAAAAAAAAGAAATCAATTATCTGCAGCAAAAACCTGGATCTAGAACAGATTTCAGTATGTGATTTTTTTCTTTTATTACAACAGGAGCAGGTAACCCTAATTCAGATTGTCAGTAACGAATGTCAGGCAACATAAATAAAGATTGTAACTGTGACAAACATTGAGGGCTACAAGGTAGCACTGGGAATCTACAAAAGCTAATAATCCCCAATGGGGATATTTGAATATTATCCAGTCTGTATATGAAATTTAAAATAAATATTCTTCTATATTCCTGAAAGAGTATTAAAAAATCCAAAATATAATTCATTTGGGGGACTGGACAAACCAGTCGAAAGCATTTGCCTTTCCAATCTCAGCCATTCTGTGACCTGTGTGGTAGTGTCTTCTTTGATTTTCAGAGATAGACGGAGGCTCTGTAAGTCTACAGTAAATTTTTATATAATTGGGATACCAAAATCAAGAAATCTGAATCCTGCAGGTGCTGACAACCCCTACAAATGAGTTTCTTCAGCAGGAATTACACTGTTCTCTGCTTGTGGTAAAGAAGACACTGTACAGTACCTGATAAAAAACATTAAAGTTAGAACATGCCGCCTTAAGTTCACAGTAGAGATGTTCTTAGGGTTGATAGTTTTATTTCTCTATTGGGTTTCACTGCATTGAATCAATCATCTCCAGGGGGTTGGTTTTAGACAGCTCAGAATTTTCTGGTTTAAGGAATACATGTAGTATTTTGCAGGGTTTTAATCTGCATGGGTCCATGATCCTTTCCCTCTGTTTTGTTTGAGTTTTGGAACTAAAAAGAAGAAAGCTTATCAAAGCCTTTGTTTTGCCTGGCTTCATGTCAAACCCATGTAGAATGCTGCATTTAGCATATATTTTCATAAGATGACCTGGGTTTCATGAAATTAAAAAAGGTTTGTCAGCTTTCAGAAGATGTGCAGCTGAGATATCAGTTTGCAATTATATCTGAAACATGGTAGTCACTTGAGCTCTTGTTTCATGGAAAACATTATTCTCAGCATTGTCTCTTTAAAACGGTACGTTTTGCCAAAGAACACTACAAATGGTCTGTTTGAGATTTAAAAAGCAAATCAAAACAAATTAAATGAAAAATCCCACACAACTACCTAGCCCAATCAAACTCTTTTCTCAGTGCTGTTTTTGCCTTGACTCTCAAAATATTCAACAGCTTTCTGTAATGATGCTAGTCACCTTCTCAGCAGTCAGCTCGTCACCATTGTCTTTCAAATCACTGGAAAAGGCTAACTATTGGGAGGCAAAATAAAACCGACAAAAATATTTAAAAAAAACAACACAAAAACAAAAGCAAAAAACAAACCAGGCATGTCTATCTGCTACTTGGTTGTTGGGTGTTGAGATAAAAAATAATTATAGATTGGGTAGACAATTAGGAAATGCTATGATCATTTACTTTGAACTCTCAGAGAGGAGATTGCTTTCCAAAGGACATCAGTCCTACTGATAATGAATTACGTTCACTTCCAAAATCCTTAAGGTGTTTTCTTTTTTTTTTTTTTTTTTCTTTTTTTTTTTTTCTTA
>VZRU01021338.1:378386-405948 GCA_013398155.1 Pedionomus torquatus | reverse complement strand
TTTTTTTAATGTTGCACCCACTCAAACGTCAATCAGGAAGCCTCTTGTGAAACAGGGGCTCATCCTACACTGAGAAGAGGTGGCATGCAGCAGTGCCTTGCTATAAAGGGTTGTTAATTTTTTTCAGCAAGTTTCCTTGATTATGAACAAATAAACAAACCCCCCTTTTAAACTGCCTGATTTGTTGCAACTGTATGTACAACTAATATAAAAATTTTCCCCTTCAGCTATTGAATGCTGAAGTATTTGTGAGATTATTCATGAGGCTTTGATTATTCAATAAGGACTTTATACAGTCTCCCACTATCTTCCTGGAGAAACTGGCTGCCTGTGGCTTGGATGGGAGTACTCTCCACTGGGTTAAAAGCTGACTGGAGGGTAGAACCTAGAGAGTGGTGGTGAACAGGGTTAAATCCAAGCTGCTGGATGGTCACGAGTGATGTTCCCCAGGGCATGGTATTTGGGATGGTTCTCTTTAAGATCTTTATCAATGACCTGGACAAGGGGATCGAGTACACCATCAGTAAGTATGCAGACTACACCAAGTTGGGTGGGAGTGTTGACCTGCTTGAGAGCAGAAAGGCTTTGCAGAGGGATCTGGACAGGCTGGATCAATGGGGTGAGGTTCAATAAGGACAAGTGCCAGGTCCTGTACTTGAGTCACAACAACCCAATGCAGCATTAGAGGCTTGGGGAAGAGTGATGGGAGAGCTGTCTATCTTAAAAGGGCTTGGAGGTGTTGATTGACTGTCAGCTGAACATGAGCTAGCAGTGTTCCCAGGTGGCCAAGGTGGCCAACAGCATCCTGGCCTGTATCACAAACAGTGTGGTGAATAGGAATCAGGAGGTGATTGTCCCCCTCTCTTCAGCANCCCCTCTACTCAGCATTGGCAAGGCCCCATCTTGAGTACTGTGTGCAGTTTTGGGCTCCTTACTACAAAAAAGACATTGAGGTGCTGGAGCAGGTCCAGAGATGGGCAATGAACCTGGTGAGAGGTCTGGAGAATAAGTCTTACAAGGAGAGGCTGAAGGAGGTGGGGTTGTTCAGCCTGGAGAAAAGAATGCAAAGGGAAGACCTGATCACTCTCTACAGTTCCTTTCACCTACCTGAAAGGAAGGTGTGGAGAGGCAGGGCTTGATCTCTTTTCCCAAGCCACAGACAACAGAACAAGAGGAAATGGCCTCAAGTTATGCCAGGGGAGGTTCAGAATGGATACCAGGAAAAATGTTTATACTGCAAGGGTTATCAAGCATTGGAATGGGCTGCCCAGGGAAGTGTTTGAGGCACCATCCCTGGAGGTACTCAAAAGACAGGTTGACATAGTGCTTAGTGACATGGTTTAGAGATGACTTGTTTTTTATGAGAGTTAGGTTGATGGTTGGACTAGATGATCCTAAAGGTCCCTTCCAACCTAGACAATTTTATGGTTCTATGATTCTATGATAGAAAGCGAAACTCTACAACCTTGAAATAAATTTTCATGTTCATCTGATGAGGTGTATGCTATCTCTGTTTCCTTTGTACCTTAGTTTTGAAAAAAAGAAAGCAGAGAAACCTGTATTTGAAAAGAAAAAAATAAATAAAAAGAAAGATTCAACGGCTAATTTACAATGTTACCTAGAACTGACTCTTTCTGGCTAACAGTATAAATAAATATCTTTCAGCTAAACCGAATTATTTTTAAATTAGCACAAAGGAATAAACTTTTATATGAGTAATCAGTTTAACCATGGAAAGTAAAATTTGCTCCCCAATGTCAGCTGGGTTCAGTCTAAAATGTTCCTAGAATTTAAATAATATTGATAAATAATATTGATGTTTAAGTTTCTTATCAGAAAAAAATTGAAAATAAAGCAGGAACACTCAAATAAACTGACCCCGATACAAGTTCCAGGAAGCTATTTTTTTTGGTGAATCTGACCCTGTGTCTGCAATGCCTCTTTAGTTAACTATACTTCGGAGATGACCTAACTACTCCTCTTAGAATATGGTTTAAATTTATCTATTGCATGCTAAATTTAATAATATTTTTTTGTTTGTTTAATTAATTTGTTATTAATGTGCTTATTTAATTTGTTTTGTCTGTTTCAATGGACTGAGAATTCTTAGGGAAAGGGAAGAGGAATCCCTGCACACTTAAAAATGTTTTGTGAATTGCAAGGTAGATGAGCTAGCTCAAATCGTGTTCAAATTGACTTCTTAGTCACTGAGAGCAAGAAAGTGCCCCGCTTCCTTGTATTTTCTTAAAATAAGATTTTTCAAAAGCTGGGATAATTTAGTGTATGTTTCCCATGTTAATTATATATCAAGGAAAGCACCTGACAGTGCAGCTGGACATTGCCCTGTCATGGATGTAAACTGAGGTCTTGGGAGTGTAAGTTTTCATCTTTATTCTTTCTGGATGGATAGTTTCCCCATGGAAAGAGCTGTGTGTACCATCACTGGAAAAGAATCAAAAATCTCAGGTAAACACAGAGAGATTTTCCCTTGTCTTTATCATGCTTGTGCAGGTACAAATTTACAGCAAGGTTTTTACAGCAGTGTACCTTCAGTACACAAATGGAAAACCCTCCAGAAAATGAAATGAGGGAGATGCCTATTACAAATGGAAGATTTCAGAGGTATGCATTAGTTTTCTTTGACTTTTCAAGGTAGTTAACTCCTCCAGAATGACTCAGTTACTACTTAATTTGCATAAGAGTTATCTAAAGTTCCACCAAACCTCTGAATCTTAGCATGATAAAGGGAAAGAGGGAAAGAGAGATGCAAGAGGCAGAAATACAGAGAATGTGTCTTGCAACTGCCTTAAGCAAGAAAGAGGAGCAAATAACTAAATTTTAAAATTGATTGGCAGGTGGTCACTCTACTTATCCAGGAAACCAATAGCTGTAGAACCAGGTTGGTTGTTAAACTGTACCTAAGACTGCTCAGCCTCAGTCAAAGCAAAGCACAGTGTGACTTAAATCTTTGTGTATGGGGTGACAGAAATGAAGGAGCCAAAGATCAGAGAAGAAACAAGTGCTTGATCTTCACGAATGCTGAATAACAACTAAACAGACATGTGGCCTTATACATTTAAGTCAACAGGACTACCTACAACCTGAAAAATTAAGTAAGAGAGTAGCTCAGGAGGAAATATGCAGATGTTGGCCTCCTAAAAAAGGAGAAAGCAGAAGGGATGAAGAACAGACAGAATGAAAACAGAGGAGAACGCAGAATTAAAAACTACATCCAAGCTCTATTAAAACTTCCTTGGCATCCCATTTTCATTTAAACCACGTATTAGACCCTTGAATAAAGGAAAATATTTCCTTTTTTTAATTTTTTTTAATTTTTTTTTTTTAAATTGTCCAAGCATTTTATGGCATCCTACCCTTGGTTAAATCTAAAGTTGTTCAATAACTGTATTAGCTTAAAAGTAAATTTTGTAATCTGCTTTGCCTTTTTCCTGTATCTCGGATAAGAACAGCCTAAACACATTTCTGTACCATCTATCAAACATGGACAATTCTATCGGCTCAGACTTGGGCTCAGACAAAATGCAGCTTGATCAAATTTTGACAAAGTTTAACAACTATTCTGCCTCTTGCCTACTGCCCTTCAAGAAAGATCTCTAATATGGTGCATCTGTTATGGCCAACCTTCACTGTCCAAATGTCTGAAATTGGAAGCATTTTCAAATACAATTCAGTGACATTGTGCCAGAGGGAAGTAGAAACAGACTTAAATTTTCTTCTCACTCTATTTATGAGTACTACTGGGGTAAATAAAGTCACTCAGAAGTAGTAAAGCTTTGGAAATACCCATGTTGAGAAATACATTATCTGTCTTTCAACAATGAGCATTAGGCTTTTTTTCACATCTGGGTCTCAGAGAAGCCAACATTTATGTCTTTGGCTGATGCGACTGATGTGTTTCTGCATGCTGTGTGCTGACTTGGATACCTGGTAGTCAGCAGGATGATGTCCTCTGCCATTGACTTAAATTGCTTTTGTTTGTACTCCCATGGACTTATAGAAAAGGGAGAGAGAAGACCTATTTGTGTTAAATAAAAATTATGTTATGTAAAAACAGACAAAGCAAAGTTTTGGTCCTGCCTCAACACTCCCCAAGCAAACTATTTGCTCAGTAACAACATACATTATTCTTAAGACTTGAGTATTTTGAACAAGAATTCTCTCCTGTGTATTCCTTCACTGAGTATGAAGACCAATAACCTTAAACAACCCATAACACTGATGTTTCTGAGACTGTGCTCTTTCTGTTCTGGTCCTACATAGACAATTTGAAGTGGTAGTGAAATACAGTCAAATCATGGTTGTAGTAAGTCAATTGTATTTTATGTTGTTCCCAACCACTAAACAACATATACTCCAAGCCATGAAGAGTCATATCATTTTTCTTTATGAAAACCCCAACAACTTTAAGCCCAGGAGCAACTGTAATGAATGTTGACTATGTTTACCAGCATTGAAGTTTTACCTGCTGTCATGAAGCTGCTTATTTTTTGGGGGGAAGGCTACTTGGAGAAAACACCGTATTTGGATTGCACGGCATAGTGTCTCACTCAGCAATGTAACAACACTGAAGGATACTAGAGGCTGCTGTAATATAGATGAGCGTTAATGCACTTCTATTTCTTAAGGACACCATACCTTTATCTTCATTCATACGTACTTTTTACCAATCAAGACAGCCTAGTGTCATAGGCTAATACTCCACTCTTAACCTTGTTCCCGTCCTCACTTCACCTGGACCATTCAAAGTGATCCAGGGTGATTGACATACAAGAATCCTTTTCCTCACAACAGTTCCTTATGTTTTATTTCACTTGAGTTATTTTTAATTCACTGAAAGACTGTGGTCCTGTCCCGTGGAGCTCTATTCTCTTTGAGAATTCCTTATAAAGAAGAATCAAAGTAAGCTATGTCCATCGAGTCACATCTATGTACTGTTTTATTAACTTTTTCAAGGAATCTGGACAGATCAGAGGTGTGTTATTTTTCTTTGAAAAGTCTTTGACCCTGTTATCCAGGTACTATACTACTCTCTTCTAAATGAATACCCTACCATCACCTTGCCCATTTTATTTCCATTTTTGCACTTTAGCTGAGGTGCAAAACATTCCAATATACTCACAGGTAGGATCTCCAAATCTTTAAAAGAAGCTTTGTGGTTTGCTTTCCTTTCCTTACCCAAAGACATAACATAATTTAAAGGCATTAACAATGGCAAGAACCTAAATTCACAGCAGGAAAATTCCAGCTTAAAAAGAATTATTGGCTTGGCTAATCTTTTTACTGAGGTTCACTGTGTTCACCACAGGAACTTGAGTTCAGTAGATTCACAAAAAGGGTGTCTGAAATAGATGCTGGAGTTCTCTGGTTAATACTCCTGCTTGAAGCTGTGCCAGTGTCCCCAGCAGCAAGCGTGGCCCACACAATGACTTCATCTAGGACAGTCTTGTAACTCTCCAAGGATGGATATTCCACAGCCTCTGTGGATAACCTGTTCTAGCTCTGTACTACCTACCCAGTGATTTATTTTTTTTAAAAACTAACTTCTAATCCAAATGTTTTAAGCTAAAACTTGGCCATAACTCCATATTTTACCATCTTTCACTTCCCAGAATGGTTTGTCTTGGTGTTCTCTGAAAATACTGTCCACGTAGTTCCTCTGCCTCTACTTTTCTAGAGCCCAGATATTGCTACCTGTGGAATGACCATGTGCCCTTGACCTTTCCCGAACTTCATAGCCACTCTATACATTACTTTTGAGTTGGACTGAGTAATAATCCATGTAGAATCCCACCAGTGCTGGGCAGAAAAAGGTAACTTACTTTGATTGTTTAACTCTGTTTTTTTATTAGCCCAATATACAATCTACCTAATTCCTAGTGAGAGCATATTCAGTGGCTCAAATTCCACGTTGGAGACCATTGTAATTACCAAACCCTTCTCAGTAGTGTTTTTACTCTGTTAGAATTTTCCCATCCTGTGCTGATATTTAGGATTGTTCTGCCATAGGTGTAGAACTTTCTACTTTTCCTTGCTGAATCTAATAATGTTTTTGTTTTATCATTCCTCATGTTTGTCCAGGACACTCTGGATGGAAGATCTGCCATTTGCTGTAAGTTACTCTCCTAGTATATAGTCACCTGTGAATTTGTTGAAGGGACTCTTGGATGTTGTATAGGCCTTTGATGAAGGTGATGAACAGTTCAGGACCCAGCACTGGACATTGAAATATTCTACTCAATACTGTCAGCCAGCTGGATTGGGAGCCATTAATTACCATTCCTTGAGTCTGGTGATCCAGCCAGTTTTCCCCCACCTCATGGTCTGTTCATCCACTGTTATATTTCCTTAATATCCAAATGAAAATATGGTGAGAAACAACATCACAGAAAGCTTTTAATTTGCATATCTGGAATAAAACTGAGTTCAGAATGAGGTACAGTTCTCCTGCATCACTTCCTGTAAACTTCAATAGCTGACATATCTTTTTGTTATGCTTTCTAACAAGACTATTAATATATAATAATAATTAATATTATAATATAATAATTAATATTAATATATTCTTCAGTAAGGACCTTTTTAAAGTTTCCTTTCTACACTCAGTCACCAGTTTTCGTTAAAATGTAGGACTTGACATCTATTTCTCTCTCTCTGTAGATCCTCTTTAGAGGGATCACTGTGTTTGGAATTAGCCTGGGGAGGTTGCATATACCTGGAGATACAAGTGGGAAAACACAATAAGATGTATTCCTAAGTAACCACACTAAAATGCTTTTAAGCTGTATCTCCCCTAGAAAAATAAAATCAACAATTGACTGAATTGCTTCCATTCTGGGTTTGTTGTTTAGTTTTTTCCCCTAACACAAACCATTTAGACTTCTATTTAAGCACAGCAATCATACCCATTAATCTGGACAAAAAAATGTTTTCATCATGCTTTTCTTGCTCTCTTTGTCATATCTCTGACCTTGAAATTGTGAGCTCCTCGTGTAAGGCAGGCAAACACCCTTTCTGATTTTCTGTGATACTTATGCTTCTGAATCTTCCCTTCAAATATTGGGTCTTGTTGTTCCTAAACAGTATCAAAATTCCTGGAAAGGATGTCTCAGTCACAACTATTGTGTTATCTTTGTATCAGGAAACCAGGCAGGTTTTTCAGAGTGAAGGTAATTTTACAGGAAAGAAATACCAAGACCAAATATCTGTGACCAAACCAGGTTTTCCACGAACATTTATCCAAGTGCAAATGTTGGTAGATCTGACATCCTGTTTGATAAGCTGCCTAGTATGTGGCAGCTGACAAACTAAGGGCTTTACTCACTCTTCACCAAACTGCAAGCATGACGATACGGTCCCTGTAAAAAGTAATCTCTTCAGCTTTTTCTGACTGTGTAGGTAAATGGAAGTAAAGGCATGTAAGAGACAAAAGCCTCCTGTTTCCCTACAACTTGAATAGGAATTTTGGAGGAAGAAAGTCTTGCTCCCAGCATATATGCCCATCAAAGCCTCATATTCAAAGCTTGTTTCAGTTCCTAAATATACATTTTACTTATAATGGCACACAGATCCACAAAAACCCAGTCCGACCCAGTGGTAGTGCTCTCTCTGTGAGCTGGAGCCC
Organism: Pedionomus torquatus; assembly: GCA_013398155.1. Taxonomy (NCBI): domain Eukaryota; kingdom Metazoa; phylum Chordata; class Aves; order Charadriiformes; family Pedionomidae; genus Pedionomus; species Pedionomus torquatus. The sequence goes on along the minus strand of VZRU01021338.1, from coordinate 398,306 downwards.
AGCTTAGCATTGCAGCACTTGTGAGCGAGAAGCAGTGGGTATAATTAGGAGGAACAACACTTAGCAAATGCCCTGTACATTCCTAATCCTATGCAAACACCAAGATGACTGACTCCCCACAGGAACTCTGATAACTTTAATGTACTTAGAATGGATTTAGCTCATCAAGAGAAATGCTAGACATGCCTCACTCTTTAAATATATTCATTTCCCATTTGAAATTGATTTAATGAGGAGGCTGATTTGGCCTATACAATCAACAGAATCAGACTTTAAAAATGCATATTATATTACATTATATATATGTATATATGCATTTACAAGCACATACACAGCTATATTTGTGTATAAATATATATATAGACAAACAGTCTGGCTCTGCTCTTTTGGCTCTCCTGATCATCTTTCTACAGAAGACACATAAGACAAAAAGTCAAGAACCCTTAATTTCTCCAAAAAGGATAAAATATGGCATCCCCGTTAATGCTTTATAACACCTGAGGCCCTGAATGTTATCATGGATTTCTGTAGAAAGAACGCAACCTGAAACTCTATAGCCTTTTATAAGAAGGCAGCAGTAAGTATTGTCTGCTTATCAGATACTATATTATATGCTAAATTCTCTCTCACCAAACAAGGAAAGAAAATACTCTCCCATTGATTTCACCCATCGATACATCCCATTCTGTATTTGAAAGAAAACAGAGTCAGGATCTAATGCAATGTGTCTGCAGAGTATTTAGAAATTGCCTACATTTTTTAGGGAAAATTGCAGCAGTTTGTTTTCTGCTTGTTCCCTTTTGAATTTTACTTACTAAGACTGAATGATTTTAATTTCTTTCCAAGGGAATAAGAAATTTGTGACAGCTGTAGATTTTGAAGCAAAGCAATTTAAATGCTATAATTACCAGGTAGTAAGAGGGGTGGCAAAAGTTCGGGAAGTCTTCATTTGAGGCAATGTGTGCAGATTAAGTCAGGACACAATTGCTGAGAGGCATTAGCTGGTTTCTATGGGACATGCAATTTTTATGCAGAAGATGTGCAAAATGCAATTTTTTGTATTATTACCATATAAATCACCTTTGTAAGCAATTCATTATCTCTATTCTCACATTTTGCATAAGTGATCTCTTGTTTGCAGTGCTAGTTTACATGTGGCAACCTCAAAAAATAATCTAATACCCAAGGTCTATAGTCACCAAATGACTGCTTTCCACTCCTCTTCTATTCACTGTTTTTAAGAATAACAACATGCCTAGAGATGTGGAGAGGAAAATGATAACTAACTACAACTATTTGAAAGGTTTTAGTTTAAAAAAAGGGTAAGAATTAATTTAGTGTAATAATGGGTATGGCTATGAGATATGGGATAAAATTGAGAAATGGAAAATAATGGCTGAGAGTTAAAAGAAGGGGGAAAAGAAGAGGAAGAAAGAGAGTGAGACCTATTAATCTGTAGAGAAATCTCCAAAGGGGAATAATATAAACCCCATTTCTTGACATTTAAAAGTAGACTGAACGAAAGGTGAATAAATGTACATCAGGGAACAATGCTGCATTATCAAAGAGATTAATGAAGTGATCTAATAGAGCTTTGCTGCCTAAGTGGCTGTCCACTGATATATGCCAATAAAAGCTTATATAAAGACCTCTTTCAGTGCAAATATAAGACAGTTAGGACTTTTCTTAGCTCTGATCAGAGGTATAGAACTGCCATTTTAGTGAAAAATATTCTAACCTTTCCCAGTTCCCTTCTCCAACCATTTTCTTTCCTCTCCCACATCACTGTATGTTGTGCTGCACCAAAATGCATCAGGGGTAGAAAAAGGAGTCCACAGCCTCGGGGAATCAACAACATCAACCACGCCTCTGGTGGATCTGAAAATCAAACCCAGAGCCGAGGACTATAAGAGACCTTGCAGATGGTAAAATAGCATTGATGACTGTAGTAATAAAGTCTTTCTAAATATATTTATCTCCCAAGAATTATCATATGAGTTTAACATATGGTCCATTCATGCTGCATTCCTTAGATCAGATGACAGGACATCTTACAAGAAGGATGCCAAACTCTTCATTCAACTCTTAAGAGTAACCTTATCTTCAGTGAAGTATTTGATCTGTTTTCCTCAAAAGTCCCAGAAAATGGGACTGGATTATAAATATTTTTTTTTTCTACTTTGTGAGGCTGCTGTAAAATTCCTCTCACAAATCACTCAAACCTCTCAGATAAAACAGTTCATAGAATCATAGAATCATAGATTGGTTTGTGTTGGAGGAAGCCTTAAAGGTTACCTAGTCCAACCCTCTCTGTAATGAACTGAGACATCTTCAACTAGGTGAGGTTGCTCAGAACCCCATCCAACCTCACCTTAAATGTTTCCAATAATAAGGCATCTTCCACCTCACTGGGAAACCTGGGCCAGTGTCTCAGCACCCTCATTGTAAAAAAATTCTTCTTTCTATCTAGTGTAAATCTTCTAGTTTAAAACTGATACACACAGTGTATCACAACTATCACAACAAGTCCTGCTTAAAGTCTGTCCCCAGCTTTCTTATCAGCCCCTTTTCAGAATTGCAAGCCCTTGGAGCTTTCTCATCTCTAGGTTGAATAACCAAAACTGTCTCAAACTGTTTTCATAGCAGAGGTTCTCCAGCTCCCTGATCATTTATGGGGCCTCCTCTGGACTCATTCCAACAGGTCCATGCCTTTCCTGTGCTGAGGGTCCCAGAGCTGGATGCAGTACTCCAAGTAGCTCTCACCAGAGCAGAGAGGCAAAATCACCTTCCTCTCCCCGCTGGCCATATTTCTTTTGATGCAGCATATGGTTGGTTTTCTGAGCTGTAAACACATATTGCTGGCTTATGTTGAGCTTCTCATCCACCAACACTTCCAAGTCCTTCTCTTCAGGGCTGCTCTCAATATCTTCATCCCCCATATTGTACTGACACAGAGTGTTGTTCCAACCCAGGTGCAGGACTTTGCACTTGGCTTTGTTGAACTTCATGAAGTTTATTTGGTCCCACTTCTTGATCTTGTCCAGGTTCCACTGGATGTCCCTCAGGTGTGTTAACCACACGACTCAGCTGGGTGTCATCTGCAAACTTGCTGAGAGTGTACTTGATCCCATTGTCTATGTCATCGATGAAGAATTAAACAGTATTGGTCCCAATACTGACCCCTGTGGGACATCACACATCACTGATATCCATCTGAACCATTGACCACTGGACTGAACCACCTCTGAATGTGACTATCCAACCAATTCCTCATCCACTGAACAGTCCATTTATCAAATCCATAATTTTCTAAATTAGAGAGAAGGATGTTGTGGGGACCATGTCAAAGGCCTTACAGAAGTCCAGACAGGCAGCAACCATAGTTCTGCCTTTGTCCACTGATGTAGTCACTCCATCATAGAAGGCTACTATGCTGCCCTTGGTGAAGCAATGCTGGCTGTCTTAAATCACTTTCCTGTCTTCCCTATCCCTTAGAATATCTACTAGGAGGATCTGTTCCACAGTCTTCCCAGGCACAGAGGAGAGGCCGACAGGTCAGTTGTACCCAGAGTCCTCCTTTCTACATTTTTTTTAAAAATGTTTCCAGACACCAACAACTTCACCTGACTGCCATGACTTTTGAAGTATCATGGAGACATCAGCTACATCAGCCTCAGGACAGAGACTCTGGACTCTGGGATACATCTTGGCAGGTGCCATAGGATTCTTTATGTTCAGGTTCATCAGGTAGTAACAAACCTAATCTCTTACAGTGGGAGGGCTTGCTCCCCCAGTCCCTGCCTTGTGCTCCATTCATTTGAGAGGTGTGGAAAGAGAGGCTGCTGGTGAAGACTGACTTAAGTATTTTGGATTTGCTATTTCTGCCTAGAAGCTCTTTAAAGAGTTGGGTCTTTTCATAAAGTTTAGTCAAAGTTAATTCATAAGCAGAAGATATTTGTCTTCTATCATCTTTCCCTGATACTTTTGACATATTTGTAGGCAGAAAGCATGCCCTCTGTCAGCTTTCATTTTGGCAGACCAAATGGATCAAACCACTGTTTTCTTTGTTCTTTTAATTTGTATTGTTTGCATAGCCACTTCTGCATCAGCTCCTATTTGTAGTGGAAATTCCTAAATATGAATATCCTAACTGGGATTTGCACACAATATTCTAGGAGAGGAATATCTGTTACAAATATGTTCATATTTTCAACTGATGGTAGGACAATTACTTTCCTTTATTGGATCATAGAATCACATTATGTATTTTTCATGGTCGTACTACGCATCTTACTGAAAGCTGTCCTGTGGCTGACTGGCAGAAACAAAACTGTCCCTTATCCCAACCAGATAAATGTGTCCAGTTTTAAGTGGAACTTCATGTTCCAAGTTCCTAAAAGTTGAAATATCAATTTTTGCTATTAAATATCCTCCCACTTCTGTTTTTCCCATCCTCAAAATGATGCAATTTGCCCTGCACAAGCTGTCCATCCACTGAACTGATAATGCCACTCCATAACCTCAGTGATCGTTAAATTTATTCATTAAATGAAAACAACACTCTAAATCCTACCAAATCCATAAATATTTTCCCTCTAGGCCTATAGTTCCTTTTTGAATACACCTTTTATAACTCTCCCAGCAGACAGTTCCTTACCCACCTTAGTACTTACGCTAACCTCATCTTCACTGCTTTAAGTAATGATTTCCCATGTGGCATTGCATCCAACCCTTCACAAAAATCCTGATAAATTAAATTCTCTCATAAGGGACAAAGTTTTTTAAACTCAACCTGCATTAGCTAAATATTATTAAAACTTTAATATTTCCTTTTACAAGAGAAAGTAAGCTAGGACTTGAAATCCTAGTTCAGTATAGGGCTTGGGAACTTCTTCAATGCAAGAAAAGAAATTGTGGGTTGTATATCAAATTTGATTTAATTATATCATCTGGAGTAACTAAACTGTATAGCTAGTAACCATATAATTCTGATTCAATGTCAAGTCTTTTGGTAGACTTTGTTTCATGCCTGGGATTGGCTTGATCGATTTAGAGAGCTTCATTCACAATAACATTTTAAGGAAGGAAAAAAAAGTTGATACAGACACCTGCATATGGCATACACACATACATACACAAATAAACTGGAGTCAGAAAACAACTCTTTTTTTTTTTTTTTTTTTACCACTAATAAGGATTATGTATACTTTGGTATGGACATAGATCTCTTAGAGGACTGCAACAAGATAATGACTTTACAAAATGTGACTGACAGTTCCTGCACTACCTCTTTAATCATGCTTTTATTTCTATCAAAAATGCCTTATACTTTCATCACATTTCAAACACATGCTAGAGTTGAATGTGCTACTGAATCTACAAAGGAGTGAATAAACAGAGGGTTTGTTGTAGAGCTAAATGGGCTGATATGTTTAGAGAACACATGAAAAAAAAAAGACTGTGCTATATCACACAGTCGTACCACCAGAAAGAGGTACTTTATCTTCTGTAGCTAGTGTTCCCAGAAAAAGCTGGCATTATAAGTGATATTTTAGGCTGAATTTATTATTTATGGGTTTCTGTGCTGAATATCTGCTATAATTATTCACCCAGCTGATGTATTTGACCATGGTCTCGCCATAACTGATGTGATATGTTTTCTTTTGAGCAGTCTCAGAACTCAGGAGATACTTCTATCATGCTCAAAAAAATAAGAAATGAATAAAGCATGACTAAGACTGTGACCATTGGAGTCCTGGAGAGGTGTACATGAATATCATGGGTTCAGTAGTAAATTCTGAATGTTCTCCAAACATTAGGGCTATCCAGCTCCCATACTCGGGAGATTCCCATCCTGTCATATTTCTATTTCTTTACTATTGGTTGTACATATGTGAAGGAGAGATATATCTGGCATATGTGCATTAATTGCTTATTAACAGTCCAGTCCAGATTCTACAGTGGATAGAGAAGTCTTGACCCTTATTAACTCTAGTTTCCTATAATGGAATTACTTTCAGCCCACCACTTCTGTCACTTGTGCATGATCTACTGCCTTCTCCACAACCTATTCTTGCATTGAAGAAGTTCCCAAGCCCTATATTGAACTAGGATTTCAAATCCTTCTGTTGGAACTGAGTACATAAATCTCTTTATGGGTTTGGCTTAATACAAGTTCTGAATTTCTGGAGTACAAATTAAAACAAAGTAAAACCCCACTATTTAAAAGAACACAGAAATGTACATATAAATCATCTAAACAACTGTTTGCTCCTGCTTTAAAGGGTGTATGTGGATACTTAACCTGATACTAGAAGTGATGCTTCTTCATAACAATGCAATAACCATTACCATGTAAAGTCTTAATGATTCTCTAAGGACAGATTTAATTGAACATTGAGCTAGACTTTGAAAGAGAACAGAACTTGTTAAGATTGGCTTAGATGATCCTAGTGAAAGAAGATGAGTCCAAGTTGTAAGATTGCATTGAAATTTAGGACTTTCATAATTTTAAAAATAGTTTTAACTGCTCAGTGGTCATCTAGAAGGTGGGTTCTTGTGTTCAGTTACATTGGTTTCATCTACACTATCATTTGCAGCCTTGGTCCCCATGACCTCCAGTCTATGGACCACACTTAAATTTATTCCCTAGCTGTATACTTATATTTTCTTGCCAAGGAAGGTAGGAATATAGAAAAAAGTTTGTGTATCCAGGTCCCATCCCTACAGGGAGTTATGCTGTGAACAGCAATGCAGGCACTAAAGATAAAAAAAAATAACAAAAATTCTGAAGAGGTCCTTCGTCCTGAAACTCTCTTTAGGAATGTCATTCATCACCCTCTGTCAAAGGACCTAGAGTAATGGCAAAATATACCATCAGCCTTAGAACAATTTATTCAAATGCAATCACTGCACAAAGTAGTGTATTTTAGCTATATGGGAAATCGAAAGGACCCAGGTTATTACAGTGACAGAAGACAAAATATGCAACATGGCCATGCTTTGTAAAGATTAACTTGCAGAGTTTCAGAACGATTACTGTGCATATGAAATAAGATTTACAATTTTGGAAGATACACTACATTTTTTCATATCTAAGACGTTGTTTGAATTTCAAAGCGCAAAATTCAAATCGAGCTTAGTTATGGAATTCTGACCGGTGCGTATGATAGAAAATAATTTCCCCTCTGAAATTTATTTTTAAATGAAAATCTTTGGAGAATATCATCTTTGCCAGTTTGTTCTAATACAACAGAAGATGAAGAAAACACTGAACATTTCAAAAGAAAAGCAAGATAGTTTCATTTTCCACAACGCAGAATGCGTGTCCATCATCCCATGGTTATAATGGAGGTGTACAAATAGAGAAGATACATCATGATTCTTCCAATTTATTTCCCAATAAGCTCCTAATCTCTAGCAATTTGCAGTTCAGGGACTTTCAAGGCCTTTATGCCCCTGCAACATGGCCAAGGATATCTCAGTAAAGTTAGGACAATTAAGTAGTGTCTTTGGAGTTTGTCAAAAGACAAATGTAATTTTTTAACTTGTGCAACAAATTTTGAAAAATAAACCCCAGATTTATATTCTAGGTTTTTTTTTTTAAATCTTCATTTTTATTATTCATCCCATAAAATATAAGAAAGCCCAGTTTCCAAGCACTGATACATCTTTAATAAATTTCACACTAAATAAGACTGGTTCACATATGTTGATGAAGGTATCATTTTCTGTCTCCACTTCATTGCTTATTTAACATGCTTATGAATGTAACTAGACCAGCTGGCAAAATATAGTATTAAGTACTCTCTTCCTGACAGTTTCTTTCTTCTTTCCATGTTTGCCTGCCAGCAGCTTATGGATTTCTTAAATAATTTTCAGCTAATGGTATTCACAAAAAAAAAAATAGAGCAAATAAAATTTGTATTGCTGTGCTGGTTATAATATTCATTCAGTCAGCAACCAGACCAAACAGCAGACATGTTCCCAAGCAAGATGTGTCTTTTTTATCTGTTTTCCAGATAAGGGTAATATTTCCTGCTATTTATGTAAATATACAGTAATAATACCAGTAATATACTGTTTTCTTAAATATTCATTTTAAATTGGCCTGTTGTACACAACTCAACAGCTTTGATTTGGTTTTGTTTTTTTGAAGGTCAGGTAAGCTTGATGAGTGGATCAGAGACAGAATGTAGAAGTTTCATGAAAAACTTTTGTAGACTTGTTGGTTTAGCACATGCCAAAACATCCTCCCCTCCCTCCGCAGTCTTGACTGTTTTGACACAAACTTCATTTTTAAACACGCTTAAAGGCATGCAAAATTATGGATGTCTTAATGATTATTTTGTACATCTAACATCTATCTACACAACCATAGTTCAATGTGAAGCAGATTGGTCTTTTTTTTCTATCTGATTAGATTCCTTTTTCAGTCTTTGAGGGCTGGCTGTAATTTGCAGAAGTGTAAATGTGTAGAAGGGCATCATATACAAATTAGTAAAGCCAGAAAATAACAAGCTCACTTGGAACTCTTCTGCTCTTACAAATCAGCCATCTGAAATCTCCAGTCTAGGGACATACAGGAGTTCAAGCAGCATATTACACCGTATAAACACCTTTTTACTACGTTCTGACAGCTTTTGACAAATGTAACACTGAGCAAAATCATTTGCAATGGCTGCATCTGCCTTTTAAGAATCCGTGAAGAGAACTGCAAAGACTGGCTATTTATTTAAAAGTCAAGTCTTCATTCATCAGATTTTGTGAAGTGTGAACAGTGAAATCACTTGAGTGCCATCTTCTTTTTCTATGTCTAAGTGGAATGCAAGCCGTTTCTAATTTCCTAACTTGTACTTTTGGTATTTTAGCCTATTCCCAAAGAACATTTGGCAAGAATCTTTTGGTAACAAACCCTTGTGAATTAATTCACAGCGTCACCTCTGAAATGAGAATGCCCTGGCTTGTTTTGCTTGGGTAAGGCTGTTACACCCTGACTGCATAACAGCACTCAGGATCACTTGGATGGTGAATATTTTAATCAATGCAAGTGTTTAAATATTTATTCTAAACTCATGATTTGACTGAGCGATTCTTCCCATAATACGTCAATGTAGAACTTTTTATGTTCTCTGGGTACTGAAAAAATGTAAAAACTATTTGCAGTGGTTGGCCAGTATTCAATGTTGGTTATTAAAGTGAAATTAGTAAGAAAAGGGAAAAAAACAATAGATTCATGGTTCCAGGGTTTGACATAAAGCTAAGCATAGAGATGTCTCTAGTAAGGCCAATGAATTTCATGAACCATCTGGTTTTCTCTCTGTAAGCTCTGAACTGGTTTCTCTCTTGTCAATAATCATTATCAGCACCTGACAAGTAACCAATTCTAGACATAAAAACTTCAGGCTCTTTCAAATTAGGTTGCTCAGAGATGGAAGCAACACAGTTTTTATTCAGACTATTAGTGTTAACCTAGCTCTTTTGCTTATTTAACTTTTCCTACTATTTTCAAAATGTACCTTAAGCTACAAGAAACAAATCATATTATCTGATCCAATATCCTCAGTCAAGTCTCTATTAGAGACGTAACAACAGAATTATCTCCATTATCTGTTAATTTAATTGCCTTGACCTCCTTTCCCCTTGCTTCTTGCCAAGGACTCTAATGTTGAGTTTGCATAAATAGATAGATGCCTGTCTCTCTCTCATAGCTTCAGGGGCTACACCTAGATGAGATGATTCCCTATTGTCTTTTCCCAGGAGACTATCTCCATCACAGCCTTAAGATTTTTCTTGTAAGGTAGAACTCTTGAGCATCCTCTAGGCATCATTCCTTGCATTTTATAATGTCTGCAAACCGCACCCTCCCCAAAAAGTTATTCTTCCCTGTAGGCAGAAACACAAACACTTTTTCATTATCTCCAAAGTCAGCATGTTTGCTTCTAGAGTCTCTTCTTCCCTATCTTTCACAGCTCTCACTGCAGTAAATAGGAAATGTACCTCCTCTACCTGAGAGCAAAAGTGGTCTTTTGCTGATTAGTTTCAATATTTTTTTTTTCTTTCTGGCACAGATGAAAGTCTTTCTAATTGCCTGGGTTTTGATCCTGTAATCAAAATCACATGTGTTACAGAACAGATAAGAAAAAGCCTTGAGTTTAATGTAGAGGAAAGAAACTTGGCTAGTGGGTAGAACACGGGACTGGAAGGCATGAGGTCTGGGATTTGTTCCTATCATTACTATTTGTTTTTACATGATCATTGTCAAGTCATTTACCCTCCGTGTCTCAAGTTCCTCTATATACAGAAGAAAAAAATAACATTTTTCTATTCTGGGTGGATATTGCATGGAGTGAGGCCTAATTAAAGCCACTAAAAGAGTTTTGAGATCCTTGGATAAAAGGTGCTATAAAAAGTTGCAACTATTAATTGCTTTATGCTCCCTAGTAGATTTTAAGTCACATATCTCTTTGAATCATGGATCCCTATTAAGCCAAGATTGCTAACAGTGTGGAATCCTGCAGCTGTTGACTTTTTAATTTCAGAGGCAGATATCTTGTGAGATTGAGTCATCCTGGGTTATGAACTAACCTAAAATCTCAACTAATACCTTCAGACTTCTGAAATAATGTGGAAAAACAACATACTGCTGACATGTTTGACTTTCATAATTTTCTTCACATTCTTCTGGCTTTCTGTGTTAAGTCCACCACCTTAGAAGATATGTTTTTTTTTTTTTACCAGGAGTATTATATCTAGTCTAAACTAGCTTTTTCTTCCCTCACCCACCTCCCCTTTCATGTTAATGAATCTTCAGGAGGAGTTAGGGAAGGAGTGTTTATTGTATGAATTGTTCTGTTTTTCAGGTTGCCAAGCTAAATGTTGGTACTTCAATCACCACAGTTTTATATCAATCTTGAGCAGCCAAATATTTTTTTCCAAACACGTACATAGACATGAACCAGCATGTAACACAGTCACCTCTCCTTTGGTCACCTTTTCTTCCTACAGGGTTGCAATGGGTAAAACACCTGATAGACAATCACCCAAAACTGGGTTATTTCATTTCCCCTTAAATGAATGCTCCAGTTTCTTGCAAATCTAGCAAAACCTGACCTATTTTATTTTTAAGAGAAAATCTCTTTTCTCTTTAAGAGAAAATCTACAGACTAACACTGTACCTCTAACTTTTAGACCCTGTTGGAAGGTATTTGGTTAATTGCTTTGAGCTGAATGAACTATTGTTTTTCAAGAAGATCCAAACACAAATGCAAACACATCTTCAAAAAACCCGAGCTTTCTGGCATTGTACCATACACCCATCATCTTAGACTAACAACAGTTGGGGTTTTTTTTTGAAGACATAACACATGTCCAAGAAGAGTTAGCTTCACTATCACTTGGCAAAAATTTTCCACGGAAATATACAAAAGTCCAATTTTCTTCAAGTTGAATTGAAACTCTTTGATAAGCTGGATTTGTGTGATTAAACATTAAGCTGATAAAAGGCAGAAGGTATGAGAAATATTTTTTTTGAAAAATAGTCAAAACCATATTACTGCTCAGTTTCCAACCCAACATTGATCCCGCCAGCCCTCTTTGTCTATCTGGAGATAATTTGCATTCCCTTTTGTACTGAAACATTCCACTGGGTAATACAGTATTACTTTAACTAGCATCTGTTATCTTCTCCACTAAGCCCAACTAAATAAACACAATTTGTACCTAGTGTTGATGTACAGCAAATAGAACCCTTCATTGGTTGGCAACAGAATCATAGAATCATAGAATGGTTTGGGTTGAAAGGGACATTTACATGCTATCTAGTCCAACCCCTCTGCTATGAACAGTGACATCTTCAAGTACATCAGGTTGCCCAGAGCTCAGTCCAACAAGGCCTTGAAGACCTCCAGGGATAGGGCATCTGCTATCTCTCTGGGAAACCTGAACGACTGTCTTATCACCCTTGGCATAAAAATTTTTTTCCTTCTATCTAGTTTGAATCTAGGCTTGTTAAATTTAAAATTATTACCCTTTGCCCTATCACTACAAGCCTGGAAAAAAGTTTGTCCCCATCTTTCATATAGGCACCCTTTAAGTGAGGATGTACAATGCCAAAGCCAGAAAAAAGCTTCTCATTGTGGTTTAAATGACTGCAATGGTACTGCATTGGAGCTGCAAAGTCAAATTCCAAGGAAATTTTAATGTAAAATGGACTTCTACAGGTGAGTCTGGACTGGAAAAAGCATAGAAACATTACCAGCAGCAAATGTCCATACAGCCATGTCAGAAAAACAGCAATGATGATGAATGTAAGTTTTCTAAAGTAAAACTACATTTTTAAACATTTCCAGAGAAAAACTATAGCTTTTGCTCTAACAAAAGCAGGATTAATCACTTCCTCTTGACCTGGGGTCTGCCATAAAATATGAACCAGCTTGTAGTATATTGGTGAGAGCTCCAAGGCTCTGCCCTGTGTTGCATTTAACTCTTTATTTATTAAAAATGCTCCAACTGCAGCTGTTCAATATTTATTATTGTTTAACCCATAAGGAAGTGGGAATGCTAAAAGGATTTTATTTTGATCAATGGATTCAATCTTGAAAGGCTTTTGGGTGTGGCTGACTGATTTTTGCAGAGTGAATCTCTACTTTTAACTTCACTCTCCAATCATTTGCAACTCAAGAAAATGTTTTCTAAAAGGATAGTTGAATTTTTATTTTCTTTGACAGTACTACTGGTACAGTTTCAGTCATCAGACAGTGAAAGACCAGAACATGATACATATGTAATCTTGTAGCTGCCATTACCTAATGTAATGGTAATGTTTTCAAGGTTACCAGTCCTATTTCAGTGTTTTATTTCAAGCTGTTTCCAGTAATTACATAGTAGAGCACCTGTGCTGGATGAGCATCAGGGGTATTAAGGCCAGAAATTTCTCAGACAAAAAGAACACTTATTTTTATTTTAAATTGATGATTTTATTTTTTTTTTGTTCAAACAATCCAGCAGAACAGTCAACACCCAAATTTCTGAGTATGTTAAGGCATGAGAAGCAGAAAATTAAAAGGTGCCTGAACAGCAGCAGCTCTAATTGGCATTATTCAAGCTGGCGAAGTACAGATAAAGAGCAGAAAAATGAAAAACTTGAGCTCAGTTCTAAAGAGCCCTTTTCAAAGTGGTTTCAGATTCTACTAGTAACACAGAAAAGGACTCTTATAATTACTTACATTTCTATAAAATTGAGGCATACAGAGAAGTGTGTCATCTCTAAATTCATACATGTAACAAAAAGGCATATAAACAACATGATTATTTGCTAAGCAGACTACGATTTCTTAGTCTTTGGAACGAGAACTGCTACTCCTTGCAATTGATCTATTGATTTCATCATAATTTTGTTTCCAGCTGCAGAAAGAATTTCTTGTATATCCCAAACAATATTATGCCCATATATGTAGCACAGTTGCCGTGTATGTTCATCACCGTTATTTTGTGGTGTGTTCAGAAGTCTTGAGAACCCCAATATGGCATTGATTAGCTGCTAAAAGCATCAGTCTACAACCTAGATCAGCAGACATGTGAAGTCTGATAATGTATGGAATACAGGGGCTGCTGGTTTCAGCTGGGGTATCTAAACTGCTCCATTTTAAAGTAAACAGGTTAATCAGATATTGTCTTCACATTTTCAACAGATTGAGAGTGCAGTTTGAGAAATATTTATGATTGTAAATGAGGTACTCCTGTCAGAGACTCAGCTTCCAGTGAACACAAGTTGATATTGTTTGCTCCTAATTTAGGCAATACAGATTTTACTTGACGCAAATTACATTAATTACCCACTGTAATGTACTTGATAGAGGTGAGTTTATCCACAGCTTCCCTTCCCTTTGTCCATCCCCCTTTTTACACATCTGTTTCCTTTAAGAATAGTAATTTTGCATCTGATAATTCGTGCTCTAGAACACAGGGCAGCCAACTAGAGATAAGCAGGGCTGGGAGAGTCCCCAGGAGATGAGCTAGCCCACACCTTTATCCCAACTGGGACGAGTTATACTTGACAGAAGCTTCTTCAACCTGAAAGCCCTCCAGTATCATTTCCTAAAACACACCCAAGCAGTTTATTCAAGCACTTTGTTTTCCAAGCCTGTCCAAGCTCCCTGCTGCTTCTTGCCTTGAATTAACTTCAGTTTAAATTCTCTACTTTTTGCCCTCTCCAGTATGAATACAGTGAACAGAGGAAAGTTCCTATTTCTTTTTCTCACAGCTTATCACATATTTGAAACTCATCAAGCCCCTTTCACCATAAACCATCTCAAGCACTTCTACCTTTCTTTTGGGTGGAACCACTCATGAATCACTTGTAGCCTACCCTTGTTTCTCCTCTGAGGTCTATGACTAGTTGGTCCAGAGCTTTCTTGAAATGTCCCAGGATAGACATTCCCTGAGGCTGTACCAATACTAAGCAGAGCAGAAGGATTATTCTGCATTTTGCAGGCTGTACTTTTATTCACACTGTAAAATGGCATTCGTCCTTTTTACAGCAACATACTTTTCTTCACTCATAATCACCTGTGGTGTTTTGTAACCCCCTACCAGGGAGACTGGACACAGAGTTCCCTCAATAAAATCAGTCATGATTCCCCAAGTGAGCTTAAGTTTTGCCCAGCATGTAAAAATCTGTGCCCTCCAGTGATCAAAGCAGTCAGTGATCAGACAGACTTCTGAGAGCAAGTCATGCTCTAAAACAAAAGCATTTAATAGAATATCTGAAAACCACAGGACAAATTATATGCACACCTATGGTATTAGGTACCTAATTATCTCCCACAGTTGGATGCTAACCTTACTAAAGAAATCCCTTTTCCTTTTTTCTATTTCCCCATCTTCCCTCAGCATCTTTAGAATTTGGTTGGGCTCATCTATTGGATATTAAATCATGTAATTTCTCCTGAAGATTAAGTAAAGTACCTTGGGGTGTGTGCATAATATAAAAGTCCTCTGATCGTCATACGTATCACCTAACTATACAGACTAGCAGATCCTTAGAACAAGCTAGGTTGGAAGGGACATCTCTGGATGTCTAGTCCAACTCTTGCTCAAAAGCAAATCTGATTTGTCAAGGAAAGATTTTCATCCCCTCTCCCTGGTACATATCGAGGTAATACATGAAAAGAGTGCAAAGACATTTCCCAGACATTTTCTCTCTTCCTTGTAAAGACTTAACAAAGACAACACATGTGTTTTTAATTAGTGACATTGCAAAGTGGCAAGTATTTTAGCCACTGTGGCTGACATCGTATAAAGTGTCCTTTGTGTTTCATCAGTCTCTAGAACATGTATGCCTTTATTACAGCAACTGGGCAAGTCAAATCTGGTGATTTCACCTTGGGCTTCTTTACTTTAAATCTATAAATATTTGTCTTAATGTCAGATACAAAATCCCTAACAAGATTTCAGGTGCAGGTTTTACACACAATTGATGGAAGGAGCAATCAGCAGTGAGGACAGTATTAGAAATGCAAGAGTTAAAGCATCTTCATCAGAAATTAAAGTTATGTTTTCTATTATTCCATTTTTGTTAAGTTTTTTTGGAAGAAATAAGTCTTATCAGCCTTAATGGGTTTTAGTCATTCTTAACAGATACCTAATGAGCTCTCCAATTATGTAAAGAATAATTCAATTCATACATTACTGTATCTCTTCACAGAAAGTTTCCCCCCTTCAGAAATGACTCACTCAAGGTCATAAAATAAACCAGAGGTAGTAACAGGACTGGAGCTCAGGTGTTCCTGCCTAGTGACCTAAAAAGTAATCTTTTAAATGATGTGTGATTTTCTCTATATTCTATATTTTCTCTATATTTCTATCTCTCTATATAGAGAGATTTACTCTCTATTTAAATAATTTTAATCTCTGACTTGCATTAACCAGCTACAAACACAAGCTGCACTGATGTTTATAGCCCCACTCTTTAGCATCAACAGCAAACCAAAACCACAACGCTTACAATGAATACAACCAGAACACTCCAAAAATTTAAAACAGAAAAAAAGAGTGAAAAAAAAAAAAAGAAATAAATAGAGAGGAGCTTTCTGACTCACATACAAGTCCATGAAACTGAACTTTGCGCATTTCATAAGAAGGGATACCTTAGATAAAACAGCCTATGAAGCCTCATGATGCACAATGGTACAAAATGGAAACTGAAAATATTTCTCTCAAGGGAAAGCAGAAACATCATCCAGTAATTCTGAAGTTATTTGTTAAAGAGGAAAGGAGCTGTAAATACTTAAAACATCCTTTGTTTTAAGTAAACACCTAATTGAAGATGATTTAAGTCTTTCTTTGCATCTTGACACAAAATATTGCAAAAGAGGAGAAAAAAATATACAAACTGCTTACCAGCAAGGCTGTTTGCCAGGCAGATATTTCATCCAAAACTTGCACGATGCTCTATTTCCACAGAGTCCATATACTATTACCAGGGCCCTATGAAATGATAAAGAGAAAACAAACTATAATTCCTTGAGCAATACTGTAAATAAGACATACAAGTACAATATTAGTAAGCAAAACTGGATGTTATCAAATTTTCTTCTTATATCTGATAGAAGAGGGCAGCTATTATTATAAGGCGTTTTAACTAAGTTAATGATTGGAGCAAATTACATTTGAAAATAACACCATGAATTGCTGACAAATGAATAATTTTACTTTGTCAAAAAGTGTCGATTAATCCATATTATTAAAAAAAATATTAATTATATGAAATAGCTATAAACTACATTGTGTCCATCTACTTTATTGCAGAGATTTTTTCTGGCGCAATGGCAATCTTACTAGAAAACTCAAAATTTTGGGAAAAAAAAAAAAAAAAGGTGATTTTTGTTGTTCTGAGTTACCTCCTTAAAGTTTAGTCTAATCTAGTTATTAGACTCTCCTCTGAAGCTGGTAGGGAAAGAGAATCATCTCTGAGAGCAAATTAGGACACCTGTGGGGATGCCCCTCTTCCCACAGGTTGTTTAGATGATCTGTTCAAACAGACCTGCCAGCTAGTTAACTTAGACAATATGACTCCCACCCAGAAAGCGTAAAGCAAACAGGAAGAACAAATAAATACAGGTTAAATTGTCAATTTTTATTTCAATTGTATTTAGCCGTCTCCCATTCCTGCAACCTGCCACGTGACAGTGATTTAGAAGGTAGATTCCTGCACGGTTGTGTAATTCTGCTCTCAGATGCTAGTTCAGGCTTTAATACAATTAACACTTTCTCATCAAAAATATGGCTTTAGGATCAGAAAAGTACAGCAGATTAGACTTCGGGTACCTTCCCCAAGGTCTCCACTGAGAGGATGAGAGAAGCAAGTAAATCAACTTTAAGGCTGCTATTTCAGAGTGAGGGATCAGAGCACAGAAACCCTTATTCAAGACCCCTATCTGGATACACTTTTCCTATCTTAAGCATTAGTAGGACTCATCAAGCTTAATGTTTACAAAGAAACTGCAGTATACCCTGGGTACAATGTAAATATTTTACAAGTGTGCAGAACCTGCTAAAAAAGATCTTCTTTCACTTTTACTAATGCATCCTTCGTACCAATAACAACCCTAGCACGTGTAACTACTTTATGCAGAAGGAATAATCTTGCCAAATATGAGGCGGTTGCTGAGATACAGCCCAGTCTGTCCAACGAAGAACAAATACCGCATTTCAATCTGCTTTTAGTGAGTCCAGGAGCATTCTCAGCCTAAATGCTCTTTAAGAATATTCTCCCTCTTAACACACACCAATTAGAAGTAGGAAAAGCAGATGGTCAAAATAAATTAGAGATAGCATACCAGCCCTGTCTCAGATCACCACCATTGGCAGATCTAAGCAGAAGCACCAGCCAGTCAGTAGTTAGGAAAAGAAGTATATGTATTTTTTTCCTCCATCCCTTTCCGGAACAAAATTGGAGAGGCACTGCAGCTGCTGGAGTACTCAGTTTGCAAAGCCAAAGAAAGCAGAAATCTGGCCAGGGATATACAGAGTCCAAAAAACTTGCAGATAGTATTTTGATTCCTTGATGTTGCAAACACTACAAACACTTCAAACTTCCAATGAAGAGAATGGCTTTCACACTAATTTATGGCTGCATGGTATGGAGGCCCTACACATACGTTTTCCTTGTATAGAATCAAAGAATCATAGAACTGTTAGAGTTGGAAGGGACCTTGAAGATCATGGAGTTCCAACCCCCCTGCCATGGGCAGAGACACCTCCCACCAGGCCAGGTTGCTCAAAGCCCCATCCAGCCTGGCCTTGAACACCTCCAGGGATGGGGCAGCCACAACTTTTCTGGGCAACCTGTTCCAGTGCCTCACCACCCTCACAGGAAAGGATGTCTTCCTAATATTCAATCTAAATCTCCCCTCTTCCAATTTAAAACCATTACCCCTCATCCTATCACTATACTCCCTCACGAAGAGTCCCTCTCCTGCTCTCCTGTATCTCCCTTCAGATCCTGGAAGGCTGCTATAATCTTTCCCCAGAGCCTTCTCTTCTCCAGGCTGAACAGACCCAGCTCCCTCAGCCTGCACTCATAGGAGAGGTGCTCCATCCCTCTAATCATCTTCTTGGCCCTCTGCTGGAGCCATTCCAATAGTTTTATGTCCTTTCTATGTTGAGGACCCCGGAGCTGGACACAGGACTCCAGATGGAGTCTCATGAGTGCAGAGTAGAGGGGGAGAATCACCTCCTGCAACCTGCTGGTCACGCTTTTTTTGATGCAGCCCAGGATACGGTTGGCTTTCTGGGCTGCCAGTGTGAACTGCCGGTTCATGTTGACCTTCTCATCCAGGAGCACTCCCAAGTCCTTCTCCTCAGGGCTGGTCTCCAGCCATTCTCTGCACAACCTCTATTTGTGCCTGGGATTACCATGTGCCAGGTGCAGGGCCCTGCACTTGGCTTGGCTGAACTTAATGAGATTTGCATTCTACCTCTCAAGCCTGTCCAGGTCCCTCTGGATGGCATTCCTTCCCTCCAGCATGTTGACTGTGCCACTGAGCTTGGTGTCAAGAGCAAACTTGCTGAGAGTGAACTCCACATCATCATATACATTGCTGAAAAGGTCCAGACATTACCAGGCACTAGAAGACCTAAAGCTACCAAGTTTCTCAGGTCTGATAAAGGTAAGTAGAAAAACTTTTGCAGTTTCTAGGTGGAAACTGGTACAATGGCTTTTGGGAAATCAGAAACAACTGCACAGCAAGAACATCTGCTACCAAAAACATTAGTGTCACAACAGGATCAGGGTAGTCAAACCTTGTTTCTAACATGACAGCTCTGTTAATCATCAGAATGAGCCCTAGTGACAGTAATTTTCAGATTTTTTGGATGATTTTGGGTTGGTTTTTTTTGCTTGTTTGTTTGTTCATCTTTATGGTGAAGGCTCCAGCTCCTCCATGGAGATCCTAGACTAGGATTGCACTGGATCCCCTTTAAGGACTTTAAAAATCCCTTCCAAACCAAACCTTTCTATGATTCTTTTCAACTTCTTGTACAACATGAATAAAAGGCAGAAACAGTAAAATCACAGTCCAAATAAATCCTCTACAGGATTATCTCACCAAAATGAAGGAGACTGCATGGAGAAACCTGGAGTAAACAGAGTAAACCAGTATTCAAAGCCACATTATATATAAGAAATTAGTTCAGGACCTTTCAGCCAAGGAGTAGGGTGGTATTCAGGCCTTGTCCATGAGTGAATTCAAAGGAATGAGTAGATGGATGTAATCTTTCAAAATACACATTGATGCAGCTTCCTGAGTTGAGTAAAGAATTCAGTTCTTGTCTTGCCTGAGGTACTGCCTTGATTACACCTTAAACATGAACCTTATTCAGTGAACTAAGAAAATATGAGAGATTATATTATATTAT
>VZRU01021338.1:349498-378381 GCA_013398155.1 Pedionomus torquatus | reverse complement strand
ATTCAGGTCCCTTCCAACTCTAAACATTCTATGATTCTATGATTGTATATAGAATAAAGTGTAAATACTAAAAGATTTAAGGAATTTCTTTCAGATGAAAAAGAAAAAACGTTCCCTCCTGCACTGAATGGAAAGCTCAAAAAGTCTCACAAAACCTGCCATAAAACAGATGTGTCTCAGTTCAGCTGTAAGAGCTTAATGAAACAGATACATGGGTGGGGTTGAGGAAGACAGAGGAAAAGGGAAGGAGGCAAAAGGGGTACAGTCACACGTGATGGAGAAGACTCATTGCAACGATCAGGCTAAATCACAGTCTGTGTCCAGGCCAGAAAGGACTTCACAAGGCAAAGAGTAATGGCAGCCAGGTTTAGATGGAGGAGAAGAAAGGCGGATAAAAAGGAAAGAAAACAAAATAAATTTCAAATGAATGAGAGTATCTCATTCCTATCTCCTCCCCAAGACTGTAGGGTAGGATGTGCAGCAAGTACAAACCCAAAGGAATAAGACACACTACGCCTTTTAAGGATGTGCAGTTTGTGACAGGCAGCCTGAAATAAAAGAGGACATTAGAGATATACCTCATCCTGTACATTGGAACACCTGATGCTTTGCTAAGGCAGTTGAGCTAATCGACCTGCCTCCATGTTTCCAGAAGTTAATCACAACGAGCTGAAATTTCATCAACCTAGCATTTATTATTGAAAACCTTTGTCTTACTGGTGAGAAAGTGAGAGAAAGTGAAGAAAGATCTAAATGCACAGATTCATTACTGGACCAAAAGAACAGATTCACATCTACCAACCTCCAAATATTACGGTTTGCTTTATATGTTTAAAAATGAGCTAAACAAGCTATGAAAAGTAATAAGTCATCTGAATGCTGAGTGAAACGAGAGTGATCTCTGCCATTGCAGAACAGTTAAAGATGCAAGTATGCCTGTAAGGTTTTGTTCTTTGCTCGTTTTTTCTCATTCTACCTTATAAATAGAATACAAATTGCCTATCACAATTGTATGAAAGTTTTCTATCAACTGTTTTACTTTTTCATACAATCTTTTTTATTGCAGTTGGATTTTTTTCCCCCCAGTTGTACCACTAGAAAGTGTAAATACTTTATGCTGCATCTAATTGACACAGCTGCATTTAAAATTTAAAAAGTCAGGCATTTTGCAGCAGAGAATTAAGTATCTAACATGTCACGAGCGTTATAAGATACCATTTGTTTTCAACCAGAATTGCATAATTGGATAACCCAGTCCCTGCACAACTAGCGGCTATTGTGCTTTGACATGTCATCCTGAACGTCTTTTGTTTATGATAAACAATTCTTTTTAGTGTTTCCACTCTTGCTGGAGGGTTTTCTACCTCTTTATATTCTATTTTTCTTGCTCGTCTAACAGCTTTATTCAAGAGAAATAACTTCTGAATACATTGGTTTTTGTCCCTTAGACCTTGCACTGGTGACTATTTTATAGTTGGGCCACTCTTAAAGTAGATAGATTTCTACTTGGAGAAAAGATATGTCACAATCACACTGGCCAGAGCTTTGGGAAACCTTTGTATGTGGGAAGTTGTGCCACATGGTGCAAATGAATAGAATCATGCAATCCAAGCATTCCCAGATATCCATTTTGGTTAGAAAAAAAAACTTTTTATACCATTTCAGCTTTTTCAGGCTTGTTCAAATCTGGGAATTACAGAACTGTGGAAATATCATATCATTGCATATAACACCATTTGAATTGGAGTCCTACTGTGTTAGGCATTGCACACAAATTACATCCAGATTACCCTTTAGCCCTAATTGCTCTCAGTTTTTATTTATAGGCTTAAAGGAAGAGACTGCCAGCCACACTAAGTTCTAGTCTTCTTTAATAATTACTTACAGATACTTCCCACTGAGAACAAAACCAGCTGCCATTTTCCATTATCTATGGCAATCATTCACAAAAGAATAGAAAGCCACCCTCCTAAAATAGTACCTCTGACCTTCAGAGAAAGTGGAGATTTACACCAGCAGCTTTAAGTGAAAACTAATGTAGCCAACTAGGGTCCAAGAATGGATGAAAATGAGTTTTGAGTTGTAACTAAGCAATAAAACCATACCTTTTTCAATGCATTCTAATAGTTACAGCATCATAACTTAAGATGCATTACATGGAACATGTTTATTGATTGTTTTGCACTGAATTCTCAGGACTTACAGATGCTGCTCTACTGAAGATGTCTTGTTTTGCCACGTGGACAAGAACAGAAGCTAGAGCAGGGGTAGGAAAATGGATAGATAGCTCCACATCATTATATCATTGCTAACACAAGCGTTTTCCATGACAAGTGGCTGCTTGGAAATAGGATTTTGACTGGAAATCAGTTTAGAGTTAGATTATGCAAATTCTATAGAGTTTTTTTTATATTAAAGTCAACAACATGTGACTTCAGAAGGTCTGTTTTGTTGATAATGTACTACTAAAACATCATAAAAACAGGCAGAAATTCTCCAGTGGTAGCAAAATGCAGTGTGACAGCCAGAGACAAAGATGCCAACTGCTGCTGAGTGATCATCAGTGTATTTCTTACAAGTACCTTCATTTTGTTTTTCTTAGAAGTTACTTCAACCAGGTGAAGAGGAGAAATAAAAGGGGCTGTTATGCCAGTGTCTTTTGAGACATTTCATTAAAAACAATGTTTTTAATGCACTATGAACATCTTTCAGTCCAAGAAAGTCCAGCTTCACTTAGAATCATAGAACAGTTTGGGCTGGAAGGGATTTTAAAGATCATCAAGTTCCAACCCCCCTGCCATGGGCAGAGACACCTCCCACCAGACCAGCTTGCTCCAAGCCCCATCCAGCCTGGCCTTCAACACCTCCATGGATGGGGCAGCCACAGCTTCTCTGGGCAACTGTTTCAGTGTCTCACCACTCTCACAGGAAGCAATTTCTTCCTAATATCTAGTATAAATCTCCCCTATTTCAGTTTAACACTGTTATTCCTTGTCCTATCTCTCCACTCCCTGATAAAGAGTCCTTCCCCATCTCTTCTGTAGGCCCCTTTCAAGTATTGAAAAGCTTCTCTAAGGTCTCCCTGGAGCCTTCGCTTCTCCAGACTGAACAGTTAGACTGTTTTTGTCCTTTGTCCATTTTATGTATTGTGTATTTATATTTCTTGAAGGAAAGGAAACAACATACATCTTGCTGGAAGAATCTGGATAAGATGTTGACGATGATGCATTTTAAAGAAATAAGATGGTGCTGATCCTATTGCATCAAAGTATGGAGAAACTCCTGATTATGCTGAGTTTGCTGCTTGGTGAATGGCTTTCTCAAGAGCCTTAGTTGGGAGGAGCATGTTGGTTTGGCTGGCTATGCTATCTTTGAGGCCTGTACTGTAATTTATTATCAGTTTTCAAGACATATCATAACTTTATTGTGTAGGATGGGGTTAACAAGTAGCAAAAAGACCCAGGTTTTACAGGTACTGTTGCAGTGTATTACAGTTAAATATTCACAGTCGCAAATTAGAGAAATCCAACTGGAAATCAGAAAATTATTGTAATATTTTGCAATATTACTATGGATGCAATGCGAAATGTGTGGTCAGTATCCCTCTGTAACTTGGAAAGATCTCTCCTATGACAAGAGCTGAGCTAATGTAACATTAAGAAACACTGGAGATACAGCTGATACTTGATAAATCAGGCCTGCTTGCAGAAGATGTCAGTGCTCATTTTTCTTCCAGTAGCCTTTAAATAAAAATAAGTGACATTCTGACTTGTACCAGAATCTCTAATGAAACTGATAGGCTGTTGAAATAATAACCTGGCAAATCAACACGGGTATATGTATAGATCATTCTCCTGCACCTTCTCACTTAGGAAGCTAATTTCTCCTATCCACTTTGTTATTAAATCACACACATGGAAGAGGGGAAAAAAATAAGATATACTAGGAGCACAGCATGCATGAAAGAACTTATAGCTTTAAAGCAGATGGAATGAAATGAAAATCTGGCTTTAAATTCTCTTCATCCACACAATGTATTGTCATTCAAGTTACTCTGGGAACTCAGGTCACCTGCACTTTGATTCCTCTTCAGATTTTTCGGCTGACAAAGGAAGTACTAGAACGATATTACTTCAAAATGAATTTATGTTTACATCTATTTTGACTGTGTATTACTTTAAGTGTGATATGAAGGAGCAGCCACTATTTAAATCCCTAACATTAGGTATTTACACATACTACGTCGATATATCTCACGGGGATATTCACAAAGGCTAACTTAAGACTCAGACTACTAATTTCCCCAGGTTTCCGTTAAAGTCGGTTCAGGGAAGGGATCCTCCAGATAGGAATTCACATTAGAAGCCTAACTTTTGTTAGTTTTTCTGACCGTCCCCCAAAGAGTATCATTTTATGACTAATTGACATCCTCAGTCAATTCTCTTACAAACAAACACCTTCCTCAAACATACAGACAGCATAAAATTGGTCTCTTGCTGGCATTCTCAGTGCTCTTTCACAGTAGCATCCATTCCTTTCAAGTTATTACAGTTATATTGCAAAATACCACTTTAAGAGTAGGGTTGCTGTATTAAGCAGTGCTCAGCACTTGAATCGTCACTGCATCACTTTTTTTAGTATCGCTAGATTGAAACGTCAAGCCATGCTCCACCCATTTGTCTGAGTGACCCACATTTAGAGTACAGACGATGCTTCCTGAGTTAGCACTACATGGAAGAGAAGATCCTAAAATATCTATAGGAAGAAAAAAAAGGAAATATTTATAGGAAAAAATATCTGTAGGAAAAATAAAAATATCTAAATATCTAAAATATCTAAAGAAAAAAAAAGGAACTGGACAAGTCTAAAAAAATAAGCACTTATTAGCATTCTCACATCTACACAGAATTCCAAAGTGTGATCCTTGGGACAATAAAGAATAACTCTTCACTGTGCTGTTGCACAGTGTGCAACCGTGCAGCCTTTATGTGAAAAAGAAGTTTTCTCCTTGGAGTTTCATATGGTATGGTAAAATGTTCACGAAGCCACTCTGTTAAAACCACTCAAAATCAGTTATCTAGTAATGTGAAGAATCATGTAGTAATTTCCAGGATTCATCACAGAAAATCTAGAGCTACTTGTCAGCATCTCAGATCACCTCATGAATGCTGTATAGATTTTAATGGGAAGAAAAGGACTGACAAACTGCCCATGGTGATGTGCCTGGTCACTGTAATGACTCTGTTATGTGCTGCTGGTTGGCACTGCTAGTGTCCATTATCACCAATCCATTCTTAAAACTCATTTACAAAATTCATTTACTGTCAGCTCTTCTCTGGTCTACAATAGTTAGAAATGTGTCACTCATGCTGCAAAAAGAAGGGAAGCAAACTGCTCATCTTACGTGATACGTATTTGCAAAATGAAGTCCAAAGTCTAATCTTTCTTAAGTTCATAATATTTTTTTTTCATTACTTTCTGTATTATTTGCTGTAAATAGACTCTGTTTCCTGTTTATATCAAAAATAGTTCAGCAGGCCAAATTTTAACTTGAAAGAAACTTTTATATAAAGATTTTCATTTTAAATGTTTGAAAATGTTCGTAGAAAGAGAAGACTGCCTATGAACAGAGTGGAAACTGAACTGAATCCTTTTTGTGACTGGGGAAAACCTCAGCAATTTTTCATCCCTTACTGGGCAGCTTTGCATTTTATAGCATCTCAAACACTGAAAGTGCAAAAAGAACAAATAAGTGTTATTAGAAAATGAGATTTTATCCATCTCATGAAAAAAAGCTCAAGATTCCTTAGTAGGCCAATGATGTAGAAGTTTACAGCAGTGTGAATTCCAGCTCAAAAGTTCTGTCATCACTGATCACAAATGCTTGAGATGACAAAAGTTTTATAGTGGTTTGAAACCATGAAGATATCAGGCTTCCAACAGAGCTTATTTCCAAAAGTTTTCAATCTGAAGAAGGCTTTTTCCTACAATTAACAAGGAGGGACAAATGGAGACCCTAGGGAGAGATTCATCACACCTAAGTCAGACATCTGCATCTGAGCTAGTCACCCTAGGCTCCCTTTCCAGTCAACAAGAGTGAATAACACTTTTACAGTACAAGACATCTGTCTCTTTTAGACCTCTCCTTTAGGATGACATGTTTTTCCACTGTTTCTCTTTGTTGGTGATAACTGGAGCTTGGATAACTATCTCGGATAGCAGATAGTTATCTATCTATCTATCTATCTATCTATCTATCTATCTATCTATCTATCTATCTATCTATCTACCTCTGCTATGTCCAGACCTTCCAGAGTGGGCATGGTTGTACACGTGAACATGGGTTATGTTCCTCAGTATCAGCTGCCACACTGAGAACACAGTAATGTAATATACCACAGATGTTGAATTTTCTTACATTTGAGAAAAGAGGTTGAGTTCAATGTAACAGACTTCTTAATAATGATATTTCACTGAATACATGAAATTTATTTTTCTTGTCATTTTTACTAACCGTGCTGAAGGGACTTGATCTTTTACAGCATTTTTTTGAGAGCTCATATCATGGATCAGAAAAATACTGTTAGGTATTTTACTGTTAGGTTAGTGTTAGATATATGTCAAGACTCCTAACGTTTATTCCCAGTGACTACTTTCATATCTCAATTGACAATGGGGAGATTTTCCCTCTCCCTGCTTTGCATTACCTTAGTGGTTCAGCCCTTTTGAATACGTGTGCGTTCTTAAAGTATGTCTTCTTATTACACCTTGTGCATACTGCTATTCTCCAGCTAGATTGCTCACAATGAGATTTATTTTTAAGAAATGTTTTTTTGCATCCAAACCAACATAAGACAAAAAAAGACTGTTTCTTCTACACATAACCTCAAGAAATAAGAAAAACTTTCCTTGAAGAAACATTTGGAAAAAGGATCTATTGTGATTAAATGGATAGTAACTAAAATAAAAAGATTCAGGAAATCTCATCAGCTGAAGATGATTAGATGCTGGGAAAGTATTAGGTGGAAACATGTTCTGTTCATCCTTTTCTCCTGCATCTGGCTTCCAGCCTCTGTTAGAGAAATGGCAATGTGCTGGGTAGGCCCAGGTTCTCCACCAGTTCAGCCCATCTGAACATAAATTGAAAAGTTCAGAATGTACCTACCATGTGAAATGGTGACCAAACAACACAGAGCATTCTTCCTTGCTCTAATTAAACTCAGTTCTGTAGCTGGAAAACGTTAGTGTTATTCTTTGCTCTCTAACACTGCTTCGGATGCTCTTCAGGTTGCTGAATTAATTTCATTGCTCTACATAAAGAGCAACGAATTAAAAATATTTGAAGTTCTATATATTTCTGCTTAGCCCAATTCAGGTCTGACCTTTTTTCAATGTTTGTAACTCATTAAGTGGAATAAATAACATTGATTAGCATTTGGTTGTTAATAAAGGCTAAGTCCTTGAACATTTTATATAACATCTCTAAAAACCAATTTAGACGCATCAGTTCCTGCATCTACAAAACGTACATAAAGAAGCCTGTTTCTGTGTGCAAGGGAGTATCTAAACTCAGTCCTTTCTGAGAGAAATCAGGAGCCAGTAAATTAAGTGGGCAGAATGTTTGTATATCGATTGAGCTAAACTAAAAAATACTGTACTGAATTCTTAAACAGAAAACATTAGGATGGATTCTGGTGGGTATTCTTGTAGGAATAAATCTCTTACCATCTCTCTTACTCTTTCAGCCAAACAGACATTGCAAATAAAAAGCAAGGAAAGCTTTTGATTTCTAATTCCATTGATTCAGTTTTCACTCTGAGACTCTGTATTCATCCAACATTTCCAACACTAACCTCATGAGTCTTATTTTATTTCATTTAAATTAGGTAGATCAGGAAAAAGGCAGAAATGAAAATGCAAACTTACTGATACTGGCCTTGTAATAAAAAACTCAGTCATTAGTTTCTATGTCAAATCAACAGTTCCTTATCTCAACATTTTTTTTCCTCAATTGGGAAAAAGGAAAACATGGTAGGGATTTCAGTTTAAGATATAACAACAGTGTCCAGAGCTAAATTCAGTAATGAATCAAGTGGCAGTGGAAAGGGATGTTGATGGTTTCCTCTATTCATCCTTTGCATTGCAAAGACTCATATATCTATCTTACACTCTGGAGAGTCATTACAAGAGCAGACTTAAATCTTGTGTTCCAGCTAACCGTCTTGAAACCTGTGTTCAAGACCAGCTCAGGAGGGTAGAAAGGTGTCACTGTGTCACCTCTTGTCTGATACACTTTGTCTTACACTGGTGATCTTACACAAAACTTGCTGCAATTGCATTGTGTGCAAAAATCTGGAGTTTCTGAATAATGTAAAGGAATGTATTCAACATTTCCCTTGTCTTCATAGATTTAAAGTTAGAACAAACCGTTAAAATACCTGTCTGATCTCTGGGCAAGCACATGGCTAGAGAACTTAACTCACTAATTCTTTTACAAAATTTACATCTCCCATTTGAACTACCGCAAACTTAATTGAAGCATATCCAGTCTCAACTTTTAGACTTCAGGTGGTTAGGAATCCATTGTACACTTAGGAAAGATTTTCCAATGCATAATTAGCTTTACTTAGAATATATACCTTGTTTCTAGCCTGGGTTTTTCTAGCATCAGCTTCAACCCACTGAAACTCATTATGACTTTCCAGTAAATTAAAAAGCCATTACCATCAGATGGCTTTCCTTACTTAAATGCTTGTAGACCATCATGAAATCACCTCTTAAACTTCATTATAAAATAAATTGATTAGGAACTTTTACTATATCTACTTAAAATACATTAAATGGTTGTTGAAGTTATTAGGTAGCAAATATACCGGTATGTTCTCTAAAGACTTTCATAACCTCTCCAGTGAATCATAAACCCAATATTCGTGAGTGGTAGTTCTTTCTTGAAACATGGAATAACATAAAGTGGAAACATAAATGTGCAATGAAATGCTTTCTCACACACCTTGTCAGTGTACATAGAGACTTTCTCAGCCTGCAGCACATTTCAGAAGAGAGGGGCATGGTTTTACATTCTTCAACTGTAAAATTCTTCCTCTCTTTCTGCCTCCCAAGTCTAACAGGTTGTTTTCCAAAAGCTCCCAAATGTTCCATTTCTTGTCCTCCTCACAAAATCCATTCTGTGCCTCTCTTCCACCTAGTAGTGTTCAGTCTTCTGTTGATAATGGAATTTCCCCTTGTAGCTTTATAATAGAAAACATATAATTTAAATACTAAAGTTTTCACACATCTATATTTGAATCCAATTATCTTACTCTGTAAATTGTTATCCTCTCTTGTTATCCAAAACAAGTTAGATATATAAACCTCTGCTGTTCTTTTCTCCTATGAACTTAGGTGGAACCTCAGTGTTAAAACTAGTTAAGAGCTACAGTTAGCTTCAATAAGCCTTATATTTTCTTTCAGCTTTCTCTCAATCCATAAATTGTTGTAAAACTTGTTATTCTGGAATGTCTCCTCCAGCAAGAACATGCTTCAAGAATGAAAAATAGTTGTCACTAGTTTTTGAGATCAATTCATGACAGCAACAATATATTCAAGCTATGAATGGTGTTCAGTGGAGTCTACCCCTTGCTTCCATTGCCTGCTATTAAAAGTAGTTGCTATACACCTGATTTGGATCGATCTGGCTTGGACTGTAAAATTCTTTTATGTATCTGTAGCTGTATTTTGTGCCACTTTCTGTAAGAAATGAGGGGATCAATACATCTTTTTCCTTTGTGATTGTATAGCGCAATGGTTAGGTAGATATAGTAGTTAGACAGCTAACTTACAACAGACATGGTTTGACTACCATTAGCTGTTGCTGAAGCTGATAAACTTATAACTTCTATTGTTCAAGCTGTACATTTGGGCACAAAACAACTCTGGGCAATCCTGCCTAACTTCTATGGGTGAGGATGAGAATGTCAGCTGTGGAAAACGGGAAAAGTTCCACAATCTGAAAGGTGTATTCATTTTAGCACTTTTTTATCCTTCAATAATTTTTAAGATGGCTCTGAATTATGAAGCTGGAATTGCACCAGCCCCTGTCTGTTCCAGAGTGGTGCAGCTGTATTAGGCTGTAAGGTTTCTTGGTCCACAAGTAGCAAATAATTTGCCTTTCAATGTGCTGTACTATCTTGGTATTTTGTTATACACATAATTCCTGTCCCATGGATTTGCATAGGTAACAGCTTCAATTCCTCCTTCAAACTTGATGGAAATTTCAAAAGTTGTGTTATGATGTCATGGATTGTCAACATCTCACTGCTAAATAGAGTGAATTATAAATATATCTATATAGGGATATCCAAATATTTAGTATGTTCAGCTTGTCCCTCATCCTTGCTTCGGACTTATTTGCTAGGCTAGTATGTGAGTAATCCATCTATTCATGCAGACATCAGAATGGCAACACAAATAGTTACTTATGCCGATTTGACTTGACAATCTCTCTTCCTTCCTTTTTTCTAGTACTTTTTTTTTTTTTTTTTCGTAACTATTTCTCTTGACACAGCTCCAGCTACTTCTCTCAGCCTCTAAGTCGCAAAGCTACCATCTGGCCTGTATCTTGGAAAAGCTGTTCTCAGTGTAGAATCTCCCTTATTTGACACTCCAGCTAAGACTTCTTATACTCTCTACTCCTACTATCCTAGGCATGCTAATAAAAAAACAACAACAAAGATTACTAAATGAAACTGAAGTGAAAGTTTGATGGCAGGAAAATAATTCATGCCAAAGATGCTGAACAAATTTGAATTCACGTCAAATACCAACAATCTGCTTATTTGGCATTAAAAAAAAATAATAAATAAAAAAAAATTCCTCCCACCCCAAACACCAAAAATCCCACCTCACGTGATTCTGCAGCAGATGCTGTGGGAAGAACTACACACTCCATCATGACACACTTGATCCGACATCCTACTTCCTGCTGTTACATTACTAGAGAGTATGAAAACATCACCAATCAATCTTTCCAGTCTTTCCATTCCTTACATGAAACAAGAAAGCTCATGAATTTTTCTTTAGAATATTTTTATTTTTATTGTAGCGTATCAAAATATTACCCTTAGCTTCGTTTTTCCTCATTGTTTTAAGAACAGTGAGTGAATCAGCATTACTTGGAATGAAGTAATGCAATATGCGACACTAATTGTACAAATTTTCCCTGAGTTAACACTTTCCAAATTTGATTTGCAATACTCATACTCTGATCTTTGATTTGTCAAGCGCTAACTGTACAGCAGTACAGGGGGTAGCAAGCAGGGGCAGAGCAGCAAATCACGTTAATTCAATTATGACAGAGACTGCTTGTGGTATTTTGAAAAAAATAAGAAGGCCTACACAAATTGAAACTTCATGGTGAAAATAAGTTTCACAGAATTCTGCAAGAAGAAATCGAATCTGGACACTACTGTCACTTGAGAAAGTAAATGAAAGATGAATGTTTTTTACTCTAGCATTTTATTCTAGGTTTTTTTGTTTATTGTTTTATTATTATTATTATTATTATTTGCTTTTTTTTATAGTTCTGCATGTTCTTTTGATGAGAAAACATATGGTTCCAGAGGCCAAAGTCTATTGAATAGCCCACTAAATCATATGACACGCAGAGGATAATTTCTTACAAGATCATACTGGATCACTGGTTAATGCTCTTGTGTTCAGACACTTGTGTAGAACTGGTCAACACCAGATGTGACAGAAGAATATGTAAACCTCAAATACTGGATATTGCAGGGTGAAAAAGTTGTGCTCAACAGCATAAAGTACAACAGACTGCAGTGGTATTCCTCAGGGGTCAGTCCAGAAACCAATCCTGCTTAAAATCTGTGTTAATAACCTGGACAGTGGTACTTTGCAGAAAACGACCCAGAAATCCTGGTGACCAAGAAGTTGAATGTAAGCCAGCAGCTTGCTCTTGTACTGAAGGCCAAACACATATGAGACTGTATAAATAAAAGTGCAAACAGGAGGCCAAGAGAAGTGACTCTTCCCCTCTGTTCAGCACACATGGGATCTGGAAAACAGTGTCCAGTTTTGGGCTCTCATACAAGAAAGACATTTACAGTATCTAGACTGAAGAAAAACAATCAAGATGGCAAGGGGGCT
The DNA here is from genome assembly GCA_013398155.1 of Pedionomus torquatus. Lineage (NCBI taxonomy): Eukaryota > Metazoa > Chordata > Aves > Charadriiformes > Pedionomidae > Pedionomus > Pedionomus torquatus. Next base: position 366,219 of record VZRU01021338.1, on the reverse strand, counting down.
GGCCCACATAATATCTGGGGAGAGACTGAGAGAGCTGGCTTTTCTCAATCTGGAGAAGAGAAAACTAAAGGGAGGCGTTGCCATTGTTTATAACTATCTAATTAGAGAATACAAGGTATATGAAACCAGGCACTTCTTAGAGATACAGAGCAGACCAATGAACAGTAAAGGACAAACTGCAACATGGGAAATTCTGATTATCTATTATGATAAACTTTTTTATATTAGGAGAAACATTAATAAGAAAGGTAATAAAACAACAGAGAGGATGGCATGGAAAGGTTGTGCAATCTCTGTCACTGATGCATTAAAAATCCAACTGGAAAAGACTCCAAGAAATCTGATTTAAGTTGGTCCTGCTTTGAGATGTGAACTGGACAAAATGGTCTCCAGAGATCCCTGCCAATGTAAATTACTCTATGACATTATGTCTTAGTGATTTAAAGCCTAAAGAATTGCTGTGTATTTTCTTATAAATTCTTCTTCTACTTTAGCTACCACTTCTGGATATTCTTGGTGCTGGTAAATGCATTTCAATCCCTCTTGTCTCAAGTCACTTGATAATAGAATTCTACTTATGTCAAGAACAAGTTTTCACTTGTATGTTTATTCTCATTAAGGTGATATCCCTGGTTTTGTTTGACTTTACTTCCCACTGGTATTTTTTTCTATGACACAAATTCTGGGGGTTTTGTTTGAGTTTTTCCATGCTCTTCTTTCTTTTCCTTTTTTTTTTTTTTTTTTCCTTCTAAATTTCTGCTTCTGCAATATTCAGTGTGAGACTGGTGGTCTACACTACATTTCAGATAGGACAGCACTGTTTGTNAAACAAAAAACCCCAAAAAAACACAACCAAAAAAAACCTGAAACAACCCTCAATTTCAAGGTCTATCTCTTACCTACAGGAAAAATAACATCACGTCCCTGTGAAAATAATTCCTGACTGACAAACAGTGTGCAAACCCACAGCATTGTGCCTGCTAACTGAGGGTTCATTCTGCTTAGTATGAAGATACACAAATACAAAATATGACTTTGGCTGCTTGAGCTTCAGTGGTGAACTTGTTTCCAGGCTAAATGGGAAGTGCTATTCTGTAGCTATTCCTTTCTGGCCTCCAGTATGTTAATTTCTCCTAGACTAAAATCCTTATTTTTCAATTAATATTATTAGAAATCTATTTCATGAAGAAAGGGACAGGGTGTAAGACAGGGTATAAGAATTAATATCTTACGCATCAGTTTGGATTTCCAAAAGGCTTTGAATTTTGATCAGCACCAGCTGAAATATATTTGCTTTATGTGAGCTCCTTAGGGCCAATCACACCTCTGGTAAGAATATGGTTGTTACGTAGACCATAGTGCATAGACTTTGACACCCCAACAACTCTATCAATTGAATCAAATTGCATTTATTGTATTAGTTTGTGCTCTGCAGTTCACAGATTTGTATGAAAAAGTTTTTGGGAGAGTGTCTGGCAAAATAATGATGTTTCCTTGACCTACAGTTGACTACAACTACCTTTGCTGCAGTCATACTCAGAGATTCAATATTCCTGCTGGACCACCTCTGTGGTGGCTCACCAAATTAAGGAATGCAATGTAGAGCCACCTGTTCTGCTGTGCCTGTGTGCATGGTGCAGTGTGAAGAGGGTTCAGCATGAGTTTTGAAATTGAGATTATCAGACTAAGACCACTGCTATATCAGATTAAAAAAAAAATAAAATCTATTGAGAATAGAAGGCATGAAGCCCTGTTATCATGCTCTCTTATGAAATTGAGAAGAATGAGTCAGAAAAATGAGGTTAACATTGGTTAGTGGATCTTTTTTAAAAGCAGATTAGATACTGTTACTGTGCATTTTATACATGTTTATTTACCTATGTAAGCAATTAATTTATTTTCCTTAAACTCATTTTTTCTACAGATTACACAAAATCATTTGGCAAGAGGGCACAATATTATATAGGTTGCAATTTAACAAAAAGAGACTATTAGTACAATGTCATATTTCATTGACAAGCACATACTTTTGCAATGTATTAAGGCAAGATCAACTCAAACTTCACATTGTCTTTCCTGGGGAATGCCAAGAGGTAAGAAAGTGTAACATAGCGCCTCTGTTGATTTCATATCTATGCTTTCATAGAAGACAAGGAAATTAGACACTCGGTGCAAAATTTTACCATATATCTGTATGCAGAATTTCTATTAATTGAGAACTGTCTCAGGAAGACTTGATCCCCAAGTTTTAAATTGCCATTTGCCTTTGTGATTAGGTGTTCATGTCCACATAGCAATAAATCAGCACACACACAGTATTGTAGCAGCATGCACCTGAAATTATTGATGGAAGAAAATATCACCATGTTTCACTGAAAATCTCATCAACTAAAAAAATAAATCAGAGCTTCAAAAAAAAGAAAAAATAAAGCTGCCCTACACTCTTCCACCTCTCTTTATTTTTTAACTGTGGCTAGCTACAGCATCCAAATCTGTTTCAGAAGACCACCGAGAATCTCTCAATGTGCTAAATTACTGAGTTGGCATATTTTGAGAAGTTTAGTCCCTGTGACTGGCATGGTGTGAATGATCATACGTCATGTATACCTTAAATAATCTCCAGCAGCCAAGAAAGGAGGTATCAAGACAGCTTTTGAGGAAACATGGAGAACCCTTCTCTAGTCATGTTGATCTTGAAGTGGCCATTACTGATACAATGACATGACAAGCTGGAGAGAGAGGGTTGGATTTTATCTGGACAAATAGGCATAAGTCTTAGTCTGTTTCAAACCACAGTCAGAGGAAAAATTATANTATTCCTTTCCTTATTTCTTCGAGGATCTTTTGTTTTCTAACAGTTGCTGAACCTTCAGCAAAGGGTGCTGTACATAACTATGCTATGCATAAATAAAATATATTAGGCTGGATTTCGAAGAGTAGAGATTTCCAGTAGGGACAACAGTTTAATGATATTTCCCAGAAGAAAATCTAGAAGAAAATAAGAGACAAAAAATAGAGCCTTACAGATGACTAGAAGGGGGAAAAAAAAAAGAAAAAAGATCTCAGGAAAGTGGTGAAAACATTTGCTAAAGACCAATCAAGTGAATGAGTAGTTTGGTGAAAGGGGAATTAAAGTTGAACATCAAAGAAGAGAAGAATCAAGTGGTGGCAGATCACAGTAAAGAAGCTGAACACACTGCAATTAAACATTGAGTGTAAAAAGTGGGATTCAGAGAAGAAGCTTTTGGCTCTAAATAATAGTTTGTATGTGTATTCATAAAGGAAATAGTTTTTAATGAGAAATTCCTTCAATTCTTCAGTAGGAAATTACAGGTTTCATTAGAGAAATATTTGGTGATATTTTTTTTTCTTCCCTCCCTCCCTTTGGTCATTCAGCCCTGCTCATTTTTTGTCTTTGGGGATTTTTTCCTGTTTATTTCAAAAGGACCAGGGCATCAGGTCTTCCTAACAGAAGAAAACTAGGATAGGATAGAAGTGGAGGAAGAAAATTTTGCTAATGTGGAAGGAAAGAGCAAGAATAAGTTTGTGAAACTTTACTCACAAGAGGACAGAGTCCAGGAGGGGAAAACCAGTTAGGATTAGAAACTTAACATATTTGAGAGCTAATAGCAAGAATTCTGCTCAGTTTGGGGGGGTGTGGGGGGTGTGGGGGTGTGTTTGGTTTGGCTTTGGGGTTCTTTTTGCAAAGGTTTCTATTTCCAGAGGACATATATGCTAAAATACCTTTTTTTTTTAAAAAAAAAAATGAACACTCTTTGATATTTTTAGAGACAAAATTGTGAAAAGTGAAAATGTGATTTTAGAGCTGGATAGGGCCACTGGGGTCAGAGGTCAGAGAGGGGACATAAAATAATATAGCAAATGAGGTAAGAAGTCAGAGTCAGACTACTATTATTTCTACATTAAAGACTCAGATATCTGGCAAGTGATATTTATATTAAAACAGTATATTGAAATGCAATACAGGATGCTCTACGCAGTGAAATCCTGGGGAGTTTTTCAGGGTTTTTTTTTTTTGGTCGTTTGTTTTTTTTCTCCCCTTTCTTCTCTCCATGCATTACTACACATATTTTCAGATGCAAGAGAGAAAGGTGACCCACAGAGGACCCCATGGCAAATGCAGCTGATGCTGGCATGGGCACAGTGACTCTGGTCACACTGTAGATTGGAACTCAGCAGCTAATGTAAAGGTTAGGAGAATAAGCTAGTAGCAGTAGTCAAAGGAGGGACGGTGGTGTCATCACTTGAAAAAAATTAAAATTGAAATATGTACAGTAATTTGAATTAATCGTTATAAACTGAGTAAAGAATGATAAATCCAGGCTGAAAGAGCAAGAAAAACTCCACAAGCTTGAAAGAAAAAGACACTAAGAGCACTTTGCAGTAATTTTAATCTGTTTATGATTTAAAATTGAATTATTATTTATAATTAATAAGTATCTACTGACCACATTTTTTCTGTGGAAGGTTTTGAGCTACACAAGACAAAAAGATTGCCTGCTTTGTCAGCCAGATGTAAACTGGGACAATTTCTCTGTTCCTACTCTAATCCTGATCAGTAACAGGTCACTGAATTCCTGTAGCATCTGTATAGGGAAAAGGTGAAAATATCAGGAGTAACATTCTGTCTTATGAGGTAAAACACATGGATGAGCCGTCATTACAACTGATTTTTTCACATTGTTTAGTCAGTTGTAAACTTTATGTCTTATATTTTACAAGTTGCTTGTGTTTATGATTTTTTTCAAATTAAAAAAAAAAATAATAAAACCACAATAGTTAAGTGAATATCCCAGAATAATTTTAAAATGCACCATCAAAGCTATCTTTCAACCTCCAAATTCCCAACTCTTCATCTACCCACTGGAATTGCAACCTCCCTAACTGGCTCTGTGGCACAGCTTTCACTAAATAGCAGCGTTGGAACAGTATTTTAAAAATGGCTACACAGCCTTTTTTTTTTGGGGGGGGGAAACAAATGAATTATGCATCTTAAATATCAACAAATATTTATACAGCTAACAATCTGCAGCTTAAGTGGTCTCTAGAAATTTAAAGAAAGGGCATATTGTAGTACTCCATGATAAACTCAATAATAATTAGAATTCCTACCAGGCTGTTAACTAATGCAGACATATTAAAGCATATTTTTAGCTGAGCTTATTATGTTCTAGTCAAATTTAAAGAAGCATAGCTGAAGGGTAAGACGTAGTAGCATCTGGTCTATTACCAGCTCTACATTGTGCTGTGCCATTTAGACACTGCCAGTGTGGCTGGTTTTGAAATGCAGAAATGAAGTCCTAGATTAATCCGCTATTACTGCTTTAAAAATAGCCTGTGCATAAGCCTCTGCTTTAAAATTCTGTGATTCAGCTTTTCTGAAGGGATACAACCCCCAAAGAAGCAGCCTAAATTACAGATCCAGCTCAGCAGAAGTGATGGAACTTGATCTTTGAGATAGTCTTCTCAGAAACTGCCTTCCAACACTTGTATCCCTGAACATAGCTATAACCTTTTCTTTGATTTAAAGGATCATTAAAAGCAGATTTATTTATTTTTACACTTTAATTTATTTTTTTTTTAACCTCTAACTACTACATGACTGATGTCCGTTTTATGATCAGGAATCTTCACTGTTAAATGGAGGTGGTATAAACAGTAGAGTTACTAATGTTTCTTAAGTGGAACAGATTGCTCTAAGTGACAAAAAATTCTAAATCAAGGAAGAATCTGGGCCTTTACATTGAGTTTTTGGGAGTTATTGTTGCCTGGAAAATCAGTTCTTAAATTCTCTGCAAATGTGTAAGTGATTTGTGTGCTTTCACCCCTCCCTTTACATCTGCTTGCAGGATGACAGTCAGGAAGCCTTGTCAACGGCACATCTAGGTTATGATGGGCTTATTCTCGTGTGTCTGGGCACCACTGGTGCTTGACAAGGTGCGAGATCTGAGGACACGTTGGCAGTGTGGAGCGTGTTGAGCGCCTTGGACAGTGCTATTCAGACACCTCGAGGAATATCTCCCTTGGGTTATTTCACAGAAATGATGTTATAATCTGAGAAGTTGTTCCACCAGATTTGATTTCCCTTAGGAATTGGGAAGAAACAGAATTTAGTTGACTTCAGGCAACAGCACAAATATCTTCAGAGTTCTCATGTCAAGAAAGCAGAAAGAAACAGCAGTCCTAGTCCCATTTACTGGGTATTGCTTGATTTAGGGAGCAAGATAACATGAGAGGGAGTCCAGTCACTTTTGGGAAGGCACACACACGACAATGGGTTTCATGATTTGCAAAGTATTAAAAATAAATGTTGGGTTTTTTTTTTCTTTTATATTGTCAATTTTATTTAATTTTTTAATGAAATGTCATCTAGAGATGTCAGTACATGAGCAACCTTTATTACTATGTCATTTGCATACAATAGGAAGAAGGGAAGGGAAGGGAAGGGAAGGGAAGGGAAGGGAAAGCATGAGCAGAAAAAACAGAGCAACAATCATCAAGTTACAATCAGGTATTGAACAGGGAACAGGGAACCCTTGAAGCTGGGAATCCTATTAGTTTTGAGAATGACTGCCCATTACAGACTGTGCAGGGGGATGCAACACACATACACAAATGTGGATTAGAAGGGAAGGTGCTTCTCAGCGCTGGGTCAGGATAAAACTTATTAAGCTTTCTTTGTAAGACTCTTTTGAGAGCCCGACCAAGCAGAGCATCCTAAGCCATCATTAATACAAATAAATAAGAGCCTAACAGGAATGTGATCCATGTCGTAATGCAACTAACAGGTGCCTAGAGACAAGAAAGCATTTAAGCCATGAAGTAAATGAGAAGGTTATCGATGACACCCTTCTCTCCAGAGAAGTGATCTTCAACACCTTTCAGTTTTCACCACCTTGCTCATTTTTTTCAGCAGGGATATGGGTCCCCTTATAGTGCAGTAAAGCCTGGTGCCAATAGGCTTACTTTTTAATTGCCTTTCATAGGGGCTTTAATAGGAGTGCAGAGATGCCAGAAGAGTCCCAAGAGCACAGGAGGCAGAGCACTGAGGTAGTTCTGCCTGCCCACAGGTGACACTAAGAGATCATATATCCCACATAAGGAATCCAAGAAAGATTGCACCACTCTTACAGTTTTTTAATACCATTACACTGCTACTCAGTGCAAGAAAGTAATTCCATGGCTATTAGCCCTTAAGTGAGAATATCTCTCCCAAGGAACTCTAGCTTCCCTTCACTCTTTCCTTTCCTTGTTGTGATTTCTCCCCTTGTCCTCTAACCACTTTAAGCAGTGCATCTTTTCTCAGCCAGACACAGATGAAATAACAGCATGAAACAACTAATTTTTTTTTCATTTATATATCAATGCAGAAAACTATTTTAGTCATATTTTCTTTTTTATTTTTTTTATTTTAGTGGAAAGGCTAAAGTCAGTTTCTATGTGTCTACACAAAGTGAAGAGTGAAGTGACAAGTAGCATGTAGATGTAATGAATTATTTTGTATTTCTGAAACCAATGTTTATGTAGAGTATTGAGAGATTAGAGTGTACTTTATAAACAAGTTTACTGTTTACGCTCATATTTTTTTAAATATTTTATGTATTTACACAACTTCTGTAATATCTCAGGGCCTCAAAATCCTTTGAAATACTTATGTTGGTAATAGTGGAAAAGAAAAAAATAGAGCTATTATACTTAGCTAACAAAAGAGGATCAGAGGTTCAGACAGATCAGATCCTCCAACATAGGCATCTATACCTGTAAGGGTCTAGAAGAGCAAGTGAAGGTGGATGTTCTCAGGGTACCTGAACAGCCGACTATGCATCCCAATGCTTGAAAGAATTTTATAAACTACTCTGCTAGTTTAAATTAGTGATAACCATCAATGTTGGAGACCAAAGCTGCTTAAAAAATGCCCACCAACACTCTCTCTGTAGCTCCAATTTTATAACAGCTTCAGAAAAATCAAGCCCTTTTGGCTTTTTTAGGCTGTGGCAGACATCTTAGGTCAAACAGTTAACACCAGTTTTCTGCTTTCTACATCGCTGGGCTTATCACTGTCTACAACTACTTGAAAGGATGTTGTAGAGAGGTGGAGAGGTGGACGTCGGTCTTTTTCTATTACAAGTGATAGGACAAGAGGAAATGTCCTCAAGTTATGCCAGGGGATGCTTAAATTGGATATTAGGAAAAAAATCTTCATGGAAAGGATTATCAAAGATTGGAACAGGCTGCCCAGGGAAGTGGTGGAGTCACCATCCCTGGATGTATTTGAAAGACGGGTAGCTGTAGTGCTGAGGGACATGGTTTTTGTGGTGTTTTCGGCAGTGTTAGGTTGGACTCTGTCTGATGGTTGAAATCGATGATCTGAAACATCCCCTCCAACCTCAGCAATTCTATGATTGTTTGAATGTGTTTCTTTTTCCTTGTCTGAGTAAATTTTAACCAGTCTCTGAACTTCGGAGATTCAAAGAACATAATTTTCCCCTGAATGCTAATTAGCTTGATAACTTTGTTTATTTAAAGCTTATTAAGGAGTCTAGGAAATTAATACATAGCTTCATAACATATCTTTCAGGTTTCTTGCAGCTGATTACTTGGAAGGTTGTTTAACAGAACAGCCGTGGCTGACAAAATGATAGTCTTGTGGGATTTGCAAATTACTGAAGGAGCAGGGTTTTTTTGCAAAAGTTGTATCTGTGGGTCATTGAATTGTGTTAGAAGTAAGGTGTTAATTGTGTCAATAAACATAACCGTAGTGACTTTCACAGGCCCCACGATAGCCACTTTTGCCTCAGCTGGGGTTCTTAAAAGTGTTCTTAGACTGCGTTTTTCCACAGTTGACTTGTACCACACAGCTAGCATTTCTCCCTGAGCCATGCACCAAGAAAATTGGAACTGTTGGTGAAACATCCAAAAGACCTGCTCTGCACCAGGCATATAAGCAGTTTAAAAAGAAAACCAATAAATTATTCCCACAGACCACCAATCAGTAATAAAATGGCATTCTCATCAGTAATAACATGACATTTTTGCATTCATGCAAAACCCACCTTCATTGAAATTCACTCGACTCTGCTATTTCTCATTAAAATATTTTTCAAATTGTAAAACTGGAAGTGAATTTGCACAGCCTCATATTTATGACTATGGGGGAAAAGGCAAAATGATACAGGCAATTCTCTGTATATGTAAGGTTTTATGAGGAGTTCCTCTTGAAACAAACTCTGAAATACTCTGTGTTTGACATCACGCTCTTTAGCACTCCATTACAGTTTCAACCACTTCCAAGAGCTTCCATAATTAGTTCTATTGCATCAAGGATACATTTGAGATGAGATTAACTTTACATCCTAGATTTTAGGCAAAGCACTCTTAAGAATAAGTGAGAGCTGAGTGGAAATACCATTGGTTATTGCAGAAAACACTCTAAATAGTTAAAAAGGTAATTTTTCAGCTTCTTATTACACAGTAATTAACAAAAAAATGGGAATAGATTCTATACAATTCACCTCATTTTATAGCTGGTTAGATGACACTAACTTAAAACACCTACATAGCAACAAAGTTCATAAACCATTATGCAGAAAAACGATAATCATTACTAATGGAGTGCTGAATAAGAACCAGATTTTTCTTAGTCATCAGCATAATGCAGAGATTAATAAACCAGATGAATTGGATATTAGGTGAAGCAGCCACTACAATCCTTTTGATTACCTAGAAATTCAGTAGTCCTTTCCTCTTTATTTATTTTCTTCTTTTCCTCCCTGCTTTAAAAAGGTGCATTGATGTTTTGCACAACCTGGTAAATGTCACAGGCTTTTAATGTTTTATTTCCCACTTTTTTCTTCATAATTTATTTAAAAATTATTATTTTTAAAAAAAATAACTCTATGTTTAATCAGCCAGTGTAAAGAAGTCACTGTGATTTTCCTGGAACTCAGAATCATAGAATCATCCAGGCCAGAAGGGGACCTCCAAAGGTCACCTAGTCCGACCTCCCCACAGTCACAGGGACACCCTCAACTAGACCAGGTTGCCCAGGGCTTCATCCAGCCTCACCCTGAATATCTCCAGGGAAGGGGTCTCAACCACCTCCCTGGGCAACCTGTTCCAGTGTTCCACCACCTTCATAGTGTAGAATTTGTTTCTAATATCCAATCTAAATCTGTTTTTCTCCAACTTACAGCCATTGCCCCTCGTATTATCACTGCGGGCCTTTTTAAACAGACAGAATATTTCCCCATGTCTTCACCTGGGCTGAAGTAAGATGGTTACACAAAGCCTTGATAGCTTGGATCTAGTGCTGGCAGTGCTCCTCTCTGAGCCTGGAGATGGCTTCCACAAGCCTTTCCAACTGAAGCCGTGACAGGAGTGGGAATGACTCACAATCCCCCTCCAGTCTCTTTGCTGAGGCTACTCATCAGTTATTACCTACCAGAGAACCTGTGTCAGTCCTTCCAGCATGTAAATATTATAGCTTTTCTGTGCCGCTTCTCCCATGTCAGAACAAAAAGGAATTAATCTGTTAAAAATACAGCCAACTGAAAAGCAGGTTGGCTATTTTGAGTTTGTTTGTTTCTTTTTTTTCTTCTAATGCTACACAAGTCAGGGTAAGGGTCATGGTTTAATTCTTTCTGGATTACAGTCAAATCAGGACTTGTTTAAATTGCTCCCATGTGGAACAACAATCCATAGACAAAGAAGAAGAGGAGTTGAACCTGAATTTCAAGGACACCCCCCTACACACTTTGAAAACCAAGGTAAAAATAAATAAATCTGTTTTTCTTTTTATCAGTAGGAAAGCTTGCAACCTACGTAAGCAATGCAGAACTTGGTGAAAGTCTGTTCAAATGGCATTGTGAGTACTATTCTGAACCAAAAGGAGAACTGTTGTGGGTTTTTTTGTAGAATCATAGAATTGTTAGAGTTGGGAGGGACATTAAAGTTCCAACTCCCCTGCCATGGGCAGGGACACCTGCCGCCAGATCAGGTTGCTCAAAGCCCCATCCAGCCTGGCCTTGAATACTTCCAAGGTTTGGGCATACACAGCTTCTCTGGGCAACCTGTCCCAGTGTCTCACCACCCTCACAGGAAAGAATTTCTTCCTAATATCCAATCTAAATCTTCCCTCTTCTAGTTTAAAACCATTACCCCTTGTCCTATCACTACTCTTCCTGACAGAGTCCCTCTCCAGCTCTCCTGTAGGCTCCCTTCAAGTATTAAAAAGCTGCTGTAACATATCCCTGGAGCTTTCTTTCCTCCCCCTTCTCCCCCCTCCCCTCCTTTTTCCCCCATAAGGAAGCCTTTCAATCTATGGTATAATGAAGATCTTTGAAAGAGTCTGTTCAAATGGTATTACAAAAACTGTGCTAATAGAGAATCCACTTTCCATGCCTACATGGAAATAAACCAGCTGCCTTCATTAGAAATGGATGGAGCTTATTGTTATTCTATCTTGATTCAGAAAATCCTAACATTTCCCTTATGGTAAAAATTCAAACATATATATACTGAGGGGGAAAAAAAAAAGAAAAAAAGAAAAAAAGAAAGAAAAAGAAGACAACAACTTTTTTTTTTTTTAAATTTTTAAATTACATGAAGAAAGTAGAAATTCCTTTTCTTTTCTTTTCTCCAAAACCTGTTCCTCACAGACTGTTATAAAAGTGACTATTCAGTGCAGCCCTGGACACCTGATGATATTTAATATAACAGCAAACATTTGTGTTCTGCTCAAAAAGAGAAGCCATCTCCATGTGGGCTTGAAGACAAATACCAATCAAGATGACAGGCAGAAACAAACACATGCTATCCTGTATGCTAATGTGTCCTAATTCCCTCTTCATCTGAAATGATGGATATTCAAAAAATTGCAGAAATCTATACTGTTTTTCACTTGTGAACATAGACTGTAGGTTATTACAGAAATGTTCACTTCAGCGACTTATACCTTCAGTAAATGGACAGAAAATTAAATGATGAATTTTCAATTGCTCAGACAACATGCAGTGTGTTCCTTTTTGTATAGTGCTGAAAGTCTACTGAATGAAATAAGAAGTGTATACTGCTCAGTAGATCCTATTTTTCCCTTCAGCTGAGTTTCTGTGATACTAGCAATTCCTATGTATTCACATTCTAGCACCCTTTCCAGGTATCAGTGTACAAAATTAGCTAAAAATAATAGAATAAATCCATCTTTAAATTATACACACCCTGGAAAAAATTACAGAGGCTAAGAAACCAGATATTATGAGACATTTCAGTGCATCATAATAGAGACTAACACTGCAGTTCTGCTCCTAATGAACACTATGGGCGTTCCGTCAATGACTTCTGTAAGAATAGGACTTTGCATAAGAAAGACACCATTGTATGGTCACCCACTATAATCTGCATAAACACAGCATAGAAATCAATCTAGTAATATCTTCATTGAGTCACTTCTCATTATACTGGAGTATAACCTTTAAATCCAATTTAGGCATAGAATTATTAGAGTCGTGAATTCAAGTCGATATTTAATATATTTCGCTCGTCTCTACTTTTAATTTCATAGAAGCATAGAATGGTTTGGATTGGAAGGGACCTTAAAGATCATTAAGTTCTAATCCCCCTGCCATGGGCAGGGACACCCCCTGCTAGACCAGGTTGCTCAAATCTCCATCCAGCCTGGCCTTGAACACCTCCAGGGATGGGGCAGCCACAGCTTCTCTGGGTAAAAGGAATTTTAAAGTACTTTCAACTTCCAGTCACTTGATCCATCTGTAATACTCTTCTGCTGTGAGTAACCTTCCATGGTCTTATACCACAATTCTGTCTTTTAATATTCTCTAGAATATACACAGTAAAGGGAGATGGTTTGGTGTAAATCAGCTTTTTTTTCCATCTTAAGGCTGGAATTGTGCTTCTTAATTGCACTACATATCTTTTTCAACAGCCGGACAACACAAAAGGTTTTTTAACAATAATGATTATCTTATGGCCTCCCCCATGCAAACAGTACATTTATTTTCTAGGTACACTTTGAGAAAATTAACAATACAGTTTCTCCATGTTAATTGAACTCCCAGTGGATTTTGACAGGTAAGCTCAGCCTTCCTTCACCTGTATTCCCAGGCTAAGGAGATCCAGAAAAACAGCACTGTGTTATTGTAGGTCTTGGTATAAGTCATTGTGTAAAACACTTCACCTAATATGAGATAGGAAGAGTGGATACAGCTGCACCTGAGCCAGTCACCCCTGCCTTTCCCATCAAGGAGAAAACCAGTCCCCGCTAAAGTGCAATTCCTCTCTCCTAAAATAGACATCTGAACTCAGTCAGATGAGTTGTATCCTAAAAGCACCTCCATTGACTATGAATGAAGGCCAGGGCAATAATCTCAAATGAAGACATCTATAGAGGGAATGCATAGTTATGTCAAATTAATTCCACCCTCAATGTACTTCTTTTGAAGAAAAAGATTGGTTTAGGTAAAAAAACCAAACCAAAACAAAAACAAGCAAAAACCCAAACAAAATTAAATCCTGAATGCATTTCTTATGTTGAGAATGAGGATGTTTAATCAAGAGTCCTAGATACTTGAGGAAAGAAATGAAATTCCTGGTTTCTCAACAGCTCTTGTTAGAGGGAATAGGGCATCTCAGTGTTTGGACAGGGAACTCTTAGTGGCATAAAGATGCTAACATGATGTTCTAAAAGTATTTTTTTCTAGGTGAAATTGCATTGAATTCATAGAATTATGAGATTAAAAATGAGATCAACTCATTAATAAGTTCTTTTTTTTTCTTTATTTGGGATTCCTTTAGCATTAGCAATAATTAGATCCATTTAATGGGGTATGAATATGAATGAAATACCTAGGTATTTAGGATTCTGAAAGTAATTTATTTTAATCAATGTTTTCTTGCAGAAAATTTGTTTTCATATGTACAAACAATTTCCTAGATACAAACATCCCAAATCAAAATCTTGCAGAATTTGTAGTTTCTTTCATTTCCATTAATGTTTTAGTTATTTCAATATTTTGTTTTCACTTTAGGAGTCATTTTTCAGAGTTAATTTATGCAACCAAGGTATTTTTTTCCAAGACAAAACAATGAAAGGACAAAAGAAAATATGTTTTTCTCACAGAATCAGTAAAATACTATCACTATTAGATATTTGTAGAGTAAGATTTATTTAAAAATAAGAGCATTTTTACATAATAAACGTATGAGCTTGGAAGTCAAGTAAAAAAGGAGCAAAAATCACTTGAAATTGGACCAATCTTCTAATTAAAGGTCTTTCTTTATAAAAGTGAAAGTGTTCAAGGCCAGGCTGGATGGGGCTTTTAGCAACCTGGTGTGGTGGGAGGTGTCCCTGCCCATGGCAGGGGGGTTGGAACTGGATGATCTTCAAGGTCCCTTCCAACTCTAACCATTCTAGGATTCTATGATAAATCCACATTAGAAAAAAATACTATATTGTAGTGAACCTATACAAAGTAATTGAACAACAGATAACAGCACTGAACTAATGGATATTATCATCATACTTAGATGTTTTTGATGAGTTTGATTGATAGAGAAATATTGTTAATATAATATGTTGGATGTAGTATATTGGACTTCTACAAGACATTTGACCTGGTATCATGAGAGATCCTGTTTCATAAATTCAAATGACAAAAAAATCTGAAAACAATAAAAACCTCATGACCTCCAATATGCACTTTATATTAAAACCTACTTAAAATATAAGTCTGAAAGCATTGTAACTAATATGGAATTGTATCTGAGCATCTGCTTTTCTTCTGGGTTCATCACAGAACCTTCTTGTTCTATGCTATTTGAAATTTTGAAGAATGACTGGGAAAATTTTATTATCACTGAGAAAAATCTGTTGGTGATGAGAGGAGGGAGAAGGGTTAATAAGAAACTACATAAAGAGTTTGGTTTCAGTAAAACAGTATCTATTTCAATATGGCTAAGGGCCATGCATATAGGAACAGAGAATGTAAGCTATAATAATAATGGTATGGATTTCCTAACCTGGGAAACAGTGACTCTAAAACATACTTAGGGATGTGGTGGATAATCAGCTAATAATGAGGTCCCAGGTGACACTGCAGACAAAAGGAATAATAGATAGAAATATGGAATAGTGAGTAGGAGTTGTGAAATTATAACACATCTGCCTTTGACAATAATGAAACCATTCCTGGAATAATTTGTCCATTTCAGGTAAAAGCGCATTAAGAGAGATGCTTAAAACCTGGAAAGGATTGAGAGAGGAGCAGGGAGAGTGACTAAAACCTAGACAGCAGCGTGGTTTCCTGGGGGACAGGGGTTACTCTGCCTTTTCAAGGAGAAAACTACAGAGTGACTTGATTGTGTCTCTAAGTATCCATGGAATTCCACAGGAATTCATCAGGAGTCCTTTTAGCCTAGAATACTAAGGCAGAAGAAAACCAATATTAGAAAGCTAAGGTGAAAAATTCAGCAGGGAAAAAAAAAAAAAAAGAAGAAGAAAAAGAGGAAAAATTAATTAAAAGGATTAATCAGTGAAATAACTAATTTTTGTAGTGAATTTTTCAGCGTTAGAAACCATAGCAGGACTACATGTTGGTTTCATAAGACACAACATGCTTTATTTCAGCTCTGGCTATTCCATGTTATGCAGGAATTAGCGTATGCCACTGCTACGGTTTGAACTGGTCATAAAATCAGTGTTCCCTTAAGCCCACCAAAATCTATGAATGGTGTTTATTGATACAGAAAGAGTTAGCTGGCATTTCCAGATTTAATTTGGAAGATTGCCTCCCATTGCGAACAAAAGAATCCTGTGAACTTTTATTAAAGACTCCAGTTTACAGCTTATCTATGCTTGGCTTAAGACACCATGATTACCTGGAAATTGAGGTCTCTCAGCTGCAGGCAGTAGATCTTGAGCATGGCTTGATCTTACAGATGCTGCACACGTGGGAGCACACATCCAGCTGAGAGCATGATAGATCTGCACATGGTCTCTGCAAAATTTGAGCAGCTCTGGTCCTGATACCCTGTCATTACACTGAAGGGAAACTCTGCCTAAGTGTAAGACTTTTTAAACCTGAATATTCATGCGGAAAGTGCTGTGTGGTATAGCCAATGGGCAGGTTCTGGCACAATCCTCAACAACCAATGCTGATGACTTTGCTCAGAAAACTGTCACCTGTTTCCCCTTACTCTGCAGACACCAAGTAACAGTACTTCTCACCAAGACAGACATGTCTACTGCTCTTGCCAAGTGGGCTACTGAATTTGGCCACCTTGTGTGAGTGCACATGCAAAAATAATGAAAATGATAGCAATGTCAACAGGAGAGAAGGGGAGGGACAATCTTCACTTCAATACAGACTAGGGGATGAGGTATTAGAAAGCAGCACAGAGGAAAGACACTTAGGAGTGCTGATGGATGAGAGGCTGGACATGAGCATGCAGTGTGTGCTTGCAGCCCAGAAGGCCAATCCCATCCTGGGCTGCATCAAAAGAAGTGTTGCCAGCAGATCCAGAGAGGGGATTCTGCTGCTTTACTCTGCTCTGGTGAGACCCACCTGGAGTCCTGTGTGCAGGGCTGGAGCCCTCAATATAGGAAGGATATGGACCTGATGGAGTGGGTCCAGAGGGGGGGCCACAAAAATGATCAGGGGGCTGGAGCACCTCTGCTATGAGGACAG
>VZRU01021338.1:323785-349283 GCA_013398155.1 Pedionomus torquatus | reverse complement strand
CAAGGTGAGCCTGGATTAGGCCCTGGGCAACCTGGTCTAGTTGGGGGTGTCCCTGTGACTAGAGGTCAGACTAGATGACCTTTGGAGGTCCCTTCCAACCTGGATAATTCTATGATTCTATCAGGGAATTGAGCAATAGGATGAGGCATAATGGTTTTAAAATCAAAGAGGAGAGATTTGGATTAGATATTAGGAGATATTCTTTCCTGTGAGGGTGGTGAAGCACTGGAAAAAGATGCCCGGAGAAGTTGTGGATGCCCCATCCTGGAAGTGTTTAAGGCCAGGCTGGACAGGGCTTTGAGCAACCTGGTCTGGTGGGAGGTGTTCCTGCCCATGGCAGGGGGGTTGGAACTTGATGGTCTCTGAGGTCCCTTCCAACTCTAATAATTCTATGATTCTATGAAATGTAGTTTTGAAGGAGAATACTGCTACCTTACACCATGGCCATTTAAAAAGACCAGTCTGTTTTCATGAGATATTATTCTACTTGCTCCACACCAGGAGTTTGTTTCCAATGTCTTTTCCCAGGAGTCCAAGCCTGAACTGTATTCCAGGGGCAATTCAGAAACTAGAAGGCAAGCTAGTTCTTATTTTTGAAAATTAACATTTAACTTTAATTGTTTCTTCCCACACTTCTTTGGAAATTATTCCTCTGTGCAAACTGAATAAGAATGGAAAAGGTTATCTTCGATTGTAATTTTAAAACCCTCCTGAACTTTAGCTTTAGTTTACCACCTTGTCTCCGTCTTAAAATAGCAATAAAAACAAAACAAACCTTGTCTGTATGCCTGCTTTACATTAGAACCTTACGAGGAAAGTTATAATGTTGTCTGTTGCTGTGCTGAAAAGAAAAATAACCAATTTACTCTTGTGTGGTTCGGGGGAAAATAGCCTTGAGAAAATGTTATTGATGTAGTGTATTTATGTAGGGTTGCAAGACAAATTATGCCATCAGCAAATAAGGTCAGAGTAGCAGAGTGAATTACTGGCAAAAATAGGTTGCTTGCAAAGGACAAAGGTTGTTTTAACTGCATATAAACCTTGAAGCTAGATGAAAAGAAATAATAACAAACTCAGCGTGGAATGTAGTATTTTAAAGCTCCCCAAAACTACAAATGATTTCTTATGGATGACTGTTACCTTTTTAGGAAGGATGAATGACAGAATGTCTACCTGTGAATGTCTACCCAGGTTAATGGCCATCAGTGACCTATGGGTAGCAGCTTCAGTTAGCACACTTTGGACCCTGCCTTCAGAGAGGAAAATGCTGCACCTGGGGATCTGTTTCTGATGCATTTCCGTACGGTTCTAAAGAAGTTAATGTAGTTTTCTACAGCAGGGAAGAAAGAACACGTCAATAGATGCCGAACAACCTGGTTGACCACAAGTACACTGCATAGAAGAGAACGTTATTTAGTTTTTTATTGAAGCAGAATTCTGTTCTGGGCACTTTATGTAATTCCCCATCTGTCTGAAACATGTTTAACACAGGTTCTCCTTTATCCAGTGCTGACAATGACTGTCAGAAACTGCTAATACATTCCTTGTACACTTCAAATTTTTTAGTTGTTTGTAAAAATGAGCTTTGAAGGTTTATTTCTGGACCAGTTCTGGGTTAGCCAAATTATAGCATCAGTTATTTATGGGAAAAAAAAAATCATATTTGTTCAATAATCTTTAAATAAAGCAGCACTAAGCATGTCAATATTCTTCTGCAGTTGTAATTACTTGCAGTTTTTAAAAGAGCAGCCACATGGCTGGATACACCCTTGGCATTAGTTGTTCTCACGCTATGCATTTTACATTAGTCATTGGTGACAACACACCTTTGGAGAAGAGATTAGAATTAGAGACCTTCTCTCTTTTAGGAGTGCCCTAACTGCAGGGATAGAGGAACACACAGACCATGTGCACAGGTACAGCCAAAGCCAGGGTACTTACACCTCTAATGCTGCCTGAAGATCATCTGCCTGCAGTAAGTAAACCTTGAGAGGACTTAGCCTGAAGAGGGTGGAGTAACCAAGAGCTGAGCCTGGGAATAACCTATCATCATCTGCGCAGGTGGTGGAGGTCCCCTGGTCAAGCTCAGCCCTAATCCTGTCCCTGACTACAAGCAAACCCCATGATTGTACATGTACAGCTGTTCCATCACACCCAGGCTTGAACCCTGGCATGCAAGAAACTCTTCTGTTCTCAGCATGGTCCTCATGTAGTCTTCCCAGGCAATGACTAAGCATTGCTGATGGCCAAGGACATTCCAAGAACTGTTCCTGACAGGCAGTTTGGGTACCAACAGTGTATTTTCAGGGCTTAGGAGACATGCTTAGACATCACTGGGCTGTGTCTGAGCCTGACGGGATGACATGATGAGCCCTGGCTTGTGAGACTGCTCCACTGTCTCTGAGTGTACCTCTGTGTCTTCTGGCATCCCAGGAGCCACCAGTCCTCTTGCCCCCATCTCCTACTGTGGATGACCATAGTCTCAGTGGGCACTCTAGGCACACAAACAATTAACACAATCTCCAAATAAGAATTTTCTCCTTTAAAAGTTTTAAATATCACTGCTGAACTAATCTACCATGACAGTAAATCCTACAATATGGTCAGTGATGTTAAGCTGACAGTTACAGCTGCTTTCTCGTGCTTTGCACTGCTCATTTTTAGCTTTCCAAAACCTTACTTCGTAATATCACCTCTTATTTCCTGGGCACGTACAAAACATTGTCACTGTGCTTCTGCTTTCCCAAATGTTACTTGCTGAATAATACGAAAGAACATTTCTGTCCTTCAGCTGGTGGTTTAAGAAAAAAATATCTGTGAAACAGCCTTCTGCAGGAAAGTAGAAGAGGACTTTAAGCAGTTTGATTGAGAAGGAATTATCTTCTTTACACAGTAGGTAGATGCTTAGATAAATATACTTCATAATTATAATGAAGGAAATAGATCTGGAGAGTTCTGTTGTGGATCAGTGGCTAAAGTAATAGCTTGGATTCCTCGATTGTAATCCTGACCTATCAGCCACTTCTAGGTTAGCAGCAGTAAGCTCTTTTTGGGCCCAATTCCAACATCTTTTAAAGGTGCTTTCTGCTGATGTAACTAAATTGATTCTAATGGAGTCACTTTCACTTTGCGTCAATGAAAGTGAAATTGGGATATGATTACAGTATCAGCTAACTCACCTACCAAGTAGATGCAGTCTATTGATTAGGACTAAAAGAGAATTTAGAGATGGAATTTTTCTTTTAATAAAAATACAACTTTCTGTAATTTGAAAAATCAGTAGGAGACATGACGTTTCTGATACATGAAAGGGTGTGACTTAAGAAGGAATGTGTTCCACCCTTGGACTGACAGAACACATGATTTTGAGTCGATAAGCATGCCATATAATTGCCTACCCTTAATTTGGGTCACATTGTGATGCTCTAGACCTGGTAGGCTGGATGGGTACCTCTCAGATACAGAACTAAATGGTCTCAGGCCACACAGCACCATCCTCCATTGCATTGCAGAGGAGCACGACGATCCTTTGAGTAGCTTCTATGTTCATCTTGTGTAAAAGACAGAATCAACAGACTACCCAAATTAAACTGCAAATGCAGCCAAAAAGAAATCTTTTGGATCAGTTAAACGGAAGTTTAATGTTTTAATTCAGTAATGCCGAGTTATTGCCTTTTTATATGAATTCCATTCTGCAGATTGCAAAAGACAGTAGAACACAAGCCGCTTATGGGACACAGAACAAAGTGCCCTTAACTAGAGATTTGTTTCTTAAATCCACTGCCTAAAAAAATCCTTAACACCTTCCTCAGCCTATAATTTCCTCAAATATACACATTTTCACCTTCCATTGTGATTATGGATTTAATGCCTAATTTGTAACAGTTTTGAAACAGGCAGGTGTTGCCTGACCCATGAGGGCCAGTGTCTGATTAACCAGGGGATGCCAAAGAAACAGGTGACTGCTGAGTCCCTGCTGCAGTTCATGTTCTCACTGAAACATTCATTTAAAGCCTTTCTGTAATTCTGAATTAAACTTATAGGAACATACAGTCTCTGAAACCTTTGGCTGCATCAGCCAAAAGTCAAGACTGCTTAGAGGAGGAGGAAGGAAAGGTGGATGGAAGAGCAGACTGATTTTCTGACTGCATAAGACTTTTCTTCTGAAAGCAGCTGAGGAAATGTGTCAGGAAACCACACATTTACAAACTGAGATTTTTGGGAATTTTCTCCTAAATTATTTCTTTTTCTTTTTCAGCACATATTTCAAGATGAGAACAAATACTGAAATATCAAATTTTCCTCAACACAAATTTTTATTGTACTAGTTCCATCCCTAGTGCTTATTTACTTTAGAAAGTTGTTTGGAGGCTCAGTTCTAAAAAAATTAAGAAGTCTTTGGGAAAAAAGAACTTAGAATGAGTTAAACTTGTATTTCATTATACCCTCCACTAAATACCAGTTACCTTCACCCTTGTAGCTTTCTTGACTCTTCAAAGAACCTATTTCTAGCATGCTTCTATCCCCTCTAGGATGCTTGTTTGCTTCAAAAGCGTTCTGTATACCGTCATGGGGAATCTAGCTTTTTGGCAAAAAAAGACAGTTGAGGTAAAAGGAGGGCTGGAGCCTCTCAGTGCTGCTGTGGTTGTGTTTCTCCCGCAGCACACTGCTATTCCAGCTTTTTCTCTGTCCCAGCCTCTGGCGTGCTACAGGGTTGCAGCCCAATACCTCTGCAGCCTGGAGAAGCAGGATATTTCTGCAGGGAATAGAGTAAGAAAACCTATCACAATGTGTGCTGCATTGGGCTTGTTTGCAGATATCTAAAAGAAAAAAAATAAATCTTTA
The DNA here is from genome assembly GCA_013398155.1 of Pedionomus torquatus. NCBI lineage: Eukaryota > Metazoa > Chordata > Aves > Charadriiformes > Pedionomidae > Pedionomus > Pedionomus torquatus. The sequence continues at coordinate 344,438 of VZRU01021338.1, read as the reverse complement.
GCTTTCTGCCTGGAATCCTCTGTGTTGACTTTTTTGTTCTTTTATCTTCCCAAAGCAAGGTGCAAATTTTTACATCTCCACCCCAGCTTTGGGAAGTTTTGGAAGCAGGTCAGGTTCCTCTCAGTACTAAACAAGAAAGGAGTAACCTGCATATCTTGATGTGAAAAGGGCTATCTCATTTGCATTCTTAGTTATAAAAACTTGGCATTGTGGTATATAAAAACACTAATTAATATATTTTCTCTCCAGAGAAGTAGATAAGTACGTTATCCCTGTTTTGCATATGGCAAGGGAAAAACAGACAGACTGTAAGCTAGATATTTAGAATTTTGAATGACTAATTTTCAGAAATCCAAGCTCAGGTGTCTGCTAAAATTAGCCTTGTTTAGGTTTATTATTATCATTATCATTATTATGATGATAATGACTGGACACCTGCTCAAGCAGCAGGTTAAATTGTATTAGTCAGTGTCTAAATATACACAGAAAAGAAAATCAGCTTCTGACTACAGTGCTTATCATCACAGTATGAAATAAGAAACCAAACTGAGATATGGACAGACTGAGGATCTGCAGAGTAGTGAGATCCACAGCTATACAACATTTCCAGTCCAACACTCTCAACAGGCATCACAGAAATTTTAGGAGTTATTTGTGCAATCAGTCTGAGATTCCTATTATATCAAATACATTTATATCTTCATAGGTAGGTGTACATGCGCATAAAAATATGCATTATGCAATTTCACAGACATTTGCAAGAAGCTCTTTCCACTCATGAAAAACACCAGATGAAAAGTGCAAAAGTGTCCTTTTGAAAGTGCAGCAAGCAACTGTTGAGGGTGGACATTTCTAGCTGGTAAATAAGAGATGATGAGCAGGTGGTTGGTAATGAAGATCCTTGAATCTGAAGACTGATGACTTTGTTTAATACTATGCAGAAGCAAAAGAAGAGTGTCTGTAAGAGAACTGAGATTACCAGAAAAAAAAAAAAATAAAAATTAGTATCTTCCTTTACTTAGTCACACCTGGAATAATGGGTTCAGTTTTGGATCTCTTTAGTTCAAGGGGAGAAATTTGAGGGGATGCTGTAGGGAGCTGCCAAGATTATAACTGGCCAGGGCAAATGACTTGTGAAGAGAGTCTGAGAGAACTGGGCTTGTGACAGAGAGGAGGCAAAAGAGAGATTTATAGAATTGTATATTTGTCTAGGTTGGAAGGGACCTTTCAGATCATCTAGTCCAAGCGTCACCCTAACACTGACAAAACCCATCACTAAACCATACATCTAAGCACCACATCTACCTGTCTTTTAAATACCTCCAGGATTGGTGACTTAACCACTTCCCTGGGCAGCCTGTTCCAATGCTTAATAACCCTTTCAGTGCAAAATATTTCCTAATATCCAATCTAAAACTCCCCTGGCACATCTTAAGGCCCTTTTCTCTTAAGATAAATAAGAGATTAGATAGCAAGATACAGCTTTTTAAAAAGGGATGGGGGAAAAAATGTAGTCACCCAAGGTGGATATGGAATCCCAACCCCTTGAGACTTTCTAGACTTGCCTAAAGTCCTGGCTGACTTGGTCTGGTGTTGGTGATAGCTCCAGTCTGGTTGGAAAGTTCAACCAATGACCTCCAGAGGTCTCCTTCAACCAGCATTTCTAGGAAGACAGAGCAGTATCTATTTTGTTGCCAGTGCTTCATCTTTCCAAGGAGCCAGAAAAATCCATCTGACCTGCCCACTGATGTGCAAGAACAGTTCTGATTAGGCTAAAAATTATGAAAACCATAGGACTGGTATTTATTAAAGGATTCTAAACATCACTTTTTCACATAGCATTCATATGGTGAAAGGGCACATTTCTGTTGCGTCGCAAAGTCCCACAGAAACGTACTATTGAATTCCCTGTCTTGTGTGGATCATGTCAACAGGGAAAGTGCATGTGTTTTTAAGGGCAATGGTACCCAATTGATAACTAATAATTCCTGAACAGTTCTGTTAGGAGCAACACCTACCAAAAGAATGCAGAGAAGTGTGTTCTTGTACAAGTTTAAAATATTGGAGAATTGCAAAACAGGAGTGCAAGGAACTTAAATCTGCATTGTCTCAAAGTGGAAGTTTGGGAGATCAAGTAATCCTAAGAACAAGCACTGAAGAAGTTGATTTTTTTTTTTATGTCTGGGAGTCTTAAAACACGATTGAACATCTTTATGGGAGGTACTAATGAAACACTCTTGTTAGTGACGTATTGACAAGGGAAAATGGACAGGAGGGTCATATGAAAGGACATCTTATTTGGATGATTTCTTCAAGACCTATGCATGTGTAAATCTATTAGGGGTATGTCTAATAAAAAGTACAGAAATGGCTAGCCACGGAGCCCCATCCAAGATCTGGCTGCCAGCTTAAAGTCAGTCCCATGCAGTGACAAACAATACACGAAGACAGTGAAAAAACAGAGCACAGAACTTGAAAATGAAACCTCAAAAGTGTGAGAACAATCCTCTGACATAAAGAAAGTTGAGGTTTGGCTTACTGCATTACCCAAGGAGCATGATGGCCTCTCAGAGATCTCTTTTCCCAATGGCACAGGTTTCAATTTGCACCAAGCATCCAGAAACAATTCAGTAAAATATCACAAGGCTACTAAATCCTCTGGGGCTCAACCAGGCTCCAGTTTAGCTCCCACTGGGTACAGGGAGGAGGAAAGTGATAATTAAAAAAGAATGTGGGAAAGCAGTGGACATCTATTTGAAATGTTTCCTGGTGTTAGGAAAAAATGTCCAGTAGTGGCCAAAAATATATGAAATAATACCAATGGTAATAATAGTCTTAACTTCACGAGAAAGACAGCTCTCATTCAGAAATAAATGGAAAGATTTACCTCTAATGTCAGTTGCCAATGTTAATTGCCAATTAATAGTTCTTAAAAATCTGTTCCTTGAAGAAGCCCTTCAGATTATGTAACGTGCCAACGTGATTCAAAGCCCTTACTTTTTCATGCTGCAGATTTTTAAAACATCTACCCTCTGTTCAGCCCTGGCGTTGCCAGGATGAGTTGGACACCAGCTCATGCAGGTGCAATCTCTCTGTGGCAATTATTTAAAGATTGGTAAGAGATAAAGAACAGCTTTTTGAAATAATAATAGCAACACTAACTATAACCAAGGTGGTGGTGATGACGGTGATGAGAAGTGTACTCAACTATAGAAGAAAAGTTTAAGTAATGAGATCTACCAAAGTGACTATAAAGAAACTGAAGAACTACAGAAACTAATGGAAGTGGCAAGAAACATGTAAGCAATAACATACTTTGTCAAATTTAGACTTCAGGAATGGCTTCTCATTCCTGAACCATCACTTCATGCAGCAACTGCTGGCTGCAGTGGAAAGTTTATGTATCCATGTGGGCATGTTCCTTGCTGGTGTCTATAGATGTTATATTTGTGCTCAGAGAGGTGATGGCAGTGTTTGGTGAATTTGATGCTTCAGGGATGACTCAGATTTACAGTACCTTTGCTACGGAACTGTGCACACATTTGAAAGTTTCTCCTGCACTTCTTGGATATGGCAACCTAACTTTGTTAAAATGTGCAGAGTAATTGAGGTGTCTCCAGGAAACACCATGTATGTTATGTGCACATCAACTTTTCGGTTGGTCTCTACTCAGAAAGAGTAGTAAACCTATTAGATAAACTTCTACTGTCTGGCAGCTTAGCCAGGACTTCAGTGCATTGCCAGGCACTTGCGAAGCCTCAACACATGAAAAATGTGATGTTCTTCCAGGTTTGAGACATGTCTAGGTGGTAGAAGAGGACTTGTTCATCGACACATGAATGTCTACAGTCTATATTTGTGGTTTTGTGCCCTCGACTTCTGTACTTTTGTTATTTAAACTACATAACAGTCAATAACTCTAAGGTGACAAGGGCTCAGATACTAGTGACCCATGGGTCCAGAAGTGCCTGCAGAGGTCTATAGAAGGAGGTTTAATTACTGAAATCTAATATTTCCATAAAGATAGACATAGGTGCAAAGAAAAGTAAGACAGCCAGAGAACAGAGAACCTACATTATGAGAAGGGACTACATTTACTTGCTTAACAAGATTAAGGTAGATACGGGATATGATTGCTAGTTACAATTTTTTTCCTCTTCTTACTCTTTATAACTATTTAAGCAAAATACAATCCTAACACAAATAAACAGATCACCAACATCTCTGGAGTGGATGTTAGTCAGATATTTATTGGTTCAGTGGAAAGGTGACATAGATCTCCAATAGAGTAAGGAAGGGAACAAAGATTAGCAAGGGAACTGAGATCTCCAGGAGCATACTGGAGTATACTGCAAAATACACGGCAGCTTTAGGATGGAACTTGACTGCCATGACAGGACATCCATTTTTCATTCTGCCAAGATATTGTTAAATCCTGAGATTTCCATGGAATTAGTTTCTCAGGCTTCACATGTTCTGGTTTGAGGTTGAACCAGAGCAGAGAAAGAATCTAGTTTTATATATAACACCAGAGAGCAGCAAATAGATTATGGGGACCTGCAGAACCTGAGTAGGCTTAGTTCTGCTATCATGTTATCTTCTGTCCCTTGGATGGCTGCTGGATGACCTTGCAGGTCTTATTTTCAAGCTAGTGCCATTCCAAAGTGACTTCATAGCTCTTACAAGCTCTCCTAGTTCATTCAGGAAATATTTTTTTTCAAGTGGCAATACTTATTATTACTGAATTTCCCAAGTCCTTCCCCTTTAGTTTCTTTTGCTTCTGCTGTATTTTTCTTCTTTTTTTAATGTGATACCCAGAACCTCACATTTTCAGGACTTGTTTTTCAGATAAACTTCATATAACAGTGCCTAAAGCCTGGAAGCTCTTCAGATCTCACTAGCTGAGATTTCTCTTGGCATTATAACATCCCTCACTGGCATGCAGTCAATGAACCCTGCTAATATACCATCAATCCTGTCTGGCCCTGGAGAAAGGAGAGTGCCGGGACTTGGCCAGAATACTACTGTGTTTGGCTTATTCCCAACTGGAGTTGTTTAAAACAGTCCCCAGGCTGCTTTAATGCATGCCAAAGACAGCTTGAAAATCAGCAAGCTGACTCCCTGAGCCACCCCGTTTCCTCCACCTTCTGCACCCGATGGTCTCTGGGCACATCAGGCAACAGGGGCCAGGCAGCTCCTCTGATCCACTGCCACTGGCAAACTTCAATATCATCAAAGCTTCCCAGCATACCTATCGCTCTGTCAAGCAGCTAAGCGTTACCGCACACATGGGCAGACTGAATTCTTCAGGGACTGTGAGAGAACCTGAGTTTAAACTTTTAGATATGCAAAACACTGCCTTTGTACCATTATGCTTTAGAATGCTATGAAATAAAATCACATCCTGGACTCCACAAACTCCCCTTTCTTCAAATGCATTAATCGCCACTCAGTACTTTCTCTCTTCCTGCCATGAAAGAGAGGTGTGTGCATTTGCAGAACCATTGGCTATCATCTTCTCTAAGTCCCCTGGCTATTTTTTTCAAAGATAAGTTATAGTGGAATCGGTGGAAAATTTCAGCCCATGGAGTTTGAGCCTTGTTCTTCGTTACTACCTTGTCTTTATAGAGTTATTTTAAAAAAGTGCAAAACACGTGTAAATAGCTGTTTTTACCCTCTGTGAGTGTTTTGCATGCCCTGTGTGCTCTCTGCGAGGATCTAAGAGATGACATAAGGTAACAAGGTGTCCTGGCTGATATTTAGCAACAGAATATACTCAAAAGTCATTCATTCCCCTCAACTAAACTCATCTGATTTATTCCTTAGATCTGCTGAAATCAATATGAAAAGGCTAACTTTTAAATGGAAAAAGTTCTTTTTTCAGACACCGAGCCATCACCATGACAGTGTCCATTTTCCATGCTCAGTTGAATCCGTACATGCTGCCTGGCAGCTTCACTGACTTAGCACGGGTAGGGAACGTGCACTTAGCATTGCTGGGAATGTTTATTCTCAACATCATTGTGGGGTTTTTTTTGCCAAAGAACACAGGAGGGCTTGTTTTTCCTGAAATTCAACCTGCCTCCCTTTGAACGCACAGATTAACCTTATTTTGCCAGTGGGCTTTGGCAGCTGTAGCTGGTAATTCTGTAGCTTTTGTGGTTTTGGTGGTTGTTTTTGTTTTAAAAAATAAAATCACTACAGTGTCTGCCTTGGTACTCTAATTCAGGCTTTATACTATGAATAAACCTATTTAAAGATAGCACCATGGTGTGTTGGCTAATAGTGCTGGAGACTAGTTCTGTGCTGTGTTCTCTGTATTCTGCAGACCCCGAGACCATAAACTCTTCAGGGCATGGACCTTGACTTCTTCTATTTGTTTTTTCAAATTTCATATGCATCTATTATTTGAGGAATAAACAATGACAGTGGGCAAATACCATTCAATATTCAACACAGTGTTAAATTCAAATATCCAGCAATACACCCAAATCTGCTTCTACCAGCCTAATCACCATTAAAATACCAAATCCCTTGAATAAACTATTTGTATTATTCTTTGAAACTGTAGTAGTCTTTTTAAAAACTATTTAAAAAAATTCTATTACATTCTCTTTCACTACATATCTGTGCTTTTATTATGGTTATATCTTTTGTCTGTTAGCCTTCTTTTGTTTTTCCCATTTCATTCTGCCACTTGTAAGAACTGTCCACAGTTTACTTTTGAATCCTTGGGTAAACCGTTTGCTCTGCACACACCTTCAGCAGAAATATACACTGAATGCTCTGACATAAGAGCACTTTCCAGAAGGACAAATAAGCTAATGAACAAAAATTTAAAGAGGGTTAATCAAACACATGGGCATTTGTCTCTTAATGACTTAAGCCCTAATTCAGTGTTGGCATAGCATTGTATATTTCATAGAATTATAGAATCATAGAATGGTTGGAGTTGGAAGGGACCTTAAATATCATCAAGTCCTAACCCCCCTGCCATGGGCAGGGGTACCTCCCACTAGATGATGCAGCCCAGGGTACAGTTGGCTTCCTGGACTGCCAGCGTGTAGTACCAGCTCAAGTTGAGCTTCACATCCACAAGCATTCCCAAGTTTTTCTCCTCAGGACTGCTCTCCAGCCGTTCTCCACCCAACCTGTATCTGTGCCTGGGATTGCCATATTTACATGTTGCTATATTTACATACCACAACTTTCACAAAAAGATTCAAAATAATTTGACAACAAACAGTCACCTGAAACGTGAGAGTGTAAACATTTTGGGGTGAGTATAATACTTTAGTACTTTTTAGTACTTTAAAAGTACTTTAAATATTTACTTTAAATGTAACTAATTACTAAAGGAAATAATGAAAAGGACAATCAACAGAAAACTTTTCCTTCTGTTTGCAGTGAGTGAGCTGAACTTTGAAGCCAGAACTTAAGAGGTATGCTGAGATTTTCAGTCTTCCCCAGCAATTTGAGCCTGTGGTGCTGCAAAGTTTATAGCAGGTGATAGAGGACTTGTTGGGTGCCATCTACTTTCTGTGGCAAACAGAACCTAACTTAGGTTGTGAAAGACACAACTAAAGATTGGAGATTAGTCCAAGAAGAGTCTTGAACTGGCTGTACATCTGCATATATATGACTGTCTTTGTTATCTGTTCAGTCCTGAAATTGCTCATGTTCTTATCTGGTGAGAGGAGCCTGGCTGTACACATACCTCAACAGACACAGTCAAAACAAAGCCAGGATCCGTGGTTTGAGCAAGAGGAATAATGATGAAATCATACATAAATACAACATTTTCAGTACAAAGGAATTTCTGCTCCGGGGCAGGCCAGCGACTCATTACATCCAGAATGCAGACTCTGGCAATAGCAGACACACACTGCTTTTGAGGAAAATAGAAGAGGTCTCTGACAGCATAATTCCCTTTATTCTAACAGCTAACGCATAAGCTTATGCCCTTAAGCACAAGTTTTGCATCCCAAAAGAAGGGAGGTGTGCACACAGCTGGGTCTCTCCCAGTACACATCTAGAAGGTGAATAAGTCATGCACCCAGCCGGTGAGCCAGGTTTGTACCCAGCCCCAAAAGGGTTTTTCTGGCACTGTATTTCCCAAGCTACATATTTTCCTTATACCACATGCTCGCTGCCTCCTTTTCATTTCATAGTTTGCTCTTTTATTTTTTTTTATGGGATAAGATACTTGGAAATGTGTTTTACCTTCCCTGTGCTGTTCACAGTTTTGCAGCCTATATTGTACACCTCTGAAAACATATCCTACCAAGCCTTGCCATTCCTGAGTCTTAGAGTTTTCACTTTCATCCGAGTCAAAAAGTTAATATTTGCTTATGCTGTGCTTTTAAATCACAAACCAGGTGAGGTGAGTGAAAGCTTCCATGCAGCATAGGAAATAATAAGAAATTGCCTCTTGGAAATAATTAAATATAGCCATGCAGTGTGGCTGTGCTTTTCAAAGAAAAAGGCTGTAGAGAAATGTGAGTTTGTGAGAATCAGAGTAACACAATCTACGTCTGGCATTTGATGGATTATCTATTACGCTTAATTGAGTAAAACCGGTAAGTGGTATTCAAGAAATCCTTCCAAAACTAATTCTATTTGAACTAGAGAATGGAAAGAGATAGCAACCAAAACTAGAAACTATTCTCTTTTGGCAACCGTGAAACCAGTGGACCTGTGAGCAGAAGCCAACAGGCAAAGAACGTAAAACATAAAAAGACAGTCATCATTTTACAAAGCTGTTACGGTCCACAGGAATATCTTGTGTTGTCAACTCTGGGCTGCACAAGTAGCAGTACCTTGAGGGCCACTGGCAGACATGTGGGCAAGACACGGGCAGCGCTGTGGAATACCATACTGGGAAAGGTAAAGGTTGGCTTCAAAGTAAATGTTGTAAGGGTGACAGAAAGAAAAACTCAGCAGAAAGCCGAAATGTATACCTTCTCATTCAGCATGGCCTTTTTGAAATAAATAGATAAATACATACATAAATAAAATTTGTGTAAGGAAGTTGGACCAGACAAAGTAGGCTCTCTGCTTTTGTTTTATCATGCACGATCTGCACATGAGTAAGTCAGTAACTGAAATCTTGAACAAAAGTATGATTTGTATCATAAGAAGCAAAGCTCTTCTGTTTCAAAAGCCATGCAATGCTGAGCTACCAGGAATTCTTCCTTGGAGGAATTCAGTCTAAAGCTCACTTGCTTTCAAGCACAGAATTTGGGGTTTTGCTTATGGCTCCTATGGTCATTGCTTTGGGCAACCGGGACCCTCCAAAACTTTTGGGGCTGGTTTATAGACTGCCTAAGCTGGATCCTTCAGCCTCCTTTCTGAGCTCCCTGATGAAGACATTGGTTGTCACTCCCATATACTCCAACAAAGCTTTAGAGCAGTGGTCTCTGGGACCCTCTCGAGTCTCTTGCACTACCATTTCTCTTACCAATATATTTGGTGCTCACCAGTGACACAAAACAAGGCTGCAAAGATGGTCTCAATTGCTCATTTTTTGAGGAGTGACAAAGCTAAAATAGGTTCTAAAAAATAAGGCTTACCAGCGCACAGTGATTGCTCTCTGCATAGCTGTTAATGTAATTTAAGGATTGCAGCAATGAAAGTATCATCAAGTGCCTCAGAGTCAGGGTTTGTTTGCTAACTACCAAGGGTCTGGACATAATTAAGTGAAGACCAAAAATATCAGCTCTGTCTGCTGCCAGCTAGCCTATCTCCCACACAGACTGGACAGATATAACACCAGGAACACAGGCTTTAGATCAGATGCATCACATGTAAGATTTAAGAACAGCACCAATGTGCCCTTTAGATCAGATATTCTTTCACATCAGAATAATAGTAGCCTACGTTTCATGTGACACTCACTGCCATTTCCCAGCAACTGAATTTTAATGACCCTCCTGCATTGCAGTTTTCTTATGACTAAGTCCTAAATTCTTGCCAGAATCTGTATGGTTTGGTACTTCACTTGTATAGATTTTCTGCCAGTTTTCTTTTTTCTTTTTACATGATATTAATTTAATGAGTTTTCCTGTGTTTTAGCAACAATCTGCAAACCAGGAACATCAAAATCCACCTTGATTCTTTGCAATACAACAGAACCTTGAACAGATAATGATATCTCCAAGTAAAAGGCAGAAGTACATATTCCCTTGTTTATTCAGAAGCCTCTGGACTATCCAGTCCAAACAGAATTGCTGGCCAAAGCTCAAAGAAAAGGAAAGAGAGCTAAGAAATCTCTTCAGGGCTTTCCAAGGTGGACAGGATACAGGCAGTTTCCTTGAGGCTCTGGGGTCCATATGTTTTTCTAAAGGGCTGGTCAAGGCCTCTGCATGAATTGTCCCTGCCTGTTGCTGATTGTGTCCCTAGATGATTAAATCACTTTACTGATTTGGTTGTCAGGGCAGTTTTCTAGACACAGCTGTCAACCCCAATACAGGCAAGGTACCAGCACGCTGTCTCGGAATCCAAATATTAAGTGTATGGTGCAGGCCCTAAGGTGCAGACGCCCAGTTGAAGAGCTCATTCCTATGGTCAGAGCCATCAGCTGGGGCTTTATGAGCAAGCAGTAGGCAGAGTGAGGGGTGTCCTTGGCAGAAGGTTCACCTCGGCCATCTCATGTTGATGATGTGTTTATTTTTCTTCAAAATGAAAAACAAAATCAAGTCACCGAGAGTCCCTACATCCCCCTGCTTTTTGGACTAGCCTTCAGCAGCATGGATGAATGAGCTCTGAGTCTGTTGCTCCTGTTTGGATGGAAGGCAAAGACACCCATGAGGTTATCTTTTTTCACACCGGTACATATTCATGCAGAGCACTGTAGCTAAAGATTTTTCTGTGCCAAATTGACATGGAAGAGTGCATTAACAGTTAGGGGCAGCAGACAGCTTTCAGATAGTTATTGTCACTTGTTTCCCTCTGCTTGGTGAGATTCTCATACAAATGGTCTGTCTGCAGCCTCAGATGTTGCGTGGTTTTCCAGGAATAAGGCATTTTTCATCCTGAATTTCCCTTATCACTGCTGCTCATTCAGCTGCATAATCCTCTCCTGTTTTGCCTTGTACTCAGAACCAGCAAGCGACAATCTGCAGCTGGTCCCAGACTAAGCCTTTCTCAAGTATTATCAGGATATTTCTTCTGGCAGCTCGCAGGCGTGGGGAAGGGAGGCAACATAGCTTTGCAAATCTCATGGAACACAGTATTTCAGGTCCAAACGCGGTGCCAGTGCTGCGGCAGTGCTCCCCGCTGCTCCTCGCTGGCAGCAGGAGAAGCCAGGGAATTTCTATGTGGTTGTAAGGAAACTAATACACACACACAAATTTATATATATATATAAATATAAAAAATATAATTTACATATATTTATATATGTATATTTATATATTTTATATATTTATATATGTAAATTGCTATGTTAACACGGGTGTTACAAGCTGGGGAAATTTTGGGTGAAACAACTTCCTGATAATGGCAGAAAGACCAAGAAAGATGGTGCTCTGAGTTCCAGAGTGTGTGACTCATAACTCATAGAGTCATACAAAGGACATGGACCTCTTGGAACTGGTCCAGCAGAGGGCCATGAAGATGATCAGGGGGATGGAGCACTTCTCCTATGAAGACAGGCTGAGATGGTTGGGGCTGTTCAGCCTGGAGAAAAGAAGGCTCTGGGGAGACCTTATTGCAGCCTTTCAGTATCTGAAGGGAGCTACAGAAGAGGTGGAGAAGGACTCTTTGTCAGGGAATGGAGCGATAGGACGAGGAGTAACAGTTTTAAATTGAAACAGTGGAGATTTAGACTAGATATTAGGAAGAAATTCTTTCTTGTGAGGGTGGTGAGACACTGGAACAGGTTTTTCAGGGAAGCTGTGGGTGCCCCATCCCTGGGAGTGTTCAGGACCAGGCTGGATGGGGCTTGGAGCAACCTGGTGTGCTGAGAGGTGTCCCTGCCCATGGCAGGGGGTTGGAACTCAGTGATCTTTAAGATCCTTTCCAACCATAACCATTATATGATTTTAAGAGTGGCTGGAACCTTCTGGGATTGAAAGATGTTCATAGTGCATCCAACATTGTTCTTAATGAAATGTTAAAAGACATTTCAGGGCATAACAGCCCCTTTTATTTCCCTTCTCCCTTTCACCTGAAGTAACTTCTAAGGAATACACAATGATGATACTTGTAAGAAACAGAAGAAATACATTGATGAACACTGAGCAGTGGTTGGCTGCTTCATCTGTGGCTGTCACACTGCATTTTTCTACCATAGGACCATTGTGCCTGTTTTTATGATGTTTTAGTAGTATATTATCAACAAAACAGGTTATCCCTATTCCACAGGGGTTGATACATGTGAGAGAATAAACAGACAACAGTATTTTTGGAGTAACAGATTGCCTACAATCTTATCTCTAAAAAGAGACTTTAAAGTTAGTTTAATTCACAAAAGGTTCTCCACTGCTCAGACCCTCCCTGAGGCATGTGCTGCCAAGATTTACCTTCATATGCAGCCATTTTAAACTTTGCCCTGTAAGAACATGAGAAACTCGTACTGGGTATAGCTGCCAATTTGCCAGAAACCAGATGGTGCCCTTGCACCCTGTTACAGCTAGCCTTAATCCTTAGCAACATACCCTCTCTCTTGTGGAGAGGTCAAAGGATGCACACAACTGTTGTGTCTTTATCTTTCCCTGCAAATGTTGGCCAGTAACCTGGAGCCAATAAAAATAACGGCGGAAATGTTAGGTATTTGGAAGTTGGCCATAACACAAAGACCTTCTCTTGCAGCAGAGTGCCAAAAGCTTGGTTTCTCAGTTTTAAATCTTATCCAAAAGATAAGGGAAGACCTTCCCAGAGCAGAGTAGTCCAGATCAGAGATTCAGAGAGGAGGGGAAAACTGAAAAAGCTGAGACATGATTTTTGATTTTAGGTATCACTTGACTTATAGTTTCTTAGCATTTCTATCCCCCTCATAGCTGTTTACCAGAATTTGTGCACGGGTTTTTTTTATTTCTTTTCACTCTACCCATCTTCCCTCCCATTCAATAAGCAGAGTTAATCACTAAGATGTAGTGTTTTATGACTTTATAACTTCCTGGTGGAGGAGAAACCTTGCGACAACAAATTCCACAGTAAGTCCCAAACATGCCTAGTCCTGGTTTCCAGTTGGAGACCAGGTCACCGCTGTATGAAACCTCTCCTTAGCCATCCCACACCAATCAGCCCTTTTACTACTTTCCCTCTACCTGGTTAACAGAACACGACCTGCACACAGAGCTCCTTCACAGTATCTGTTCCCCTTTTTTATATTTAATCTTTGCCTTTCTTGATTCCCCGCAATTTCCAAATAAGTACACATTTCCCTCTATAAATACTTCCCTAGCAAATCCTTCCTCTCTTAACACAGAAAAAGGAGAGGGCATCTTTCTTGTGGCTCCTTTCACAACCACATATGATGTCTCTCACTTCTGGGAAAGAGCAGGAGGGAGCTTGGGGGAGCATATTGGAGAAGGTGGTTTGAGCATGTCTTGGGGGAGATGGCATGTAAGGAAGATCTTCCAAGAGCTTCTCTACCACCAAGGAGTAAGTATAGCCATTAAGGCTTTTAATGCAGAAGAAATCTCCAGTCTGATAAGAGCAGAAGTGCTGCATGTTGTTAACTATTGCATTGCACACAAAAATAAACCCACCAAAAATGAAAACCAAACAGTAAAGGAGGCTTTTTTGTCTCCTTGTGCTGAATAAATGCAAAGAAAATATATTTCTTGAAATGTAAGCATCACTAACAAGACTAACAATGATATCATCTGCACCTAGGATCATCCACTAGGTTACACAGAGTGTTTTGGGAGGTGGAAGCAAACATTTTCTTGTAAATTAGCCAGCAGCTGGTGCCCACACAGCCTCATGAATTTAATGGAAACATATTATGGATGTTCCAAAAAGAGGTTAATTAAGCATTTTATTCCAGGATTATAGAGTTTAAACAAAACACATACCAAACTTTAAATGTGTGAGGAACTTCATGGAAATTGGACTTAATTTACTGGAGGTTTTGCTTCTTTGCCAGACCAAAAAAAAAAAGAAAAAGCTGAAATGCTCAAGACAGATACAGCCTGTTTATAAGCAATAAAGATAATTATGTGGTGTCAATGTAGCCATCCATATTACAGTGAGAGCAAAAACAGACACATGGAACATTTAATAAAGAAAACCCTTTAAGGGTTTTTAACTCTCAGCCTCCTAAACCTAAGGCAGAAAATTAATCTCCCAGGATACATAGTCTGCTTAAACTCTACAGAGATCTGAAACTAAGAACTGCAAGTGTTAAATCAGCTAAAATCAGGAGGTGCATTACTATTTTTTTGCCATGTGAAGAAAGTTCTGAGTTATCAGAACATACTAAAACTCATAGGAAGAAGTCACATACGTAGGCACTTAAGTGACTCAAGTTAATAATTTCACAGTTCGTATCAACAGCTCTGTGGCAATATAAACTATGATCAGTTATTTTAATCCTTCAAAATTAATTATAAAAGCTGTTGACAAAAGAAAGGGGTAATGTATTCTGTATTTTTCCATGTTGAGACTAAACGTTCAAATAATTAACCATGCGATGTTATGGTCAATTATATACACGGGGGCGAGTCGGGGGGGAAGTCTTAGCACTTGTTATTGTTGTGAGTAAAACTCATTACGCCAGAAGGTTTGCTACTGTTCCTTTTCACCAATTTGGCTTGATCTGCTGTGGTGACACTATTCTGTTATGTAAATTCTGCACAGGATAATTAACTGTGTACATTTAATAAGGTAGGATACACTTTTCTAAATCTGGCTTTGAGTCGCTAGAAGATTGAGAAAATAATTTGTTTTTAAGTAATCCTGAGACAAGGAAATACCAGAAGTTCTGAGACTTAGAGGCTGTTTTCATAGTGTTACTATTATACTGTACACATTCTGGCTTCTATAGCACTGTCTATATGTGAGAGTATAAAAGAGGAAAACTGCCAGCTATTACACACATATTCTGAAAGCATTCTGTTCAAAATCACCTTGTTAACTCACTAAATGAAAATAAACTAAGCCCATTATGGAAACTTATAAGAAGATTTGCTTCTTTCTGGATTGTTGCAGTAATAAACAGAGGAAATAAAAATTCATGAAAATTCAGGAAAAAAAACCCACAACAAACAGCCACCCGCGTTTCTTGAAAGCTTCCAGGTAAATCTTTCGGATTTAAAAGCTTTTTGAGGAATACAAGCTCTTATTTTGATTGCTGCGTGCTTTCTGGCACCAAACACTCAAGCTTATTTGCTCATTTGGTGGTTTATAGAGGGTGTGTGCAATAGTTTTGTCGGACTGAGTTTATATCAGCTGAGGGAAAACAATTATGAACTATTTTTACTGAGGAACACCCCCGAGAAGGAGTTATCAAAAATGGTATTTTTTGGTGTGTATAAACCCAATTGTTATATCTGCTGTTCTCCCAAGGATTTGAAGACTTTACATGTGTTTCTTAATTAAACCTCCCAGTGAGTACTCTTGTGTGAGCAGGCAGGTACTATCAGAGGAGGTTTTCGTGTGAGGGACCCAAATCAGAAGGGAGGATAAATCAGACGGGTTCTCCATGGCACAGGAGCGATGACAATCAATCAGGTGTAATGATCACCTGTCCTGTGGCTGGAAGGCACAACAATCTTTTCTAAGTATTTCATTTCGGGAAAGCCATTTTCCTCACAGAGCAAAGCCGGAGGAACCACTGGAGTTCCCAGGCCGCTTCTTGCAAAGCCTGTGTTTTAATTAACATTTAGCTAAGGGAACTCGTGCAAGTATTTTTATGGGCATAGCTAAAATCCTCCTGCCTGATGACTGACGATATTGCATCCCTCTTCAGCAGATGGATTAAATGGGAAGTATATTGGGATTCAAATGACGATATTGGCTTTAGAGTGTTAACTATTTCATACCTGATACAAAGACTATATCCCTGCACATCCCACTGTCTCCATTGCAGAAAAAAATAAGTGGACATCAAGGTTTTTAGGTGGAGATACAGGTGGGTTTTTTTTTTGTGGAGGGAGATCTTTGAAATAATAGATAGGGAGAGCAGGTAAAACCTTGATCCCAGAGCTTTGAATGAATAGATAGTAAGAAAAGATAGAACCAAAAACATTGATCTTGTTGGATCGGTCTCCAGCAGCCTGTATTTCTGAATACAGCATGGCTAGTGCTCAAGGCACTGGCTTATATTCAAAATTTAATATCAAGTCCTCCAATATTATAATGTTATTAAGGGATTAGAGCCTAAAAGCTACCTACAAAAGAGGCAGCCAATATTTTCATCTGAATTGTGCGGATTAAGATTGATCAGAACATTTCAAAAATTGTTTACCCATTTCTGTTAAAATCTAACCTTACTCATTCTAAAAGATCTAAAAGCAATATATTTTTTTTTAATGTTCCTTTTCAACATTAAAACAATATGTTCTGGATTTCCAGTTCCAAAAGGTGTTTCTTGCCTAAATCCTGTTCAATTTTTTAAAGAGTTTAAAAAAAAGAGTAAAGAGGGCTGGAAATGAAAGGGGATGTGACAGGTCAAATAGAAAGATTTTTTTTTTTTTTTTTTCCTGCCTGAAATATGTTTTTCTCAAGCTGCTGGAACCACCAATGAACCAAATCTTACTTTTTTTATACCGAAATCTACTCTACAAAACACAGTCTTTAAATATCAAAGGGCTGATTCTGGTAAGTTTTTGAAGGTGTGTAATAGCCCATTGACTTCAGTGGGATTTGGCAGCATTCAGTGTCCCACTGGAGGACAGAAAGAGTGAGAGAAAGTGTTTGGGGAGGAGGTCATACATAGGAATTTTTTATTTTTTTTTTAAACTGACCTGAGGGAGAACTTCATATTCCGAGAAATCTCTTGGGCTGTGACCTTCCGCCATGGCATTTAAAACTGAAATGTATAAAGGACTGGAAAAATATAATATAGGAATCAATCCTGCAGTAGGATGTCGTGAGGATGAAATAAAAGGAATTTCTAGCTTTGCTTTCCAAACTACTGTATATCAAACATATTAGATAAAGAATTCATTTCCATTCTATTTCTCACTATAAAATTTTATAGTGCACTATCCAGGAACACAACAATAACAGGACTGGCATCTTAATTTTGTCATGGCATTAAATAAAAATTCTGGGTTCAGTGATGTCTGTGTAAGATATCTGTCTCTAGGCTAGTGACTTTTGTAGAAGGAATCAGCACCTTCATGAGACAATTCTTCCAACCAAACATAGAAAACCTCTGAAATGCACCTTTTATTCCGTTACCTGTATTGATGTAATTTCCTCAGGTGGAGCCAACGTGAAGTATCACTTTGTCTTATAACTACATGTCAACAGGGGGAATGCTTTGCTAAGTCAGTAAAATTGTAACACCCATCATTAAAGCATTCCAGCTATGCTTAATCAACAGCATTGCACCCTATGCTGATAGAATAAAATTGTCTTCATCTGGATAAAACAAAGTATATCTGAAGAAGCATACTTTAGCCAGCAAAACCTGTGGCTGAAGCTGGTGGTGCTTCTGGCATTGCAGTTGTGTGAGTCAGGGCTTGGACACCTTTACACCCTTATCTGATGCAATTATGCTGATAAAAGTCTGAAGGTCAGAACTGACTTGCAATGTAGAAATCATAGAATGGTTAGAATTGGAAGGGACCTCAAAGATCATCGAGTTCCAACCCCCCCCTACCATGGGCAGGGACACCTCCCACCAGACCAGGTTGCTCAAAGCCCCATCCAGCCTGGCCTTCAACACCTCCAGGGATGGGGCATCCACAACTTCTCTGGGCAACCTGTCCCAGTGTCTCACCACTCCCGCAGTAAAAATTTTCCTTCTAACAACTGCATTCTGTGTATAATTGCCCCAAGCAGAAACTGTTTCTTTGTTGGATAATTCTCATTGTTGTCTAATTTGGCCAGCTGGCCCAAAGTGCTTAGGATTCTGAAGAACTGCCATGGTTTCTCAGCCCTAAACCCAGCTCCACAACATGGCATGAAAAAACATGAAGTGTTCCTCTACAAAGATGGCTTCAGTAGTCCCTTTAAATCTACCCAGCTGTAAACTTCTTGTACCCGTGCCAAACCCTGCTGTTTAAGGATCCATACAAAGGAACAATGGAAACAATGTAGTTGAATTGAATTAAATATAGGAAATAATTAGCTTGAATACATGGGAAAACTTCCTAGTGGCAAGAAGCTGACTTCAGAGGGGCTGCACGTGGTTGTAGAGTCTGAGGCGCTGGAGAACTGGGTCCTCAGGTAGAGGAAAACGGAAGAGGGCAAAATAAAGTCAAGTCTAATTAGCTTACAGAGTCACATGGGAAGCAGCCATATGGGTCTGTGCAGCTACAGCTCTTTGAATGAATTAATTGCTTTGACCTGGTGCTGATTACAGCTTGTCGAGAAGGTGGGATAAGTTTGGCTTTTGGAGAAGCGGCTTAAAGAAGTAAAATGCTGAACCCTGAAAACCAGAGTGACCACAGGAGTCCTGGGGCAAAGAGTGACTTGAAAAGCAGCGCATCTTTAAATCCTTACTACAAAACACCTTTAATAATTCAATAATTAGGTTGGATGATAACATATGGACTTGGTGATCTTAAGGGTCTTTTCTATGATTCCGTATCTTAATCTGTTCTCCTACATCAGTTATCCAACCTACCTTCAGCCATAGCGTCCCAATTCAGAATAATGCTATATCTGCTGTGCCACCAAGGACTTAGCTATATACTAGTTTTCACAAGCTTCTCGCTAATATAAACCTTGATACACCTTTGTAACTCCATTTGGTTCCAATAAGTAGATAATGCCTCAGTAGCGAAATCTGCCTCAGTTTCATGTAGCAAGCTTTAGCTTATGGTATTATTATTACTCTTAGGTCTCCCAAGATCAGTTTGACAAAGTTGGTGTCTCTAGGATGTTCTCCTAAATGAGATGCATATCTCATATTCCCCAGTGGCAAAATGAATAGACTTCTTTCAAGTGAAGTTTGGAACAAAGCATCTTGATTGTTTTTGTGAAGCGGGGGGAACCCTGTTGAGCTGAGACTATCGTACATGCTCTGCTATGCGACAAAGTATATTAGCTTCACAACATGAAACCTAAAGCTCCCCAGAGGTAGCTGGCTCGGTCACCTGGGGAAATGTAAACACCATTTTATCCCTGTCATTATATCTCACTAGTTCTTTAAGCAAAATGGAAATGCCCATTGATACCGCTTTGTTGTGTTTCCTTCGGTTCTTCCTCCACCTTCTCTGGCCAGACTGAGATTTATCCAAGTTGGGGGGAAAAAAAATCAGAAAAAAAATCCCTACCAACAATATGGAGACAATTTTCTCACCAAACTTACTCCTTCTCAGTTGCTTGGGTAATCTTAGTATCGTATCTAGCAAAAGCAGGAGTGGATCATGCACTGATTGGAACAAGAAATACTGTTTAAAATCAGAATCAAAACATTTGCAAATTCACTACTGCATAGCTGAAACTAGCTTAGTGATTTCCTTTAGAAACTATAAGGAATGCAATGATTCTGATTAGCAGCTGACCAAGGCAAAAACACAATTAGGAAGAGCTTTTGTGAATGTTTTCACCAGGTGCCTTTTTTTGTTTGTTTGGTTGGCTGATTTTTCCCCCCCCAGTGAACAAACCCCACTATAAAACAGTAGATTCACATCATCTTCAGAGAAAGCACGTCTGAGGAGGGAAAATTCTACAATTAAAGAGCTTAAGTTAACACTTGTATATGTTTTCATGCATATTTAAGGCTCAAAGTAATCTTGAGCACAGCCTAATTCTCTGGCTAGTTTGGTGGCTTATAGTACAATTTCTCAAAGGGCTTGTTTGAATACCCCAAGTGATAACACTTAACCTTTCTGCTGTGTTACAATACTGCCAAAAACCACTTCACAGACCCAGTTCCTCCACGATTTCAGCTTGGTTTGGGATCATCCATCTTAGGAGAGATTTCTCAATCCAGCTGAGGGTCTCTGCTAATGCAGAGTTTCATAGAAGTCCCTTTTTAAATGGTGATCCTGTAAGGATACTACTTCAAACAAAGTGCACTTATCAGTTTACCATTTCTTGGAACCCAGTTACTCAGAATGACATCCAAGTTAATTAAAATATCTCGTACCTTCCCTCTCATCCATACCTTTTTTCGTCTTACCTATTTCTACTGCCAACTCCATGGCACAGCAGGGCTGTCTTCCCCTTAAAAGCTTACCAACAAAGTGAGGTCCCTAGTTCAATAATGTCCTAAATATTGCTGGAGTAAAAATCAGTGTGTAATTAGTAAAATAGAGGCTGGAGAGGTGAGGACATCACTTTCTGCTTTGACAGGGAAGTCAGATTCTTTCTACAATGAAAGCTGAATGGGCTCACAGGACATGATCCCTATACATGCAGTTCAATAACTCAGGTACCCAAATTCCTTAAGTAATATCTGTTTTCCTGTTATAGGAAGGATAATAAAATCTCAAATCAGAATACTAATGCTTAACACTACTCTGGTTTCTTTTATTAATATATGGGAGTTTTGTTGTTGTTTGGTTTTTTTTCTTTTTTTTTT
>VZRU01021338.1:297803-323723 GCA_013398155.1 Pedionomus torquatus | reverse complement strand
AAAAAAAAAAAAAAAAAAGAAAAGGAAAAAGTGGAAACTAGAAGGGTATTTGCTTTGGATAAAAGCTTTCCTTTCAAAGAGAATATTTATCTAAATCTTCTATCTGGAGTTAGGTAAAGTGAAGGACTGGGCAGCAGTTCGTGAGTTACAAGCAAGGCAGAGACCTGATATATCCCAGGGCACAGGTACCTTCGAAAGTCGCCACAAATTTCATGTACCTATTGTGCCAATGTTTTATAAATGTTGGTTTTTTGGTTTGGGTTTGTTTTTTTCTTTTTTTTTTTTTTGTGACTAATCTATTGAGACTATACTACAATGTAACATTTTGGAGCTAATTCCCACAGCTCACATTTTTGTCACATGCTCTAAAAAAAAAAATAAGTAATTGCTGCCTGTATTTTTCCTCGTCGCTTACCTTTCCAGCAAGCAGTAGATTTCTAAGGCGTGAGTTCTAATTCTGCAATTCCCATGACTGCTCTTATTTCATTCCACCTTCTTTTGGCAGATCTTACCGAGCTGTTTCCACAGCTTGTTAAGATATATGGAAGAAACATTCGAAAGTGTTATGAGCCTTATAGTAAGAATCTAAAGCGCGTTGCAAGTCATGCGATTAAATCAGCTAAAAGCAACCAACTAAATCAAGCAAGGACTTACGTCTGTGAACGTGGTCTTCTGGGCTCAGCTGAGTCCATCCTAGCCAAGGAGAAGACTTGATGTAATCAACAATGGTGTTGAAAGACAAAGTGTTCCACAGGATAAGAACCTCATGAGGCATCTGGGAGAAGTATGTGGCATCTCTTACCTGGATATTTGTCCTTGCTCTTTCTTAATGGCCAGTTTGGTGTTGGTTGAATAGCTGCAACCACTGCAGCTATTATAATAAGGTGAAAACTGCTAGAAGGAAGGAGCTGACTTCTTCAGGTTGTGAGGCTATATTTTCATGGTTGTCATAACCAAACTGTAAAAGGGCTTTTAATGCAACTCCATGATGTCCCTGGTGTCAGAGGACTTGGATTTACAGCTTGTGTTGGTAAAGCATCATTGTTACTGACCTACTTAGACTAAGGGATATTCGTGTTGTCATTCTGTTACTTAATTATATGATCTCTGTTCAAATACCACATGTAAACTAAGAAGATACTTTAATCGTATATGTAACAGGACCATAGAGGGCAAAGATAACTGTGAAACAGAGTAATTTCACTGAACACTTGCAAGCAGACAGCAAAGGAAGGGCCTCGTCTCATAAATTGCTAAGTAAGAGTTAGAGATAGTTATCTGTCCAAGCTAAGCACTAAAAAAAGAAAAAAAAAAAAAAGAAGCTTGATTAAATATAGCATAAGTGAGGGAAAAAAATGCCTGAGACACACCACCCCAGACATGAATATATCAGTCTTCTCCCTGGAGAAGAAAGCCAATGTTTAAACTTAACGTTCTGCTAGTAATTTAATGGAAAATCATAAATAAAATAAAATTTTAAAAAATCCTTTGTGCTATTTAAGGCAAAGAGCCAAGTCTTTATTTAAAAGGAAATATGTAACAATTGTAATTCACAGGAGGCTGTTTTTATATACTTGTTCAACACAATGCCTAAAGCAGTCCTCAGAAAGAAAAAAAATAGTATGAAGAACACCCGTAACTGTTTTTAGAGCTTGTTTTCCTCTTTCTTTGCTTTCTTTGAAAAGGAGCTACTTCTAATTCTGCGGAAGGCACCTAAACAGAAACCTCTGATTGAGTGGGAACTTTTCCATTGATTCCCACCAGGCTTCAGGAGGTGGATCTAGTCTTCAAGTCAGTGAATTCAAGAGCACCATCCAGCTATAGCAGCCACCACACACTGAATCCCATCCTGTTCGACTAGTATCCATATTTACTCTTTAAAGAAAATTCATCATAATTAACAAGAAATTCAAGAAATTCCTCACGAAATAATGAGATGTGCATCAAACCCTCTCTTGAGCCAAAATTGATTGCTGCTCCAATAGGTATTTTATGTGAAAGAGTCAATCACCGGCCTGGTGATGATGACCATTTGATGATGTTTAAAGAGGTTGATTTGGAAGGGATAGACCAAGCTTTTCATGGAAAAAAATACTATGTAAGTTCAAATAATTAATTTGTCTTCCACTATTCTCATATCTTATAAGGAAGAACTTCAACTTTGCAAGTTACACAGAACAAAAGAACCTGCCTTTTTTTTTTTTTTTTTTTTTTTCAAAAGCCACTAAAACCAGTAAGCACTTTGCAGCTTTCAAGGACCATCTCACACAAATTCCTGTTCTTTAACTGTGTAATTTAAACACATTGGAAAGTAAAGATGCAATTAGCTATTGCTAACAAGTATAGGCAGATGACTTGTGGAGCCCTTTCTTACCTCCCTCGTGAATTCCCACCTGCAGCAGCAGGGTCAGGCTTCATTAAACTGGAGTGCCAAAACAGAAAGGACAAAAGTCACATAATTAAAAAAACCCCTGCACTTCCTTCGCTGAGTGATTTGAACTATCCTTGTTCTCACAGACACAAATGGAAGAAGAAAATCTCAGATTCAGTAAGAATAAACTCTCTGCATCATCAGTAAGCTGCTGCAGTCCATCTCTGTCGAATTTATGTCTGCCATCCACCCAGTGTTCAGAAGTGTTATCTCCTTCTCTTTTGGCAAATTTCCAGAGCACAGCAAAGAAAATGCCTCAACAGAAGGAGGAAAAAAGATATCTCCTCATCTGTAGGAAGCATTCGTGCTCACTGATAGCAAAGAACTAAAAAAAGGGAAACTTTTGTAGAATAAAACACAAGAGTTAGTGGTGGAGGATGAACAAAAATAAAAATTACTGTCAGGACTAGTTTCTTAGTGAGATTTTGTTGGGTTCTTTTGCTTTTTATAGTTGGTACATGTGACTTCTTTCTTTACAAAAGAAATGATCTGCAGGTACAAACGATTTACACTGTATACTTAATGTGTGAATAGGGCTTTTTATTTAGGGATTTTATAACGATTAATAAAACAACTGTTAGTTAGCTAATGAGTTTCAGTAGCCCCAGGCAGTTAACACTGCATGTCTAATGTTATTACATTTGATGCTGTAAGGTTAAGCCTTGATTTTTGCTGTGAAACACAAGTGGTTACAATGAGCTCAATCCAGCTAATGTCATGGTGGCTGTAAGATTTTGGGGACTTCAGAAAGCCTTATTTACCATGCAGTTTATTAAATTTGAAGACCAATTTTATGTTTTTAAGCTTCAAAATGATGCTTTTTGGCTAATTCCAGCAAGGACCTCTTCTAGCCTGGCAGAAGCAGGCACATCACCCTCACACCCCTGCTATGAGCATGTACAGAACCATGGCACCTGATTTCCTGCCCAGCAGCAGATCACACCATGTCCAGAGCAACTATGGAGTGGAAACCCTCTTACTCACTCTGTTTCATACTGTGTGGGAGCATCCAGACAAAGCGGTTTCAGAGCACAAGAGGTGAGATGCAGGGGGTTGACATTCGACTCAGCTTCATCTCCTCCTTGACTTATCTATGAAGATAACTTGGGAGGAGCTGAAAAAAAATAGGCTCAGCCCGGGGTTGTCTCAGGATTGCATTACAATAAGAACGGAAACCGAAACAAATGAAATGCCCCAAGTCCCATCCCACCACTGACTTTGAGTGCTAGACATCACAAAATCAGCATCAGAAATTTAGGAGCCATGGCACCACCAGAGATAAATATTCCAGATAGGGTAATCCAATCAGGCATGATCCTGCACCCCCATCAAATCAGAAAATAGAAACCCTAAGGTGTGGGGAGAAAATGGGGGAATCCTCCAACAATACAGCTGGTCTGAAGGAGATCCATTCCCTCCCCTTGTGCAGGATGCTGTACAGGGTAATTTCCCTGAGTCTGAGCGACATTATCTGAGAGAGAGGGTAAGTGATTAAGAAACATATGTATGGCATATGTCATGGTACTAAGGTTGTGATTGGTGCACTCTTTTAAGACAATAGTATCTAGTGCGCTTGTGGTTTGTGTTGTATCACTTGAATTTCATGAGTTGATTTGAAATTGCAATAGTGCATTTGCCATTGTACACATTGGACCTGCAATAGTGCCATAATGGACCTATGAGTGAAGTCCAAATAAATTGTTAATTTGAACCTCTTAATGTATTCTTTTTCCCCTCTTCATCACACATATCTGTTCTTCAAGCTACCTATACCTCATTGATAGGAAAGAAGGCTTTAACCCATCTTCTCAACCTTCCAGAGAAGGGCAATGAAGCTGGTGAGGGATCTAGAGAATAAGTCTTGTGAAGAAAGGCTGAGGAAACTGGGATTAGGAGGCTGAGGGGAGACATTGTTGCTGTCTACAACACAGGAGGTTGTAAAGAGACAGGAATCAGTCACTTCTCCAAAGTCACAGGCAATAAAACAAGAGGAAATGACCTCAAGTTCTGCCGGAGAGGTTCAGATTGGACATTAGGAAATTTTTTACGCTGAAATGGTTATCAAGCATTGGAATGGGCTGCCTAGGGAAGGGATTGAGGCACTGTCCTTGGAGGTATTCAAAAAACAGGTTGACGTAGTGCTTAGTGACATAGTTTGGTGATGGTTTGTTGCTTTTTTTATCAGAGTTAGGTTGATGGCTGGACTACATGATCTTAAAGGTCCCTTCCAACCAGTTCCATTATCTGAGGATTCTCTGATTCCCCAACCAAAGCCAAAAAAAGTCTGTTTTTCTCTTACCTAGACAGACATATTGTTCTAGATTACTATCATAGGCCATAACCAGATGATTCTCAGTTATTCTTTTCACTTATTATAACAGTGATGAAGATCTGGTTCAACACTGACCAGAGGAGACTTGTAGACTTCAGTTTTTTCATTGTTAGTGTTTCCTTCAAGTTCTCTGAGATCTGCCCCGGTATCCTTGCCCTTCACAGTCTTCCCAGGCAGTCCTCCAGTAATACTCTGAGGATATCCAAGCTCTAGGGTTGGGTGCCAGAAACTTGCTCCAAAATGTTCAGCATTAACCTTTGTACAGCTGAGCAAGAAGGAGACAGTTAAATATTTCTAATTTTACTTCCTACTTTTTACTTTCTTTCCGGATTAATGCCAGGTTAGAGGACTGTGACAGGACATAAAGGGAGAAGACACAGACATGGAAAGAGCAGGAATGCCTGTTTCAATAACAGTGCTGGTTTCTTCATTTTAACATGATTATAAATCTATAACACACCACTGGAATGACATAATTGAGTGACTACAGGATCAAATCACACACATGGGCCATCCAGCAAAATACATCACTCTGGAAAGAGCAATGGCTTCAAAATGATCACTTCTTCAGCAGGCTGAAGGTTTCACCAAACAGTACTTGCTGGTGTTATAAAATCTGACCAGAATCCCCTTTTCCCTGCCCTTTTTTCCCTCTCATCTCTTTGTATCTTGATCCTGGGTATTCGTCTTGATTATTCATTTTTATCATTTTGTATCATCAGACTGACTCTTTTATTTTCTCTTTCATTATTTACATGAATAACACTGTCAGTTGCTGTGGGTGCTGCACAGTATATATTACAGCCTATTGCAAGGACAGAAAATAACCCTGAAATTTAAGCAGATGTCTGACAGACTCACTGTTTTTATCAGTAGCTTGAAATAACACTACTGGCCTCAGCTTTTCTCCTTTCTTATTATGTTTGAATCTACAAAAATAAGAAATACAACATTCGGGTTGTATGGAAGACAGACTGAGCCCTTCAATTAAAATACACTGCATGCACTAGGCCATTTTTTAAGTTCCCTGGGATTCTGCTATGCTGCATGAAAGCTGCTAGCTGCTTTTCAGTTCAGTCAAGCCATGACACAGGACCTGGTTATACACCACATTGCCTTCCCCATGGGTTGCAGGAAATGTTAAACCTCAGATGGTCTACATATGTCTTCGACTCTGCATTTTATGAGTCTAGCTGTTGTTACCATTACCTTCCCTAGAGTTACAGCAATAATTCTACTCTGCTGGACTAGACATCCTCTCACACCCATGGCTACGCTTTAAATTTAGAGCATTGGGCTGTTAGATGTTGGTGGCAGGATTAGGCAAAGTTCTGAATGATTGTTCCTATTGCTTTTCACCAAGGCACTCTGCTGTTATTCTTTTGTATTAAAAATGACCAAACAGTTTTTCTTTCATGTATTTGGCCCATGAATCACTAGAACCATTCAGGAACATGTTTTCTGAGTGTACTAATTTGAGCCACAAATCACATAAAATTATTCCACTGGATATGAAATATTCCTCTGCATTTAAAAACAATAAAACCAGAGGAAAATAAACAAGATTTTCTTTACTGAGTTTCTAAGTAAGTAATTGTGAGATAGCAAACATTTTACAAAGTGAACAGAAGATGCGTTTGACTTCTTTAAGCCTATTTCAAAGAAAAAGCTAAATAGGTATTGTTGAAAAAAGGGTCTCATCAGAAGTAGTAGTGTTTGTCTAACAAAGCATGCTGTTAACTTGTAAGCCTTTATACATAGGTACAATATGATTCTGATTTATTTATTTATTTAGAACTAGATGATTTTGTAACAAATAATGATAATAATAGTCTTGGTCATGCACTACTGAAGCTTATAGTACAGATCCCATTATGTTAATAACAAAAAAAAAATCATACTCTTTCATACATATTGAAAAAATACAAAGAAATGTATAACTACAGAACACAGTGCACATATATAAAATTACTTTTAGGGAAAAGTTGGCATATGATATTTTAAAATCAGTATTTGCCATTTCATAATTTACATTATATTCACATTTACCTAATTTCAAATGAGTTAATGCTTTACATGTACTTCTACCCCTAAACAGAAATACTTGTATTTGATGACGGATCCAATATAAACATGTTTGTTCAAAATAAAATAACAACATTTCTATACAGTCTTAGAAGTCAGATTTTTTTTCTGGTCTCAAAAAGTGTGATCATTAACATTCATTTTATTTACTCTGAATAAATTATTCAGATCTTATTTACCATATTATTAAATTTTAATTGTTCCATTGCATTTTCTCAAATGTAAACAAACCTGTGTGAGAACAAAACACTGCTTAATTATGGCAGCTTCAATTGCTCAACAAAAGAGATATTTCAGAGAGGAATTTTTAGATTGTCTAATTCTTCCCTAAAGGCAAACTCAGCTTTCACAATGATATTGCTTACCTATTTTATTACATATCCACAAAGATAAATTTTCTAAAGAAGATCTTAAAAAATTAGAGCATTTAAACTCTTGAATATTTTTCTCCTTGAAGATAACTGCATATTGGTAGAATTTTCCTTTGTTTCACACTGCCCAGAAATCTGCATTAAAAGTGATGAGACATCCATGTGAGTCTGTCAAAAAGAAAGAACACAATGAAACCCCCAAATATTTCAAGAGGTTCACTTGCACTAACTGATGTGGATTTTCACTGGTCACTCTACTTCTATATCTTGTCACTCTGCTATCTGGGGGTAGACAACTCTGGCTTGCAAACCTTACTGCTTCTTCACAGTGAGTGCTGTGGGATACCCCACCAATGCAGGAGTAGAAGTGGTCACCAGCCAAGCAGCAAATGCAAAATAGCTGTGTTTTGCCTCTGGCAGCCACTGAACAGGTGCAGACCTCATATGAAAATTGAAGTCACTTGTCAATTGAGGTCACTTGCAGATCCAGTAGGTTTTTGTTACAAGGAAATGGAACTGTTGAAACAGGTCCAGCAGAGGGCCACAAAGATGATGAGAGGGATGGAGCATCTCTGTTATGAAGACAGGCTGAGAGAGCTGGGGCTGTTCAGCCTGGAGAAGAGAAGGCTCTGGGGAGACCTTAGAGCAGCCTTCCAGTATCTGAAGGGAGCTACAGGAGAGCAAGAGAGGGACTCTTTGTCAAGAAGAGTGATAGGACAAGGGGTAACTGTTTTAAATTGTAAGAGGGGAGATTTAGATTGCAAATTAGGAAGAAATTATTTACATTGAGGGTGGTGAGGCACTGGAACAAATTGCCCAGAGAAGCTGTGGATGTCCCATCCCTGGAGGTGTTTAAGGCCAGGCTGGATGGGGCTTTGAGCAACCTGCTCTAGTGGGAGGTGTCCCTGCCCATGCCAGGGGGGTTGGAACTCAATGATCTTTAAGGTCCCTTCCAACTTTAACCATTCTATGATTGACGCCATATCCAATGTACTGAACCCATTGCCATGCTGGAACAAAACACAAGACTTGCTGAAGTTACACTCATAAGGTTTATTGGAAGGCAAAGCCTTACACAAGTAGCCCACACTCAATGAACTAAGCCTGTACTTCACCTTAACTCACATGACGTGGTTGTGTGTTTTGCCAGGAACATTTAGACAAGCAAAATCATGCATTCAAGTGGTCTTGCAGCCCTCCAAGATGAAGTAATGACCATCTGTTTTTGCATCACTTCCAGTAACAAAACCCTAATGGCTGACGAGTGAAATCTGGTCCTAGATATACGTCTTTGAAGGAAACCTCTGCCTGCCCCAGTGGGGTCATTCATGTTAGTGCAGTACTCTCCAATGGTGGAACATGAGCCAGTAGAAGTCTGGGTTTGGCTCAGGTGTGTAATTACAGAATATACTTCGATGGGTAAGTCTTCTGAAAGCATTAAAAACAACAGCGAGACCACAGTGGGACTCATTAGGGAGTCACAGACTTAAGTCAATGTGTTTGAACAGTTCCTGGGTTGGCTTGGGCCACAGGAGGAACTGTCACACAGTTGTCAGCCCTCAAATCTTGCTGACAAGCCCATAGAAGTCCTGCTTGCATGGACTACCAAAGACTGAGGGCCCTGGGGTGTTGGTATGAACGTTGAGAAACAGAGGGAAAACAGAAGAATACTTTGCAGACGGAGCAGGAGGGTTTTTATATATGGAGAAAATGAACAGCACGCTACTGGAACAGAATGTCCAACTCCTACAGCATTGTTTTTCGCTTAGTGTGTTATACTCCCATTTCATATGCCTCAAATTATGGACAATGGAGCAAATTTTTGTTCATATTTAGCAATGATTGTAGAAGGAAGAAAAAAAACCAAAGATGCTGTCAGCAAAACCCAGCTGTAATCTTGCAGCAACAGCTTCTCAGAAATAGTCTCTTGCACTATCAGAAAATACATGTGTGGTCTGATCATAGCCAGAATGTTTGTCTGGAATTTCTCCACTGTTCTCGTCTATGGATAATGTTTATGACCACTTTTGCACAGCCTTGGGGGCCCTCTGTCCTATCAAGTATGCCTTTTTCATGACAGTACTGTAGCTGCAACTAAGTTGTCTGCTGTTCCACTTTCCTATTGATGTGCAATGTATTTCTGATACAGAAAATGGACCTGATGTTCAGCAAAAAATTGGTATCCCCTAAATCTGTTGAAGAAATAGCAGAAGACTGGGAGAGCTAGAGATATCTGTCTGCTGAACATTCAAAGCTTGGTGAATAGGTGCCTGCAATTTTATGTCATTCTGATCTCCTACCTCTGTAACTTGCCTCTTTGTGCTGGCATCAAACAATAGGTCTGGGGAAAAATAATGTGCTTCAGAGCTGGATCCTCAGGTTCAAGCTGAAAGACAAGTAGTGCAAGGCTGCAAATTATTTAGCAGAAATAATCTACAAAGAGCCACTGAAAGGATCCAGGAGGTGACGCCCTGCAGATCCAACATAACCCTCAAGTGAGTCCAGAAAGCAGATTACCGCTTCTACTCCAATTTGTGCATATGCAAATTAAAGTATAAATATCACTGATCAAAAGAGAAATTTCTACACCTGCTGCCTGAGATCAGCCCCTCACCACAGAGTAACACTTACTGTTCTTTTCTGGATTACCAGTACAACACAATAAATCAGTAGAAAAAATAGAATTATACCTTTTTACAATAAGTTTGAGAGGTTTGGTTTTGTTTACCGTTTTTTTTGCGTTGGCCATCTAAGGGCCAGAGAAAGTAGGGTGAGGGGCTTTGAAAGCAGACTAACTTATGACCATCAGGAATGTCACTCCCTAAAAAAAAAAGGATTCAAGAATGTCCCTGCTTCCCCGTGGACACTTTGTGGAATTTTGCTGTTGGGCTTAAGTCCCCAGTCCCTAAGGCTTCAAAATAACAATAGTTCAAACACTGGGAAAAAATAATAATATAGAATTTCCTTTTGCTAGGCAGAGTACCAGGGCTAAACAAGAGTTCTGTACTGTCACTCCAACTTTTATAGTTTCCATATGGTCTTGGACAATGCAAATTTTTAACGGCAACTTCACAGCTAATAAAGGGCTAACAAGCAGAACTGCTGTGCCAGTTGCAAGAGATGAAGACCTCCACTCTTCTTACAGATCTAATTATAACATGTGCAGTACCTTCAAACCTTGATAAGAAGTATTCATTTCAACCCCACTGCCATCCTGAAATAATCTGAATAGCCGCTGTCTGTTGTATTTGCAAATCTAAATATACTGTACAAGCCTATAGGGTTTGAATTGCATCTGGAGAGGAACCCAAACCCAACCTCAGACCTTAACCCTTCTGTAATTTTAGTTTGGAGCCAGGAATTTGTGTCTGGACAAATCCAAATACAAATGACCTTTCCCTGAAACTCTTTAGTCAGTTATTTAAATAAGAATGGCAGTAAAATTCAAGCAATAAACAGAGCGGCATGACTGCTGCATTTCTGAGACTTGGTCATTGAATGAAACCAAAAAGATAAGATAAAACTAGAGCTTAAAGAATATTCTTTTCTATGTAATTTTTTCCCAACATATTTTGCTTTGTTTTGAGTAAACTTCATATATTTAATTTTTAATTAATTTTAAAACCTCTGTTTTGTTGCCATAATATTCTGTATCATTTGTCATTTAAAATTTTATGCACCTTTCTTTTTTTCACCGTAGTTCTTTTGCAAGAATTGTGGGAGTATCATGGAAAAATATTCCTAATAATTTCTTACTTGATCAAACTTGAACAGAATTTGCGAATGCTTCTCCCTTTCCAAACTTCTGTTTTCATAGAAATCTCGTATTTGTCAAAAATGTGCCCCAGACGTGCCCACGTGCACCTGTCAGACTGACATTTTTATTCTGAAGCACGCATTTTTAATCCCCTGTGCTCAATAGTGCTGACCTCAGACCATAATTTATGTCGCTAATGATGCGCTCCTGTAAAATAATAAAAAAGAAACCCACAAGGTGAGGCTGAAGGAAAGGTTTGCTTGTCAGATGCCACAGCAGTGAGCGGAGTTTGACAGCACAGAGCACAGGGTGAAGAGAAAAGAGCCGGCTGTTGTTATGTGTAATGTTCTTCTGTGCAAGGGGGAAGACAAGACCAAGTCCTGCAGTTTTAGCTATTTCCCCCTCCAGCCAGGGCGCTTCTCCTTGAACTGTGACCCTGAGCAGAGAAGCGATGACATTATTTGGCAGAGCGGAAGCTCAATGGGGCAGGGACTGTCTCTTTATTTGTACTAATCTGGCACCCAGCACAACAGAGGCTGGAGAGATGCTCTGGCCTCGAGACAGTGAAAACAATCATACAAAGAACTCCGCATACCCAAGAAAGCCTAGCTGGAAAGTTTAATTGCTGTGACAGTACCAACATCTGCTCTGGTAAAAGCCTACTTAAATTCCAACATTGCCTTAGCAATCTGGGACGATTCTCCTTAGATGTTGGCATCTAAAGTATATTTTTTGTGGCCTAAAAAAAAACCCACAACCAAACCCCTGCTGTCAAGTATTTCAGCTTTGCTACTATCCAACATTTTTATTCTAAACACACATTTTTAAGTGCAGCTGGGGCTAAGTGACCAGCAAATCTGATTACTGCAAGCGTACAATGCCTGACGTCCTTTATGCACTTGATTCTTGACTCACCACAGTGGAGGCTAATGGGAGTTGTGAGGCTAATGCCCTGTGCAGTGGGTTGAGAACACAGCTCTGAAAATTAGCATGGGAGGCTCTCCATCTTCCTAAGGTTGCTTTGCTAGCAACGACAGTGATGGGTGGTGTGTAATATCAGAAAAGATCAGACCATAGCACAGGTAGAAACCCTGTAAAACCAATGCAGAGGTTCTTAAGGACCTGGGGATCTGGACAGGCTGGATCAATGGGTCAAGGCCAATGGTCTGAAGTTCAACAAGGCCAAGTGCTGGGTCCTGCACTTCGATCACAATAACGCCATGAATGTTGCAGGCTTGGAGAAGAGTGGTTGGAGAGCTCTCTGGCAGAGAAGGACCTGGGGCTGTTGGTCACCTGTCAGCTGAATATGAGCCAGCAGGGTGCTCAGGTGGCCAAGAAGCCCAACTGCATTGTGGACTGTATCAGGAATAGCGTGGCCAGCAGGACTAGGGAAGTGACTGTGTTAATTCCCCTGTAGTCTGCAACGGTGAGGCCCCACCTCAAATGCTTTGCCCGTATTTTGAGCCCGTCCCTGCAGGAAAGACATTGAGGTGCTGGAGTGTGTCCAGAGAAGGGCAACAAAGCTGGTAAGGGATCTGAAGCACAAGTCTTATAAGGAGCAGCTGAGGGAGCTGGGGGTGTTCAGCCTGGAGAAAATGAGGCTGAGGGGGGAGACCTT
This sequence comes from Pedionomus torquatus, assembly GCA_013398155.1. Lineage (NCBI taxonomy): Eukaryota > Metazoa > Chordata > Aves > Charadriiformes > Pedionomidae > Pedionomus > Pedionomus torquatus. The sequence continues at coordinate 311,129 of VZRU01021338.1, read as the reverse complement.
CTTGCTCTCTACAACTCCCTGAAAGGAGGATGTAGTGAGGGTAGGTTGGTATCTTTTCCCAAGGAACAGGTGACAGAACAAGAGGAAATGGCGTCAAGGTACACCAGGGAAGGTTAAGGATGAATATTAGGACAAATTTTTTCACCAAAAGGGTTATCAAGCATTGGAACAATCTGCCCAGGGAAGTAGTTGAATCACCATCCCTGGAGATATTTAAAAGAGAAGTAGGCATGATGCTTAGGGACATAGTTTAGTGGTGGACTTGGCAATATTATGTTGATGGACTGTTGATGGTTGGACTTGATGATCTACAAGGTTCCTTCCAACCTAGATGATTCTATGATTTTATGAAGAGGACTCAAAGTGTGGTTCTTTTTTCAGGAAATAAATTGAATATTATCTTTAAAAATTACACAGATTTTTTTAAAAATGTGACAGAATTAGCATAACAAAAGAAGATTTTCTTTTATTCATCACAAAGAGGATGACTATAGGGGTAAAACAATACACTGGGAGTTAGAAAATTTATTCTCTGGGCCTTCCACAGATTCTCTTAATAATCTGAAGGGCAGCCACAATTCTTCTCTCTTACCCTACTGCAGGATTCAGTTAAATTATAAGTTCTTCAGGGAGGGGGTGATCCCTTGGTATGTGCCTGGTACAATGGCACCCTGGCCCATCAACATATGGTGACATTTTTAATAATTCCACTGTGAGATTTGTTGTAAGAATGGCTCAGTGAAAATTTAATGCTTGCACTGTGTGGGAGGTCAGACTAGATAATTTTAATAGGCCCTCCTGAACATGAAATATATTATCAAACAAAAACACGGTGATACAGGCAGCAATTATTTTCATAATGAGAACTGGTGATTGTGTGGACAGTGCTGAGCAAAAATAAATGAGAGCTGGAGACTAATAATAAGCTTTTGTAGCACTAAGAGGAACGAATATTCCTGTAAACAGAATTAGTATTGCTAATACTTCATATTCACACAGCCTTTCACAGAGGTGGAACCCCCATTTTGCAGAAGGAGCAAGCGGGGAGCAGAGGTGAAGTGGTTACCCAAGACCACACAACAATGACCTGGGTGAGGGCTACTGGACCACTTCTGCCATCCTCTCTTCTCCCCTCGGAGCTCAGATCTGTAAGGTCTAACGCACACGGTGCTGATGGGGTGTGCCTCTCCTGACCCACACTGCTCCCACTCTCCTGTCATCCTGAGTGACACCCTGGCTAGTTCTGACAGTCACTTTCTCTCCTGTTAGCGTGGACTGGCAGCAAGTCCCTCCAGCTCCTGTTGGCCCTGTTTCAGGTGTGGGGTCTTCTCAGGGCAAGTTGGACAGAAGGAGTTTCAAACCAGGTGGGTGACAACCTTTACCTGCAGCTCCACCTTGGCTCTGAATACACCCCTTTGGCAAACCCTCTCCCAGAAATTATGAACACTGGTATGCACTTGGAGATATGACAGTGTGATTGTGCATGTCTGCATGTGAAGAGGTAGGAGAATTACGCAAAAATACATGTTTGTCACTGTGTTTTCCTGCGCTTTCTCCCTTGACCTTTATTGAGTTTGCACTGATTTCTTTTGCTTGGAAAGTATGTTCCTTCTCTGATTTTGAATTATTTTTTTTGGCCTTCCATTGCACACATCCTCACAGGGTAGATTTTCAGTTACCCTCTCTGACTACTTGAGACCAATTTGCAGACTCTGCACACAGTGTCTCTAAGGCCAGCAGCCAAGTTCCCAGCAGATGTAAATAAGGAGCTGTAGCAATTTACATCAGCAGATTATCTGCTATGACACTAAATTTTCTCCTTTTTCCTGTCCCTGATACAGGACGCTCTGTCTACCACACTCAATAACAATAAAATGCGGGTAAGATTAAAGACCCAATCTAGTAACCTTTTACAATCTGATTTACTAATTGGGGCATGGGACTCACAAAGCAGTGTGATTCTACCTCAACTACTAATTATCTGGTACTCCAATCCCAAATTAAGGACCTTATGCAGCTGATTGGAGTCTTAGGGGGATGTGGTTCTCTCCTGTCATTTTAAGGAGACAGACTCTTTCATATACTGTATGTACAAAACCGGGAGGAAGTTGACAAGAGCAATTTTGCTTCTTTGCTATTAACATTCATGACACCCATGCTATCTGAGAAAAAAAAAAAAAAAGGAAAAAAAATGAATTATATTACAATAGCGATGTTTTGGCAGCCTGTGAACAACTGCACTTATAAAGGGCTATTAATAGATTAAGATCGTGTCTACTGTACTCCCAACAGTTACCTAAGGATCTTGAAGTGTACTCGTAATAATAGCAATGCTCAGTACTTATAGAGTTTTATATCTCCGAAGTACTGTACAAACATTAACTAATTGATCATCAGCACTGCAGCGATCTGTCAACATTAATCAGAAATACCTTTTGAAAGAAGACCAAGCCTATATTTAATTTGTTCAGGTGGCAGATCTGTTCTTCAGAGGGTCCTACAGTCTAGGGGCTGGGCTGAGTGCCTTCACACTGTAAAATTAAGCATTATAAGGAACTCCTGTCATGGGTCCTCTATGTTCTCATTTGACCTCGTAGGAAGAAATATTACAAAGTGCAACATTTCCTTGGTAGAGGTTTTTGTATTGCATATGAAAGTATTATTTGTATGGTTTTAAATATATGCATTCATATAAATCTGTAGTAAAATCATCAACAAAAAATTATGAACTGTGTTCTGTGCTAATTCTTGCTTTGTAGATGAACATCCCTCAACCATACCCTCAAAGGACTGCGTTGTCCTAAGACAACAAAGTTCTTCAGTATTTGATGCCTTTACAGCTTTCCTTTATCAAAAATAAGTGGACCCAGAAATAGGAAAAGTACTTTTCTTCTTTTCCCATTTCTGATGTGTCATGAAGTCGTTTCATTGAGATACCAGAGGGGAACAATTCTCAGTTTGCCTTGTGTGGTTTGTAACATTGAAGTGACCGTGGAGGTACGTTTTTAGTGCAAGCCCAAGCTGTCCCATCTGTCTCCCCGTACCAAAGCTGATGTAAAACACTGCCACAGGAACCACCTGCAGTGGTTGAAATAGGTCGTATATCCTAAATAACATTGGAAACAGGTTACAAACCACTGTCTATTAATGCTGAAATGAGTAACTACTTACACTACACATACACACATTCACAGGCAGAGTTAGGTGTCTACCCTCTGCATCCCAAGCTCCACTGAAAAAATAATATTAACAAACAGGTCAAGCTCTCCGAAGAATTTTATTTGCGTGTGTCCCCTTAAAGAAACATATAGATTCAGGTCTTTAATTATGTGATCATATTCTATTTTTCTGAATGACCTGGTCTCGCTTGGTCCAGAAATGCAATGATACAATGTGTTTTTTTCTCTTTCTTATGCAGTGTGTGGGTTGATTTGTGATTTTTTTTTGGTTGATTTGTTTGTATTTTTTTTCTTTCTGATCAGTATCTAGCCAAACTTTTCTGTTCATTTCCATATGGGATTTTCTGCCACTGCAAATGCTCCAGAAATATTAATGAACTCCAGCTGTATTCCAGTGCAGGGTGGAGGGTGAGAAAAAAGTAAGATGATTTAAGGTTTCTTGGGCATTTAACTATTGCATGCCTGACTTTTGCAATTTGACTAAAATTATGTTCTTGGGGAGGGTTTTTGCATATAGCTTACCAGATTTTCAAGACTGGAATTAATAAAAACCAAAAATCTCATTCTTTGCCATATTATAAAAACCTACATGATTCATTGGCAGGGTTAGAACCTTTAGTTGCATTTCACAGGGGTAATGGCAATAGCTGAGAAGCTTCTTGTACGGGGTGGTTGCCACACATTTTGCACGTGCCAGGAGACTCTGTTTCAAATGTGGCTTGCAGAGTTCCCGCTGGTGGTGTATCTGCAGGATGTGAAGAGGAAGGAGCAATACAGCAGTGAAACAGATGCTCATGGGTGTGCAGACTACCAGTGTGTGCTGATTGTACCAAGCACTGATTGATTCCCTTTCCAGACACCACTAGGGTGAGTGGCTTGTCTGGGTGACCAAATATAACAGCGATTCTGAACTGCTCTTCATTTTTCCCTGTTTATTATGACTCTGCCAATGCAAAGATCCTGTTCCAGTGTTTCCTAGTGCTGTTCAGTCTTCTTGCCCAGTGAGTCTCTTCCCTCCCTCCTATTCTCAGCCTTCCACTTTCCTCCTTTCTTATCCAATTTCAGTATCTCTTCTTTAATCATCTCTCCCACCCCACGCCACGCTCCTCCAGACATGCTTTCACATACTTCCCAGTAAGCTTAGCCCCATCCAACCCATTTTTTTCTCACAATCCATCTCATTCCCTTTTTCTTGTTATCTGACCTCAGTTTCCTCACCAGCCCCCAGTCCCATGGTGGTGTTATGCCTTTCTCCCAGTTCCCACACCTCTGTGATGCACAGGAAGCCCTAGGCTCCCTTACCTTCCTGTCACCACTCTCAGTCTATACCCTCAGGCTCTCATTTCCAGAGCAACTGCTGTGTCTTTGTGCTTTTATTCCCTCAATTGTCCTCATTCCAATCTGCTTTTGAATCAAATAGATGTTTCTTCCTTCTAGCTTGGCTATTAGCAGGAAGCAAAGGAAATTTTTCACTTTTGATTGCAGAGCCTGGATCATACCAGGCTTGGAAAACAGGGATGTGTCCTTAGAGGACTATAGAAATTCTGAGTATGCTTGATCATGGGCATGATGAAGAAATTGTCAGGTTAACTCTAGAACTGAAAGCAGTATGAGAGCATCAGCAAGGTGCTGTTACAAAAGGTTGCCACCTCAAGGCCCTGCTTTGTCTCAGTATGGCTACCCTTTCCAATATGTTTTCTCTCCACCTAACACAGAACCAGCTTAGGTTTTCCCAACACAGCACAAAATGATCACATTCAGATTTTCCCTCTTCATTCGGTGGAGGATGAGCTGCATCACATCAGTCCAGGGAATGGTGGGCAGCAGTGAGACACCTGAGGAGGTGCTTGGCTCTTCAAAGAATCATATACATTTGAAATTAACTGTTTTAAGTGACATGTAACTTTCAAGCATGTGTTTTCACCAAGTGTTGATATGTTCTTGCATAATGGTGTCCCAAAGAAAGAATGGGTACTCAAAGACTGAGAGTTGGTAAGAACTTCTAGACATCTTATGTACATCTCTTGCTCATTGTGTAGCTAAATGATTCATGATATTCAGATAGGCTTCCCAGAGCTGAGCTTCTCCAGTGGAGGACATCCAAATCTCCCAAGTCTGCAGAAATCCCAGGAGAAAGAGAAATTCCTGACAGTCGTGTGAATCCCAGCTTCAAGTAATAGAAGGAATACATTTCTAATCCCAGATGGAGTCTGTGAGTACAAATGAAATGAAAAACTTTCTATTGTAAACTAGGGATGGCTGTAAGTCTTAAAGACCCTTAGAGAGGCTTTTTTAAATTTAAATATATATTTTGCTAGTCCATTGGGAACTGTCTGTGTATGACTTGCATATTCTGCTTTGATTCTATGAACTCTCTGTATATTTCTACCTTTGTGCTATCTTTTGGTGTATTTTTTAGATGAAATCACACCAAGTCTGTAGCTGAAGGGGAAAATGAACACAGATCTTCTGAAGCCCAGGTCAGACCTCTTTCCATTAGACAGCCTCTCCACACACTGGCAGTAAAAGTGGATTTTTTGCTTGATGTGATGTCAAAATACAGGTCACTCCAATGAAGCAAATCCAAAACTTTATGGTTTTAGCTTTGAAATTTCTCAGTGTTCATAAATGAAATGGATACTACAAAAATATTTTGTTTACAATCCTGTACCATGGGATAAAAAATAGCTTAGAGAATTTTCACAGAGAAAATGCAGCCTCTTTCCTCTTTGTTTTGACTGAGTGCAAAATGCAACAGAAGCACCTTTCTATTTAATGTAGTCTAATGATTGGCTAACCTTAGATTCTGCGATCAAAAGACTCTCAACCCAATAACCTGTAGAGAAACAAGTATTTTCCTAGGAAATAGGCTTTCTACCAGAAAGATCTTTCTCTTTGGAAAACTTGTTTTTAGAAGAATGACACCCTAGGACATAAAGAAAAAGCCACTATTTTTTTCTCTCCCTCTGGAAAACACTTTTTAATACTCTTGAGTAGTTAGACTACTCACTTAGTATACAGAGTTTTCCAAATTTTTACCTAATCTTTCTTCCTTCCTTCCTTCCTTCCTTCCTTCCTTCCTATTTGAAACATATTTCCAGTCAGTAGGTGATTGTAAAGAGCAAATTAGACACAAATTTGCAGTGGCAGCACAAAATACCTGGGTCATTTCAGAAAAGTTTACCTTCAGCCTCTAAAGGTGCAGCATCGTGGTGCAGAAAATTGTCACACATAAATTCGTGGTGCAGAAAATTGTCACACATAAATTCCTATTTCATCTCTATAGCCAATGGATACAGAACAAACGTATTTTATAAATGGGGTTACTTCCAAGCTGCTATAATGGATATTTTATCATGGTTTCCATTGTAGATAAAGCTGATAACAGAGAATGAGGATGGGACCAGCAGTGCTGGAGCACTCTGTTTATACCCTCTCAAGGAGGGGTGTGAGGCAACTTGTGTTTAAGACCGGCTGTAAGGAATTACAAGATGACTTTTGTGATGATTTTCTCCATGCTTAAGGCACGGAATAGATTTCATTTTCTACCTTCTCTATTCTTATTTGTAAAATGAGCATGATTTTTTTTTTTTCTGCTTTAGAAACAGGTATGAGGGTTAAGACCAAAGACTGAAAAGCTGAGACTGAAGATTCGGTAAGTAGAAATATCACTATCCTGACTCAAGCATCCTATTTCCCTCTTTATAGGTTTGCAAATTACCTTAGATCAACGCAGGTTGCATTTCACGAGAAATACTGAGATGTGCATGCAGAACTTGTGACTGGGCTTCCAGTGACCAGGAGAGGAACAACTCTCAGACCTCAGGATCCCACCAAGATCTTTTCTAGGTAACCCAACCATGTGCTCTGTTTCTGGCTCACGTTTGAAGCACACAGCTCTAATGAACACCAGTCTCACTAATCTTCTGTTAGGGGCTCTGCTGACTCTAGCACAAAACAGCTGTAGCTCCTTGTAAAACGTTTGCTGTGTTTCAGCTGTTATAGTAACTAAGTAAATCAAATCTCTGTTCTTGGATGCTTTCCCTCTCTCTATCGCAAACTATTCTTTCAACTCACTGTCCCTCAAGGATCCTGTTTCAGCATTAATATTTTATGCATTTAACTATGATAAATAAAGAATATAAACATGGAACACGAATGCATTCCTGAAGGATAAAATAGCACTATGAAAACCCAATTTTGCTTTGATTTTGACAAATTATTTCTTAGGAGACCAAAAGGTGTACCTAAGGAAATGCCTGCCAGTTAAAAGTTTAAATGAAAAACAGAGCAAGAAAACATGCAGGGCTTTAAAGATCTAACTAACTTTGTACAAAAGATGCCTTGGGGAAGTAAGGCTGGTATGTCCATTAAAAGATGCACATGTAACCTTTGATTTCTTTTTTGCAGAGGACTTTGAGACGATAGGAAGAAGATGTTAAGAAAACAGGATTACATCAGCCATGCAGGGACTAGATCAGGGGAAAAGTCAGTCACTGAAAGCACTTGTCTCATTTCTTGTCCAACATGTTTCAAGTGCTCTGAATCCTGTAAACCTGATCTGTTTAAAAAATCTCGAAATAGTAACCATTGATATATTTGAAGATTTTTCTGGGTGCAAGAGGAAATCCTGGCAGTATCATATTTATTGGCAGAGACTCTGCAAATATTAAAAAAAAAAATAATAATAAATTGGGAAAATAAAAGCTTCAGAAAATATCCAGAACACTTTACATACTGGGTGGAAGGGAAGAAACAGAGAAATGATGCAGTCTGGTCTCTTCGTTCCTTGTGACTAAACTAAAGCTTTTTGCCATCTGGTGGAAAACTTCAAGTTCTTTTGAGGTTTGATAGAGGCAGACTTTTAGTCCAGGTCTAGTTCCAGTGAGAGGCCAGTGCCATCTGATGCTTTACTTTGCCCATTGCATGTCTTCCCTCTGTCCTTTCAGCAGTGATAAAGTCTGCTATGTGTCTTCTTCTCACAGGTGAGCAGCCAGTAGTAACAACCAAGACTTATTTTTCTAACTTGTTTTAGCAAAGGAGGAAAAAAAAAAGTCCCACTCCTGAGATATTAAGAATTCTGAATAACAAAATCCCACCTAGGACTCTGTAACTAATACTAGAGCCGGATGGAGACCTTGTATTTTACATTCTAAATTGGCACCAATGATGCCACTTATAGCATTATGGCAGGCTTCACAGGAGGCTTACAAATGCCACTTGTAATTAATAAAGTCTACGATCTCAAATACATTTTACAGTTTGTTCCTGTGGAGAAGTACTTCACACTTTTTGAACTTTCAGGCTGATGGGCTGAGCCCACAATTGGTGCAGTTTCTTTTCAAGTGGATAATCCAGTACATGGCTGAGCAAATGACAAACCAGATGTGGAATGAAAGGTACCCCTCAGGGCTCAGAGAACCAGAGAAACAATGGAATCCACAGGACGTTTCTAGTGAATCAGACCCTTGTTCTGCTCCACAAAGGAGAAGGAAAAAAACCACGGTGACACATAAAACATGTGGCAACAAATTGATGGCAACTTCTACAAAATGGGAACATGAACTACATGGCATGTGGATAAAAGAGAAAGCATCTGCAAAACATGTGAGGAAAATTGTGAATATAATTCTAGCAATTATGATTATAGTGTTGTATACGCTACTGCACTTAATTACAATTCTCTGTTCTTTTCATGCTATGGAAATGGACTAAATGGACTACAAAATATATCTCAAAAGACAAGCAATCTGTGGCATGAATAGGAACCTCCTTTATCTTAATACAATGAGGCCTACATTTCACAAACATGGCAACATCTCTGCGATAATTCTTCAGAGCAGAATTTTGATTACAAAATGAACATTGTGAAAAAAATTAGCTGCTTTTATTATTTCATCTGAGAACATGAATAGGATTATTAGGAGTATTTAGAAGAGTTGGTTTTGTTTGGTTTTGTTTGTTATGTTTTGTTTTGTTTTTTAAGTAGTTTAGGACTTTTAGGGATTACATTAAAATGGTAATCTTTCCTTTTCTTAAAAACCCAAAGTTATTTTATCGAAAGGGAAAGGGGTGATTTTTTTTTTTTAAATTAATTTGTATGCTTAGCACTTTCCTCATTTTTCTCATTTTCCTCTATTTGAGTGAGAAGGTGCGTTAGTTTTGTAGAATACACATACCCAGTTAAAAGTTAAAACAACAGTCATAATCTTAAACCGAGAACCAGAACAGTTCGTCTGTGTAGATCTGTGAAATATTTTGAAAATAATGAATTCTGTTTAGGAACATTGGTCTAGAAGGGACCCTTCAGGGAACTGAATTAATTTGCAGAGATTTTTGTATACATTTGAAAATGTACACTTTCAGGCAGTTCAGATGCTCTACTGAATTAAATGAACCAGCATAGATTTACAGGATCCGAAGAAGTAGACCATTATACTTATTGATAGGGAAAGCTTAAGGAAAGCATGGTGCTGTACAGTGTAAGGTTTTCACTGGAATGGATTTGGACAATGGCATACTTGGGAATAGTAAAGCCACAAGTTACACTATTCTTTGTAAAGATGCACTGATAAAACTTGACAGTTCATTGCCCCATCATGTATACTGCAAGCCTCATTAATTTTATAGGATTTATTTGAGTGCTTAAGAGTTCAATGAGTTGGATAACTTGTCTCTTAATAACTTAAAAATTCTGGTTGTGTATTTGGAGATAAAGGCTTTGCTGCATGGAAAAGTTGTTGGAGGCTGTCAGAGCTGCACCATCTATCTCCAGGGTCAGGAAAAACGTTGGTGAGCCTGGATGATTCTCATTTGGGTGGGAATAGATTGAACAGTGAGATGAGGGAGGATGCTGAATATGAACCTTGAAATTTCAGCAGCAGCAGAACAAACTACAGTACCAGTACAACTCTTGGCAAATTGAAAGGCTGTGAAAGTATGTGTGCATGGGGAACCAGAAGATTCAAGACTGGAAGGTGAGAAGGAAGAAGGCACGAGGAATTGCCGAACTTTGAAGAGTTTGGTTTATCTAAGGAGGAAAGGAAGGAAAAAGAGACTATGAAGAAAGGAGAGCAGGGCAGAGAGTCCACACTGCTTGGAGGAGAAGTATGTAATTGCAAAGACATACCAACCTACCAGACCATGCTGGCCATTCCCAAGCGTACTACCCAGGAACGCTCAAGAGAGTAAACAAACAGAGATATGCACATAAATGTGCTTATTATGTCATCTACCCATGGATTATTTAATTTATTTTTGTTGTTTCTGCTCAGAAAGGCCGATACAGGCTGAAGAGGATTATTTACTATGAAGTGAACTTTTCTTCAGGTCCCATTGTGAAACCGCACACTTGCCTCCTACAAAAAGCACTCCTGAACTAATGGAAAGCAACGGGACTTCCACTGAGCTCCATAGAAATATTAATGGCCACAAACAAATGGGTTCATGTTCTTTAAGGTATGACACGTAAGGCCACCAAACCCAGCAAAGAATGGACCGTGTGCTCACCCTGCTGGAGCACTCTAGGCTTGTGAGTATCCATGTCTAGTGGTACATCATTCAAACGCATCTAGACAGCTATGCAGTGTCTACCCAGCAAAAGCTCTAGGTAATCTGTGTTTGAGCTGGTAAACCTGGAATGAATTGATTTCTTAAACACTTTTCATTATAAATTTAGACTCCAGATTTTCTGTAGAGTTCAACAAGACTGCTCTTGATTTTCACCATCTACTATAAGTCATTGGCAAAGCTGGTACTCCTATATATCACATATGGTAGGAGAAAATGAACCTTTCATCTTCTGGCTGAATTTGGGCTAATTTAGGCCATTGTAAATGTCCAATATTTAAATTGAAAAGTTAATTAACATTCAGATTTCCTTCATGCCATTTGCTGTTTATTTATCAAAACTTTTTTCTTTAGTCTTCCTTTTCTGGAAAACTCATTTATGAGTAAACTGGTCCTTTTTTTGCTACACACATTACAAAAGCTCACATCCTTCCTTGAGGTCATCTAACTGAGCATTTCTTTCACCCCCTACTGCCTTGCACAGAAGCATTGTCTAGACTCAGAAACACAAGCTAACTGAGATTGTTTTATCCCAGTCTGGACAAGCTGTACAACTCTCAATCTCAAATTTGATCTCTTCCTGTCTGTATTTTCTTGGACTCATCATAACCCTCCCTCTGTAATCAAGATAGCCATGTTTCAGTGCTGAATATCAGGACTCCAGAACCTACCACACCCATTTCATTGATTGATTAAATTTGTGTTTCACCAGCAGTCTGGGAAGGACTTCTCTCCACAAGCTTTTTCTTTTTTGCTTTTTGTTATATTTTTTTCAGGAAGAGAAAATTCTTTCTCTGCAATTCTTAGACCTGGAGAATAAACAAAAGATGGCATGGTTGGTTTTGGGTTCGTTTTTTTTTTTTTTTTTTTTTTTTTTGCCATGGACAGCCTTATCTAGGAAAAAGCTGACTCCTAAAAAGTTAGTTTAAACGTATATAATCAAATTACAATAACTTAATTAAAGCCCATTAAAAAAAACCCTAATGCTTATTATTAGCTTGTGTACTTCCTAATTATTTTATAGGCTTTTATTTTTTTATGGCGAGAGTCCAATCATTACAAAATTACAAAGCTGTGGAACTTGATACATATACAAGCAAAGAAATGCTTTTGCTTGTTTAAAGAGAGAATTGTCAGAAATGTCAGAGTATAACATTTCACAAAAGGGAAAGAATAACTTTGCTTTTAATGATGTAGTACTTCTCTTTCTTGTTAATATATTAAAGACTAAGTTTCCAGTTTTGGAGGGCAAGAGGGGAAAGGGGACTGCATTTAGAAAGCATAGGGCTGTGTAATGTCATCAACGCCAAGAGATTAAGAAGTAAAATCAATATGTCAGTGTTCACCCAACGCATTGTCTTTTCCAATTTTTCTTCTGGACACCAGAAATAGATTCTGATCTTAGAAGAACCCTGATCCTGGAAGCACTATCCTTACCCACAAAGAAAAATAATTTAACTGATTTTGAATGAATAGCTGTTTATAAAATGAGATGCCTGAATGCAAACATTTTTCTAAATATTTTCTGGGACTAACCTGTGTACTTAATTAGGTAGTATCCTTATGTCTGAATTAATGAGTTGATTACATAGTATCTTTACAGATACAGTAATGTCAACTAAAAAGGAATCATCCTTGTCAATACAAAAATGTTAATTACATCAGTTCTTATTTCTGAAGAGCTCCTGATATCTTGTATCATTCTTACTGTCTCAGAAATTAGTGTAATTCTTTCAATGATTTTAAGAGGAATGTCAGAAGGAACCATTTCTACTGTTTTCTAGTTAGGAATTAAAAATAAGTGTAACACATATAGAGCTTATACAGCTTTAAATCAGTCTTTTCTAGTCTGAAAGTCAAACATGGGCACAGTAAAAATAATGATACTATAGTTACTTGGGGAATTCAACCGAAGGGGAATCAATTTCATTGTAAAGATCATGCTTTTAATCCACCTCTACCTGAGTGCCAGATGGTCAAACCAAAGAATCAACACATTAAGCAGATGGACTTGGTATCTGATTCCCAATTACTAGAGTTGCTTCAGGTGGAAGGTTACTTCCACTGATGGGAGAAAATTATTTGTCCCCAGATGGTGGCAAAGAATTGCTCACTCGACTCTTTCAGTATTAAAGGTTCCCACTTATCTTTTAAAGTTAAGCAGCAGCAGTAGATTTTGGATTAAGCCTTAAAGGTAGGAGATAAAAACTTAGGAATGAAAAATTGTGAAGGTATGCAAGCCGGGTGACTAGGCTCTGCCCTAAGGTTGAGCAAGAAAAAACACTGGACATGACACAAGAAACTATGAAATGTACCAAAGTAGTGTGAGAAATTAGCCAAAACTTGCAGGGATGGAAGGATTTAATGGATTGTTGAAGAGGAGTTAAGTGAGAGGCAGTCAAACACCACCAATACACGGACAGGGGTGCTGAGGGCTTTCTGGAGAGCAGAAGCTTGTGAGGGCTAGACATAGTGCCCATGCCACAGCAGCAGTAAGAAGATAAGGCTGAGATTACATGAGTAACCATACCAGAAATGTGGTATTTGGGTGCAGATTTGGCAATACTGGAGCCAGTAG
>VZRU01021338.1:258752-297797 GCA_013398155.1 Pedionomus torquatus | reverse complement strand
ATATATAATAAAATATATAAATAAATAATAAAGAGACAAAGACAGAGAGTGGATGGAGGAAGAACAAAGAGAAAACCAGGGAAGCAATGGGATACAAAATGGGGATAAACTTGAAGCCTGACTAGCTGGAGAGGAAAGCATCGGATAGGGCCATCCATGCTATTGAAGATCATGTGATATTTTTCTGCTTCTATTTCTGCAGGTGTCAGTAAAGGTGTGGTTCCCTGTTTGTATTAGAAGTGAAAGACCATCTGTGTTCATAGCCAGTGTGTGCACTGGGATTACTCTTTAAACCTTGCTGAAGGCTGGACCCCAAAATGGGAAAAGCAGCAGGCTCACATCTAGTAGACCAGGAGAGGAGGAATCCTCAGGTCTCAAAGACCAGCAGATGTGTCTTTCCTTTAGGAAAAGTGTCAGAAGCATTTAAAATAATCTTAGTAGATAATATAGGCCGAGCTGAAAACAATAGAGCTCTATGAAAAGCAATAAAGCTCCATTAAACATCCTTCAGGCTTCTAAAGACAACCATGCATTAGTTACCAGCTGTACATAACTATTTAGTCAAAGCCTCTATTTCAGTCACAATTTCCCATCAAAGGGATAAAAGGAAGTATTGTTGTGATGAATTCAACAAGTTGGCTCTGTAGATTTCTGTGCATCCAGGGGTTAGAAGTGGGTATTGTTCTGCCCATAGCTCATGCCTCCCCAAAGCTGACGCAATAGAACTGGATTCCCAAGTCCCTTCCCACATCTCAAGTGCTTGTGACATTCGCTTTAATTCACAGCCTAGAAATGGGAGACTGTTGGTCTTGATACCCAGAATAAAATAAATAAATAAAAATTATTATGCTTTAAATATATATAATTATATATATAGGTATACATAAACATTATATATTCAAGCTAATAATAAATATTTGATTTAATTGAAAATTCTACTGTTAATTTTAACTTTGTTTCTCCATTTCAAACACCGTCCCTGGTTTGAAATTAATTTCTGTAACAGAATTCAAATCACATAAAAAATAATTAGAAGACTGGCAAAGAACGCCAGTCTTTAGAACTTTTAAAAGTTTCCCCTTCTTGTTTTGGACTATTGTAATTCTCTCAAATCGTGAATCTTGTGAATATAATCTCAGCCACTCACAAATTGTCTCTCCCCACTCCCAGATCTCCCTCTAACCTCAAAAGACCCCACTCTGTACCACCTGAGCCACCTGACTACGTGCACTTATCTGCAGGAGAACAAAGATGAAAACTTCCACAAGTGTTGGAGAGACCATTTGAGATCAGACAGATGCACACTGCCTGTTGGGTTTTTCTATAAATAACAGTGAAATTTTACTCCTCAGCCCAACTGCTAAACTTGATCCAGTTGTAATTAAATCCAACTTTTTTGTTGTTTTGTTTTGTTCAAAACGGTCAGGTTTCTAAGCTGCATCGGCTTCATAGCCTGACATTTCTGTTCAACAACCAGATTTAGACAAGCAGGAACCACTTCTTCTTTTCGTCCTAAGGGACTGCTTTGGTTTCATACAAATACAGCCTGTGAAAGTAAAGGATAAAATAACCTTTTTGCCAGAAAAAGCTGGAGAAAGTCAATTCCCCTTTGTAAATAAAGGGAAAAGACCAAGTTATTTCCTTCATTTCAGGAACGGTTTGCATCTGTTTCAGGTGCATCTGCCAGCAGAGATAATTTTAAGTGCAAGCGCTTTGCAACTTTGACAGTGATATTACTTAGAAAATGCTGAAACACGAACATGACAATAGATAGGAAAATCTGAAAGGAAATTGCGGTGATCAAGAATGGAAAAAAAATTTCTTTATTGCAGATGTGTATTTTCTTACGTTAAATATCCTGTCGAAGTTGTCTTAGCTCAGTAGCCAGTGCCCGTTTGTTTGTACTTAAAAGGAAGGCAATAAAGAATTTAAATAGTAAAGATAACATAATTCTTCTTCAAGCGTGAACTACTTTAGAGTGGAAATAATGAAGATTTTTCTTTTTTACGCAGTATAGTTGTCTGGGGAGGCAGGGAGGGTACAGGGCAATGCTACAGCTGCGTGACAGAGTCGGCATCGCCTTACAGATTTACTGCACCACATCATGAGCAGATAGAAGAGAAATGCAAATGGCTTTTTAGGTGAGCAGGTGAGACATGACATTGACCAGACACTTTAAAGATAGTTTACAAAAAGAGAGAGGATTGGTATGACCTTCTTCTGACTCTCACGTTATTTATTCTGTAGCGACAGGCTAGTGATTCTCTATGGCAACAACCCCAGGTTCAGGAGTACCTGTGGCTCCCCAGAGACTCACTTGAAACAACCCCCCTTTCTACACAATCATTCACTGCATCTCAGAGTGGTGTAAGAAATAAGACTACAAGGGGAACTATAGAATAAATATGATAAAAATACTTTATTGCTGATATCTTCATTCCCAGGCAGACCTGATTCTGGGATAGAGGAGAAGCAGAAATGGGAAGGCAGAGGAGACCAAGAGCAGACAGGCAACGGAAGGGGAGGCAAGGAGCAGTAACAGTGGATTGGCAAATGGAGATATTTATAGTGGCTCTATGTTATCCTCCTTCAGGGGGCAATTTTCTCTGGCGGTCTGGAAAGTGTCACTGATAAGTCCCAGAGTGAGCCAGGGCTTGGACCTGGGTCTGTCTGCACCTTGTCCTTAAACAGAGAGCCCCCTGAAATGTCAAAAGGGCTTGACACAGACCTAGAGCTAAGCCTTATAAGGATATAAAGGAGATCCTCTAACATCAGAAACCAGAGAAGCCACAGCACTTGCTTAGTAAAAAAGCAAAAGGATTTGAAACAAATCCCCCACCCTGTCCATCCTCACTCCTAAAAGAAGTCCCTTATTTCTCACCTTCCCTCTACAGGCTCTGGGCCAAGAGCCTTCTTGTTCTCTCTGCCACTCCAACCTCTGGTTGTGTGTTTGCCCCACTGATTCCCAATGCTTGTTGCAGCCCATCTCTCTTCCCCATTTGTCCCATCCTGCTATGTCACTGTCCTGGAAGAAACAACATTTCCCCAGCCTGGGATGTAGCTTCCTGCTGTCCTGCTTCTCAGCCATGTTCAGTGACAGGCCCCAACAAACACTGACCCCAGTGTCCTCTGCATCTTCTGCCTGGGATTCCTAGCAGAGTGCTGGACAGGGGATGCCTCCCTATATAGTTCCAAGAAAGATACCATAGAATCATAGAATGATAGATGGTTAGAGTTGGAAGGGACCTCAAAGATCATCCAGTTCCAACCCCACTGCCATGGGCAGGGACATCTCCCACCAGACCAGGTTGCTCAAAGCCCCATCCAGCCTGGCCTTGAACCCCTCCAGGGATGGGGCAGCCACAGCTTCTCTGGCCAACCTGTTCTAGTGTCTCACCACCCTCACAGGAAAGAATTTCTTCCTAATATCCAACTAAATCTCCCCTCTTTTAGTTTCAAACCATAACCCCTTTTCCTATCACTAAGCTTCCTGACAAACACAGGAAACCCTGACTCCTATAAAGCAAGAGCTGGAGTACAGCTGGGATATATTGCACAGCTGATGTATCACCAGATACCTATATCCAGGTAACAAAATCCTGCCCTTCTGTCTATGATTAAGTAACATGAGTACAACACTTTCTGTCCCTGTGTTTACTCTACCCAGTTGATTCTAGTTGCACAAAGAAGTTTCATTTTGTGGGTTTTATTTTCTTGGTCCTTTGCATACGATTTTCTGCAGTGTTAATTCATTCTGAGAAAGTATGGTTGCAGAACTTTCCCAGAGGTGTAACCATTTCTATGTATTCTAAATTAAGAGTTTGCAAGGCAGGAAGGACTTCTCCAGTTGAACACTTTACATTCACACCTAGGACAGGCCAGTGATTTGAAGAGAATATATAAAACAAAATGCTTCATTTTACAAGTCATCCATTAAAAATGAAAGTACAATGTAAGTGCAAATAATTTACAAAGAGCTTATGCACATAAAATCAAATAAGGATTTGAAATCTTTCTTATCATGTCCTGCATCATCTCGCGCAGTGGAACAAAATGAAACATTTGAAATATTCATTTTCTGACAGAAGGTAATTTGGCAGTTTTGACTCTCCAGCACCAAGTCTCTTAACACAGGAGCAAAACCTATCAGCACTGAATCATGAGAGAGAGTTTTGTTGTTTGTCAATATTTTGATACAAATTGAGATCAGCATAAAGATTTTTATCCCTCCCCATCCATGGAAAAAAGCATCCATGGACATATTCAAAGCATTTACTGAATCCTAACCTGTGGGACATGGCTGAGAGATGTGTAAAAAGCTTTCTTAGACATTCCTCAAATGCTGCACCATCGCTCGCTACAAAACTGTGTTTAGCACAAGTTTTACTGCTTTGAATATGCCCCAGACAGAAGGAATTGCTAAATTCATTGTTACTAGGCTGGACTTCCTATCTATCACAGCCCACGAAACGTTACCTAATGGACTTCTAAACTGATCTTATGGTCAGTCATCACATAATCAATATGTTGTTCAGAACAGCTGTGATACAAATACAACCCAATGCATACGGGGAAGGTAGGGCAATTTTATTTTCCTGATCATTTGCTGAGGTCCCAAGCATGTGATAATTCTCTTGCAATATTGCAAGTAGTATAAAACTTACCAGGACGGAATTTTCTGCTTTAACCCCCACCCTTAAAGGAAGGTAACCACTGAGGATGTGCTGAAACCCTGCATTTCTCTGCACACAGTAGCATATAAATATATATATGAAAACCCTCAGATGCCTCTCTCAGAGACTTTTTATGTGAAAGGTCAGCCAAAAATGAAAGTGAGAGTGAACCTTATGTGATAGGTAAAGTATGAACACACATTGCTCTTACAGTGATATAAAAGCCTTATCAGGTAATTTTGTTTTAATTTCAAGTCCCTCCTCAAAGGGAAAAAAAAAAATATAAAAAAAAGCATGAACACCCAGTTTCATGTCACACAGATAAACTGTGTAAAAACAACTGGAAAGAAAACAGTTCATTTCATATTCATGGCGCGTCCTCCAAGCTCTGAAAGAGCCCAGGGTTGGATGGAGGAACTGTACTTGCCCAGAGTTCAGGGCTTGTATATAAATACTGAGATTATCATGTCTTAAAGTGTCTTCTTCCCACCCTCTGTAAATATGTGCTTCTCATCACTCAGTTCATAAATTGTCTTGTTGATAAGGATGTTGTTACAGTGCAGGACTGGAAAGAGGGGGAAGGATTGAATTACCTAAATACTGAAGTGGTGCTTTAGATATGCCAGGGTATCCAAAACCTCCCCTTGAAGCTGACAGATATGAGTGAGCATTTTCTGGAACAGCAACTTGAGACCAAATGGGTTATCCCAGGGAATTTTCAATAATACTGGACAGCTAAGTTCAAGCAACCCAATCCCATCCTGTGGGACATGGTCTCTAGAGGTGCAAAATGCTTTGTCAGACATACCTCAATTGCTGCACCATTTTTGGCTCACTGCAAAACTGTCTTTTGTACAAGCAGGAATGTAACACTTTTTTTTTTTTTGAAGATATTTGATACTAAAAAGAGATAAGACGTCTTTTTGCTTTATTTTCAGCAATTGTGACTGGAGAATGTTGGGAGAAATATATTCTTTGTGGAAGGAAACTGTCTCCTCCAAGAGGTGAATCAGTAACTTTAAGATTTAATTTGTCCTCCAAAGGGAGTCAAGGTTGACAATATTAACAAATGAAATGCTGCAGACAATGTCAACAGTGAAGTTGTGTGAATTCAAGACTTAATGTCTCACCAAAGTTCACTGAAAAAACAGGATTTGATTTAGCAGGCTAAAGCATGTGTATCTTCTCAGAGTGAAGACACTGTGAGAGAAAAAGGACAGTATCAGTGCAAGGCTGGAGCACATCTTTCATTGTTGTTTTTGTGCATTTCAGACAAGGTTTCTGTTTCTCTTTTCTTTCAGTAGAAGAAATTAATTTTGGGCAGTGCCTCCTCCCTCATCTTTAAATCTTCACCAGAAACACATCAGAAATTCCCACGTTTCCCAAGCAGATTTTTTTTTCCTGAAACACAATAGGGAATGAAGTAGGGGAGCAGGAGTGCCTTACTGACATTAAAAAGCAAGTCTATGAAAAATGATTAAATAGCTAACTAGAACTTTTCTGAAATTAGTGGTGACAACACAGTTTGCCTGGTAAATGGTAAGACAAATGCACACTGCCTGAGCACAATGTTCCCACTTAGGCACAACAACATGCCATTAATTGATAGACTGCTGGTAGTTGTTCTAAACATTTTGTTGTTGTTAAAGAGTCTTTATAAAATTATGCTCTGTGAACATATAGATCCTAGTAGAAGCAAAAGAAAGGCAGAAAGACAGAAAGCTCATTTCCAGTTGAGATTGATTATATTTTGGTAAAGGAACAACGCAATCAGAAGGGCATCTATTTACCCTTAGAATCATAGAATCATATAATAGTTTGGATTGGAAGGGACCTTTAAAGGTCATCTAGTCCAATCTCCCTGCAATGAGTAGGAACATCTTCAACTAGATCAGGTTGCTCAGGGCCCCTTCTCCTCTCTACTTCCCCTTGACTATCAACCCAAGGTACTGACAGGGTAGAAAGCTCAGTTTTATTTTTCTTTCCCCTTTTAATTCTTTTTCCCAGAGGTAAATTTCAAAAAGATATGAGCTTAAAAAAGCCCTACTAAAAGTCAGGTAATACTTAAATATCATGTGGAGCATACAAAAGCCTCCCAGAACTGGTAGAGGTTTCCCTTTTTAATTTTTTTTAATGTTACTTAGCACCTAAGGAAGACCAAAGAACTTCTTGCATAGATTTGGATCAACTTTATAGCAGGGATCAAATCTGTATATAAGACTGGGAGTTCAGGTTACTCAGTCATGTTTAGGAAAAAGTCAAACAAAACAAACCCAACCTGAATAAAAAATAATAATAAAAGCCAAACTGCATTCAGTCAGTCAGCTCCACAAAAATTGCTGTTGTTCGTGAATTTGGTTTGTGATACGCAGAATGACTGAAGTATCAATGTTTCAGCAAATTACAGCATAGATATTGGGTGGGTGACAAATACATGCACTCTCTTAGCAATATGCACATTGCTATCTTGATGTGTCAGATGTGGGATTTTCCCAGTTTTCCCACATATGGAATATGATCCTTTGTAAGAGTGATCTACAAATATAGTGTAGGGACTACACACACAATGTTTATGAGAGACTTATCTTCTGTAGCCGACACAGCATAGTGCAAGGTGCAACCACAAGCTATTGCATGTTCCTTTAATTTATGGGCAAATGTGTTTTGCTCGGCAAAATTTGACTAGATGACCCTGCAGGATGAGACTTTTTCTGGGGTATGTCCTAAAGTCTATCCTGATCAGAAACTGGAAGCAACTCCTTCTTCATAGTTTTTTTTTCCTGTTGCAGAAATACAAAATGCCCATCTGTAAGTTTTCCACAGTGTAAACTCACTTAATTACTTCTGAATAAGAAATCACTATGCTTGGAGCTTAATGAGATGTTTTACAGACCACAATTGCAGGGTGTTCATTTCTATAGGGAAGACAGAAAGCACAGTGAGAATATAAAATTAGACTTCAGACATACTGAAAAGTTCAGTTTGGGTGATTGAAGATGACAGGCAGAGACTGTTGTCCCCTGTCTCCTTCCATCTGGGGTGTGTCTGCACCTTAGCTGGTTATCAAAGCTCCTTTTATTTTTTATTTTTTTTTTGTCACTGGAGAGAGATATTTCTATTCTGTGATTCATCTGACCTTTCTTGAACGTTTGCAATGAGATGAACTGAACCTTTGGAGTGTCCATATGCTGTGAAATGAGCCTAATGTGACCGGTGCAGGTGCAGACACCCACACACTGAGTGTCTGCATTAGTCATGTGAATTCTTCTCTTCACAATAACTTAATTTGCTGGTGACCCTGTTCCTACATCTGCTATGGAGTCTCTAGTGTTCCAACTGACCTGAAACCTGCAGAACAGTTAGACTTCTCTGTCTGTAAAGAAGACCAGCTCTTCTCTTCTTCCCTCTTTCTGATTATCCAGTGGCAGATTTTCTCTCTCATTTTTTCCCCCTTTGTTCTACAGTAGTGGAGGTAGGGGCTGTCCCTCCTATTGTCACCTGACAAAAAAATCTGAGCTGAAGTTTTGAAAAATACATTTGGTAACTGAATCTCTAGATTGTTTGAAACTGCACTTTCCTAGGGGTAAAGTTCTGGACTCAAAGTCAGGAAATAGGACAAGGGGTAATGGTTTGAAACTAGAAAAGGGGAGATTTAGATTGGATATTAGGAAGAAATT
Source organism: Pedionomus torquatus (assembly GCA_013398155.1). Taxonomy (NCBI): domain Eukaryota; kingdom Metazoa; phylum Chordata; class Aves; order Charadriiformes; family Pedionomidae; genus Pedionomus; species Pedionomus torquatus. Next base: position 289,447 of record VZRU01021338.1, on the reverse strand, counting down.
CTTTGCTGTGAGGGTGGTGAGGCACTGGAACAGGTTGCCCAGGGAAGTTGTGGATGCCCCATCCCTGGAGGTGTTCAAGGCCAGGCTGGATGGGGCTTTGAGCAACCTGGTCTGGTGGGAGGTGTCCCTGACCATGGCAGGAGGTTGGAACTCGATGATCTTTAAGGTCCCTTCCAACTCTAACCATTCTATGACTCTATGAAATGTGGATTCTTATCCCTCGGGCTTCCCTTCGCCCAATGGATATTTCAGCACAGTGGAAGGAGATGTGCCTGTTTCTCTCCATTCTGCAGTAAGCACATGAGAAACAAAACAAAAAAGCAGAAACCTGGAGGCAAAGATGCTTGAATATTGCAATTTGTCTACGTACAGTTCTTAGAATCGATGTTCAAATCCCCTCTAAATGGTCAGAGCCATTGACATAAATTGTCCCAAGAATGCTAGTGATAATGGAATGACAGTAAAAAGAGAGGTTTGTCTTTTAATTGATTTTATTCTGATTTATAAACTGTGCAGCTTAAAGACTTCCTTCTTTTATTTTAATTAAAAGTTCTCCTGCTATATGAAACTGTGCACAGCAAAAATTAAGAAATAAAAAAAAAAAAAAAGGAAGAAAGATACTTTGTTTTTAGGGGTTACACAAAAGAAATAAGGGCTTAAACTTTCTCAAATTGGCCATTTTTTGTTAAAAATTGGAGATTTCCTGTGTTTAGATTTTTCATCCCAAAGTAGCTTTTGGCGATTTTTATCTTTACATACAGGCTGGAATTTTCAATGGAACAACCTCTGACTGTAGCTATTCTTAAGATTTTTGGGCATGGCTTTTCATGGTACCAAAGAGAACTGTAACATCTGGATGTCTCAGGGCTTATCTCTAAAGCAAAAATCAGGAAAACATATCCAAATTATGTAACTATATGGATGCAAAGTGGTTTAAAGTAATCTAAATTATATCCACATTGGTTTCCTAAAAATATGTATTTACATTGCTTCGTTAAACCATTAAAAATTAATTTGGAATTAATTTCCTGAGATCTCCTGTGCAAACAAATTCTTACAGAAAGGGGCGATTGCTGCTCTTTGGGTTGGCATGTATCTAATCTATCTGCCTAGGTATTTAGCATGCAGTCATTTGTGACAGATTAAAAACTTTTAAAAGACATGTGGGAAAAAGTGGTAAAGATATGAGTTTTACCTGGCTGTGGTCTGGCTAAAAGTAGTATTCCAGTGCTTCCCACAGTACAATAAAGACAGCTAAGTACTACGGAGGTGTAGTCATGAGTCTGCTCATGCTCTAAGCTGCAAAGTATGTAAAGGTCATTTAGAAGAACTGGCCCAGGGTCTGTCCTACAGTAAGTTTCTTCACACTTTTTGTTATTCTTAGTAATAGAATTATAGAATGGTTAGAGTTGGAAGGCACCTCAGAGATCATCAAGTTCCAATCCCTCCTCCATGGGCAGGGACAACTCCCACCAGACCAGGTTACTCAAAGCCCCATCCAGCCTGGACTTCAACACCTCCAGGGACAGGACACTGCAACTTCTCTGGGCAACCTGTCCCAGTGTATCATTACCCTCACAGTAAAGAATTTCTTCTTAATATCCAGTCCAAATTACCACTCTTCCAATTTAAAACAGTTACCCCTTGTCCTATCACTCCACTTCCTGACAAAGAGTCCCTCTCCAGCTCTCCTGGAGCTCCCTTCAGATACTGGAAGGCTGCTCTAAGGTCTCCCCAGAGCCTTCTGTTCTCCAGGCTGAACAGCCCCAGCTCTTGTAGCCTGTCTTCATAGGAGAGGTGCTCCAGCTCTCTAATTATCTTCGTGGTCCTCCGCTGGACCCATTCCAACAGTTCTATGTCCTTTCTATCTTGAGGACTCCAGAGCTGGACACAGTACTCCAGGTGGGGTCTTATGAGCATAGAGTAGAGGGGGTAATGTCAAAACAGATTCCTGCTTGGAAACAGTTCATTTTCCCATAGACAGTGGGTGGATGCAGTTTATCCATGTCTGAATCTAGCAGCAGATGCACTATATTAATTTGGAGCCATCTCCACCTTGTCACACAGTTTTTGGTCTGATTGCTTAGTGCGTGTTTGCCACTGCACTTGGTGTTCTGCAAAACACACACAAGTTAGGAATTTAAGGACAGGAGAACTTCAGCTAAAGGGCAAGTGGCCAACAGGTCACAGGCGAAGCACAGTTGCTCAGGGACTTGAGAGGAGGAGGAGGAACCTGAACAGGTGTGAATTATGACAACAGGCGTAGTGCAAGAGGAGGCAGAAGGGCAGTGAAGTGGGAAATGTAAGAGCTGAAGTGAGAGATGATGAAAATCTGTACAACCATGCTGGAGCTTTAAAGCAGGGAAAGACAGGTCTGAACAATGCTTTGGGCTTGCACAGTTGATGAGAAAGTCCAGGTTAAAAGAAGTCAAATGAAAATAATTTTTTTTCTTCAAATTAAACTTTTCCCTTCCTTCCTTCCTTCCTTCCTTCCTTCCTTCCTTCCTTCCTTCCTTCCTCCCTTCCTCCCTTCCTCCCTCCCTTCCTCCCTCCCTTCCTCCCTTCCTCCCTTCCTTCCTTCCTTCCTCCCTTCCCTCCCTCCCTCTCTTCTTCCCTTCTTCCCTCCTTCCTTCCTTCCTGAATATAAGTAGCAGAAATCAACTGGCTTTACTGAGATACTTTTTTTTTTTCCTATGATCACTCCTTTTCTCAGTATCAATTAAATCCTGGAGGTGCCAGAAGAGACATCTGCCCACAGAAGGTAAGATACAGTTGCCCTGTTCCTCTGGACAGTAATGTCTTACAAGCTGTGAGAGCAACTCAGATTTTCACAGAGTGGTGCAAGCAGTATTTTAACTACTCATCTTGTGTTCTCTGAAAGGAGGATGGTTGTGTGCATCAAATCACGGAATTGTCAGAGTTGGAAGGGACCTCTAGAGATCATCCAGTCCAACTCCCCTGTAATAGCAGGATTGCCCAGAGCACATCAGCCAGGACTGCATCCAGGCAGGTCTTGAAGGTTTCCAGAGAAGGGGACTCCACACCTTCCCTGGGCAGCCTGTTCCAGGGCTCTGGCACCTCCACCCTAAAGAAGTTTCTCCTCATATTTGAATGGAACTTCCCATGTTCCAGCTTGTACCCACTGCCCCTCATTCTGTTGCTGGGAACCACTCAGAGTAGTCCAGCTTCATCCTCCTTCAACCCATTCTTCAGATACTTATAAACATGAATAAGGTCTCCCCTCAGCCTTCTGTGCTACCATTTGTTCTTCTTGCTGAAGGGAGAGGTAGTCTTGGGTCTTCTGAGGTCAAGCAGCAAAAACCAGTTTCTTTCTTCTGTGTCATAGTTTCTCAGGTAAAATGTGCAATATGCTTATTTTGCCATAGTAGGTTATATACTTTCCTTGCTGCCAAGAAAAATGAAATCAATATATTGCTTTACTAAGATTGCCTCTGAAAAGACATATGTAAGTTTTGATTTGGAGCAACTTAGAGCAGAACAAGGCATAGGATCATCAGAAATGTCACTTGACTTTGGAGGTCCTTGTGTCCATGGTACTAGCAACTGGAGTGAGCACAATAGCAAATGGCTGTGAGCAATCGCCAGTAAATAATGAGCAAGACTAGCTGGCAGATAGGATGAAGTGGTCAGAAGCCAGTGTGTTTATCTGGGAATGGGACAGCTGGAGGAGCTGACTGCTGGAGGGATTGGGGAGATCCAAGCCAACTGCTGGGGAGACTGTAAGCTTTGGGAGCTGATTGAGGTAACAGCTTGTATGTGTGTGCGTCTCTAAAGGGGGCAAAATGGGAGACTGATCCATGGCAGCTACCAGGCAGACTGAGGCCACTTACAGAATGGATCTTCATTGTACATGTCATAGAATGATAGGATCATAGAATGGTTTGGGTTAGAAGGGATCTTAAAGATAATCTCCTGCCTTGGTCAGGGACATCTCCCACCAGACCAGGTTGCTCAAAGCCCCATCCAGCCTGGTCTTGAACATTTCCGGGGATGGGGCATCTCCGGGCAACCTGTTCCAGTGCCTCACCACCCTCACAGGAAAGAATTTCTTCCTAATATCCAATCTAAGTCTCCCCTTTTTCAGTTTAAAACCATTACCCCTCATCCTATTGCATGAAGAGTCTCAACTCATCTCTCCTGTAAGCCCTATGTAGGGACTGGAAGGCTGCTATAATATAATCTATATGTATAGATCTTTTTCTGACTAATAGCCTTCTCTTTAGCTAGAGAAAAACATGTGGCTGTCTGTGCTCATATGGATGCTGAGTCTGCCTGACTGTGTTATTGCATGTGGCCAGGCATGTGTCTATGGGGAACACACGCCTGGACTTGCTCCTGGGTGGAGCAGGGGACATGGAGATGCAGCTGCCTCACGTCTATTGGGTTATGGATCTCAGCAACCCCTGATGGCCTGCAGGTAAAGGTGGATGAAACAGGCCACCCAGAGTGCACTTTTGAGGTGCTTCTGCCTTGTGAGGGATGGGCAGCTCTCAAAGGTAGAATGAGTCTACAGTGTGACTTGGAAACAGTGGTGAAGTTTATTAAAATACCTCTTTCCTTTCAGCTGTGCCCTTGCAGGCAACAGAGCAGAGAGGGAATGCTAAGCATTTCCCAAGCTGTCAGAAACTGGCTTGAGTACCTCATTTGGTTCTCCTTAGCCTGCTATTCATTTTCAGCGCATCTGAAGGTTTTTTTACCCTTCATCAGCTTTGATGATTCTTAGTTCCCTTTGTTCTGTTCTTTCCACATATCTTCTAAAGGGCCTTCCTTGTTCCATATCAGCTCAGATCTACTGCCTAGTGTCCAGTCCCCGTTAGCGCCCTTCCAGATACGTAGAAGACATTTTTGACTCCAAAAATGACTCCTACCACACAGCCTCCCTGGCTGACGAGAACCCTCCGAAGTCATCCACAAAGATCTATTTTCTTGCAAATCCCTCATGAGGCTCTTTACCACTGAGTCTGTTGAGAGAAAAAAAACAACCAACAAACCAACCAAAAAAAAGCCAAACCTCAAGAAATTGGCCAATGCTTATCAGACTGACCACGAAAGAAAGCATTTACTTGCATTGTCCTGTCTGTTTGTATGAGGCTGTTTTCTCCTGTACTACACTTTACATACAAGCTCTCAGAGACACAGACTGTCATTTTAATCTGTATTTTTCAGTGCTTACAACAATAGTTAATGATGAGGCCTCTGAGCATTACAGTAATATAAGCAGCAGCAACAAAACAAATATGATAGCTATTCCTAAGGTGTGGCTTGAAAAATATACCTGGTCACTGCACTTGTCTGGACCTTTGCTCACTCAAGGTCAAAGACGTGAGAGAACAGAGCTTTCTCAGTAAAATCTCTCAACCTTTCTTAACCCAAGTAATTTCTGTAAGTTCTTTTTATTGTTACTTGTCACATTACAGTTCCGCACAGTTAAAAAATATCATAGAAGCTACAGTTATTATAGTTATTAACATTTTATGGCCTTGTTATTCATACCTTAAGCTCCTTAAAATGAAGTGGTGCATTTTAAGAGAGCAGCATGTATTTAATTGATTCCACTGTAAAAAGATTGCCCTACTTCAATAGTTTCCAACCTTTTTCCTTGGGTTTTGCTTCTATTAATGATGACAGTATCAATTTTACCTCTTCAGGAGAAGTGATACAAAGCATTTCAAATTTTCTTACTGTGCTGCATATCTGTGCTTGGTTTAAACATTTTTCCCTCTTTCATAATCAAACACTGTGTAAAGATTTTCAGTGCTTTGAGCTACCTGTTCGTGTAGACATCTACCCCCACTTTGGAGGACGATGTCATGAATTCATTGGCAGCATAATTGAATTATACACATTTGCTATGGTGTGAGTGCACATCCTTGGAGAGCTACCAGTAAGCTGCTGGTGTACTTGGGAGTAGTTTATCTCACCTAACTTCAGGTGTCTGTAGAGTAGACACCTCCATCTACAAAGATTTATTTGGAATCCACTTCCAATTGCTGTAGAGCTACAGGACTTGGAATACGCTGTACCATGAGATCCACCTCCCTCTAGATGGTTCCCCTTTTCTTCCTTGATTGTGTGGGAAAGCTAAATAAAATAATTGAGAAGATAAGCCATGATCCCATTTAGGTCTTGTGCAGTGGCAGCTTCTTTGTATGCCAATGTGTTGAGTCCCAAATATGTGCTAAATATTTAGCATACACTTCCTTTCTGTTTTGTACATCTGTACCAAGAGACAGGAAAAACCTGACTCTAAGCACTTACACAGATGCAAGCACAGAGGTCTTTATTCACCACAGGGGATTGTAATCACTGGAACATAAAACTAAACAATTCTGGTCACTCAGGAGTACCGAAAAACAGCTTCCTTATCTTTTCTGACTGAAAGAACTTCAGACACCTGCATTTGGACAATGTAAGCTTGTATTTCTATGAGATCAGGAAGGTCACAAACAAAGAGAATGAAAAAAACCATCAGCAATTGAATTATAGAGCAGTGATAAAGTCAAAGTGGTATATGTTCACGTTATCTTTCCCAGTCTGCATGAGTCATTACAGTTTTGATACTTCAATGTCCTGGCAAAGACTGATGGAATAGGGAATGGCCACTCGTAAATTCATTGTCATAAAAGAGGGTAATGAGAAAGGAAAGCAGGACAAATGTAAACCATTCTTCTCTACATCACATACCCATTCACCTGGCACATTTCTGCTCCATTGGCAGCCTCTGCTCTGCAGAGAACCAGGAGCTGAATGTGGTATGGCTGTCGCCAAATACGCTGAGCAGGACAGAGGTGTATTGTAACTCGCATAACGCAGGCAGGGGGCCAGGATGGTGCCTGGAAGCTATCATGACATCTGCCTGTATGTTTTAGTCAGAAACCTCAAAATATGCTATATACATACTTATTTATTTATTTTTCTATTCCTAAGACTTAAGAAAATGGGAATCAGTTCAAAACTCCGTAATTAATTGTGATGGCACAATAACAAAATAGTATACAGGGCTTGGTGGACCGCTGATCTGTAAATCTGAAGGTGCTTTCAAATATGGATGGATTCTCTTTTTGCAAGGATTTCTTTTTCTTCCTTGTTTTACACACACAAAGAGAAAAAATATAAACTGCTGCATCTGAGTTGTGTAGTATTTCTAAGCCTGAGCTAGGCAACCACCTGCTTACCTGCCAAGTCAGAGAACGATCCTTTTGCTCAATGAGAAGAAAACTTCCCGAAATAGTGTTTTGTTCCCCTGAGCTTCCTGATATGATAAGTTAAAAAAAAGGATACAAAAGACACAAGGGAAGATTGCATGATCTTGTAGCTGTTCTTTCATTGTCTCTAGTTATTAAATGAATCATCTTTATTCTGACTATAGGCTTAATGTTGCTGCCTACATAAGATGTGAGAGATTCACAACTGAAGGCACGGACAGATGAGAGAAAACCACATGCTGGTTGCTCCTGTTGGCTTCTCTTTCCAACACCTGCTTGGCTATTGCCTGGTGCCTGTGATCTTCTTGAGTTTGAGGCTCAGCCTTGCCAATGATACTGATCCATCAGTAACTCATCCACTCATGTTCCCAAAGAAGCCAAGAAGCTCCGGCAGGTAGAACAGAACCAGACCTCAACTATCATAAGCAAATCATTTGGTAGCTAGAAGCTAGTAGTTGAAGAAAGCCTTCTGAGTGTTCAGTCCACCATATTACCTCTCCACTGATGCAAAACTGATCTCTTGAAAATAAATATTTTGTTGCAACCATCCCCAGTTCACCATGAGTGGAGTGTGCACTATTGATTTCAGTGTTGTAAAATTGGTGGTGACTTTGGTGGTGGGAATTTGTTGCCCCTGCTTTTATCCAACTGAAAATCAGGCCTCTTATCTTATTATCTGGGTCCTTTGCTGGAGGTAATATCTCCCTTTGTACAATTATTATCATGAATTCTGAAGGTAATCCCTTCCTAATAATGAAATTACCACCTCAGCAATTCTTTCTGTCTGTTTTGGGCAGGCATGAACAGCCCCAGGTTCTTGCACAGATTATTGAAGGAAAGTAGAGGACTAGCTAAGGACTGGCTTGCGTTACCAAAAGTAAATAAACTGAGGCAATCTCTGAGAGGAGTTGGTGTTCAGGAGTGTCTCTATCCCTCAGTTTGAATGCGAATGTAATCCCATTATTTTTTCCCGATAAACTGTTCCCCTGGAACTAACATTTCTTTGTCTTTTGTTCTTTGCTGTTCTTGATTTGCTCTTACTCTATGTGAAAAAGTGAATATGGAAGGCCACATTTTTTAATAGTATTTGCAGGAAAATTATATTAATATAATGTTTTGGGGGTTGCTTATATTATTATTAACTATAATTAATAAAAATATAAATATAATATAAATCATATATTATATATAATTATATACATATAATTATATTAATATAATGTTTTACTGTGTTTTTTTTTTGTTGTTTGGTTGGGTTTTTTGTTGTTTTTTTTTTTTTCCAAATGCTACAGTATAGAACCTCATGATATTGAAAACTCACATAATTTCTCTGTACTTTAATATTTCCTCTTACTCCTTTCACTCATGGGCTATTTCCTGTACGTATAATACTTTACTTCTCAAAATGTGCATCTCGTTGTTTGCTGGTTTCTGCCTATGCTTGTCACTCCTGTTGGCCCTTTTTTCTTTTTCTTTTTTTATTTTCTTTTGATTTGTTTTCACAACTTTCTCCATTATCTGTGAATTTAATCTCTGTTCATCATCATTAATGAACATAGTAATTAAAATACTGACACACTGATTGAAATGCTTGTTTTACACTCCCGCTATATCCAGTATATACCGTTACTGACTTTGATGTTGACAAAAGCAATATTTTTACAATAGCTAGTATACTGTATTATTTATATAGTTTTAGCATTTACAGCAAAAGTTAAATAATTTAACATTACTTTACCACTTGTGCTCCTTCCCTCAAAATAAATAAAATGAAATTATTAACTCCAACTGAAGTATTATTGTATTTTCCTGCTTCTGCAAGGCTATTGCATAAGCACATGAGGATCAAAGAAGAGAGCTGTTAGGAAGAAAAGTGTCTGCCAAATATTATTTAGCAATATATTAACATTATTTAAATTTCTTTCAAAGAGCAGTCCTTCCCCCCACAGTTTCTTCTTGACAGGTGTCAGTTGATGAAGAGATGAGTGCGGGCGTGGGTGTTCTTATCTAAAAGGATTTTAAATAATTTTACTGACATTATTTGAATCAAAATTGCTGCCTAAGTAATGTTATAAGGAGTTTTGTCTTCTAAAGGGTATTCAATTATGTTACATTTCTCAGTAGCCCTAGCTTTCAAACTCCCTTCCTCCCCGTGTGGGACTTGTCTGTTTCTGTTTTCCTGGGGCATGAGATTCCATAATGGTACCTGGCTGGTCACAGTAATTAATTGAACATTTTGCAAACATTGGTCTAAGGAGACAGGAGTGAGGTTCAAGGGTTTGAAGTGCTGACTCGATTTGCTGTGAACCTGTGGCAGCTGAGCAATTCTGCAGCTGTGGAGTGACGGGGGTCCTGAGGCGTTGGGCATGAGTGATTGATTATGCGCTGTGCTTTCAGAATGGCTGAAAAACAGCAGAGGATTTCTAGCAGAGAATTTTAAGTAAACTGAAGAGCACTATAGTTCTGCTCTGTGCCCTTTCTTCCTCTGTTTTTCTTTCTGATCTATTAAAAAAAAAAAAAAAAGAGCTTTTCAGCCTCTTTGGGTGAGCGGTCCTCTTTGAAGTAAAGCTAATAGAATGTTGCTCCTTAAACTTGCTCTAAAAGTAGGAATAATAAACCTCTGATGCATCCATTGAACTTATTTGCGTTTATCTTTTGAGATGTCGACAAAGAGGCAGGCAGAGATTTTTAAACAGTGGCAGATGATGTGTGTGAGGAAAAGTTTACATTTTAATAGCTGTGTCCAAAACTAGCTGCTGTTGTTGATAAACATGAGAATTGCAGACTTCTCAATACATTACAAGGAATAATTGACAGCTGAAATGGGGAAACTAAAAATAAGACTTTTAATTCTATGTCTGATTCTGCTGGTAACTCATTGTCGAGTAGCTCAACATAGAAAGGATTAGGTCCTGTTCCCATAGCCTCTGTGAGCTGGTATAGTGGGGTTAGAGGTGCTTGGAGGGAGATCCCAAGGTACGTTTAAAATATTTTTCCTAATAAGGATTTCCAGAATTTGGAATGCCAATGAATTGTTGTTCTTTTTCAGAAATTATTCATGTCCTCCATATAAAGGGGAGAAAAAAAGCATTAAATAGTCCTAACTGAAAGACTGTCTATAGAATATGGGGTTATCATATAATACCTATCAACTAATGTGCAAACAATATTGTCATATAACTATAATGGCTCATGATTGAAAACAGTTAATCATAGAATCCTAGAAACTATGATTCTATGATTTCATGATTCTATGACTGAGTTATTAGTTGAGCACTTGAGAAATATTGGTATAAGGAGATGTGCAGCAGTAAACCAACCCAAAAGTTAAATAAAACTCTGTTGTTTGTTTCAGTGGCCAGTCTAGTCAAAACCACAGTATTCTCCAATATAAAATAAACCAGAGAACCATTGAAAACCTAAGATGTTAAAAAAACCAAAAAGTTTCCCTAGTAAAGGACTTGTACAACAAATTGTACTGCAAATCTTTGCATAAATTAGTTCCCTGTAGTAAATTTCTCAGGTATATAGAAGAAACCTCCAACCTCTCAAAAAGAAATTCTATTCATTATATATTTCTTTGTCCTATATAGAATGAATCTGTGAAGAAAAAATAACTATTAGTACACTTTTCTTTCCATAAGCTGAATTTCAGGGAAGCTTACAGATGCTATTCAACCTGATTATATTATTTGCTATATCTTGTCTGACTACATAAACAGATCAAAAACTATTTCTACATGTTTTGCATGATTTAGAGATTAAATTTTTAATACATATGTAAATATTTATCATATAAATATGGAAAAAAAAAATTCCTAGAGCTGCTGTGATTTTCTATTAGACAAATAACCACCTAGACAGATAAATATGCTGCTATGTTGTGGCCAAGGAAGTAAGGCAGTAAGCAAAGCAATAAGCAGAATTTGAAACTATGTATTTGAAAGGAGGAAACCTAATGCTTTTTTTTTCTTCTTTCTCCACAAAGGTCCATGGAGGATAATTTTTTTTTAGATCACTGAGAAAGCCAAGCTGATCACAGCATGCTCTGAAATATAGAATTATTTTGGAGAATTTTACTTCACCTCCTCATCCTTACTACTAACTATATATATAGCATCCTATATTTGTGAGGTTCTCTTCAGAAATGATGAAAAAGACATGATGTCTACCTCAAAAGTAGAGAAGAATCATAACAAGAGATGAAGCAAATTAGGTAGGAAGAAGAGTGTTTATAACAAGTAGAGGTAATTGTGTGGTAATTGCACATACTTTTCACTATTTAAACTTAGAAGCAGGACAGAGAGAAAAAGAGTAGCTTGAGTGTTAAAAATTACAGTTCTGAAGAAGGCATTTGAAATTGAGGAGAATAAACCCCAGCTCAGTAGCAAAGAGTGAGACACAATAATGTTTATGGGAAAAAATATTATTGTTAATTTCTAATGGTCTACACATCCAATAACTCACATAACTGTCAAAAGACTGCTGTAAAAGATGGCACTTAAGTTGAGTAAGTCCTTCCTTTATATTTTCCTTCATTCCACCGTTACGTTTACATGTCTTGCTTGGTAACTAGCACCTTGAAATGAAAAAGCTTGCCAACAAGACAATGTTTAAACTGTGAGGCTGTGATAGTTTACATATTTTTGACCCCAACAGATCCCAAAGAATACAAGGAAAGCTAACACTCTTCTCTGAAATCCGTTACGTGCATGAAGGACTCAAACCAACTTGTCCTCCACCCCATCTTCCTACAAAGTTACAAGCTAGAAGTCTGCTTAAATGTTAGGTTTTGATTCGGCCTAAATTTGTAAGTTTAGGGATATATAATGGAGAGGAATCTCTTTGGTCAGCATATCCAGTCCTCTGCACACTCATAGAATTCCTTTTGTGAATATAAACTACACCTTGAAACTAGCTCAGAGGTTATTTCCCCCTGACTGTTCTGGCTCCAGATTTCTCTAGTGTTTAGGTTTTCTTCATACTTCCTAATTAAAACACATTTATGACACATTGGACCTTGTGGATCTAGTTCTTTTTCTTCTTTTCTGATGCCTCCTAATTCAGTATATTTATAAAGAGAAATCATATGCTTGTCTCTTGCCTTGACAAAAGCTTCTCATTTTCTAAACTTCCAAAGCAGACCTCTTGTGCATCACACATACTCCTGCTCAAGTTCATATTTGCAGGCAAGGTCTTTTAAAGGCTTTTTCTGGAACACAAACATTGTCTCACCATTGCAACACATACCTTTCTCTAAGTATCGTATTATTCATCTGATCTCCTTGTACTTCCAGCACCTGAGAACCTTTTCCTCTCCCACGGAAGAATGTAGTTACGGTGACATGTGCATTTTTCACCTCTACACTGCACTGCTGTTTTTCATTGCATATATTGCTGAATGGAAGAAAATAATGTACAGTCTCAGCTGGTTACTGACCTCCCCCATGTATCAAGATGAGCCATAAACATATCTGTTGCTCCTCTGGCTGCTGGTGAACTCTGCTCATCAAAGCAATTCATAAATAAGGCTGCAAATACCTTAGAGACTCTCCTTCTAGGTGCCTCAGCAACTGCTGGAATAATTTTTAACTATTTAAGCATAAGTAATTCAGCAGACATAAAAAAAATAATTTCATTGGAGATGACTGGGTTCACTAAGCTTCTAGAAAACATCAGCACTGAATAGAATCACTTGTTGACTACATCAGGAGATTTCCCTGTTTGATCGGACCTTTCCATAATAAAGAGAAATTTGTGAAAAATATCCCCATATAAAAATTATGTTACCCCGAACAGAATTTTGCTCACCTACTATCTGCAAAACACTCAAATATGCTAATGATGGTAACCATAACAAAGACCATGGGAGTATAACATAGGCTACACACTGGAAGCAAGTCACATCATTTCTGTTTTTTTGATCAGTACATTTTATTTCTCAAGCATAAAGAATATGAATATTATTGTCGTCCGTGGCATTTGCAGGGGTGTCCAACATGGATATTTATTAAAATCAAAATAAAGCTTCTCTAGAGTCCAGTTGGTGTTTACTAAGCTCTTCCTTTAAAAAAATTACTTGGACCTTTTCTTGTACTTGCAAGATGAAAAAGAATGAAGCTGCTTAGCCAAGCAGGAAGCAAATAAAAAAGCAATTCAGAAATCTACTTATTAAAATAAAAAAAATATGTTTTTTGAAAGACTTCCTCCTTTCTATTAAACTGAGAAATTTTCTATAAATTGGAGTCTCATGGGGTGATATTTGGAGAGAATTTCAGGGAATTTTAAAGAAAGTATTGTGTTTCTTCCTCTGATTATACAATCAGTAATGATGATGTGGACCTTGCTGGCACAGAATAGCCCAGCCAAGCACTTAGCAGGATTCCCAAGGACACACACCATGCTGCAACATACAGCTGTGGAAGAATCAACTAGTGTGCACTTATGTTTGCAAGAATGGGTGGAAAAAGTGGAACATGCCGCCTACAACCTAATATAATAATTGAAAGATAAGGGTAATGCAGTTCCCTTTCTACCCCATAGTGTGGGGGCAGCAAGGAGACACCTACACTCTTGAAACCTGTAGCTGTTTGTTAACATTTTGCAAGTGTCTAGTGTTGTGGTTTATTTATTTTATTGCTGGATTGATCTTGACTGTATAGCTCACAGATTGCAAGATAATGATGTGTCATTAGTGAATCGACATACCTCCTTAATACTTATTTGATTTAAACTACATGAATTGAGCAGGTTTTTTTTCCCTACAACACCTAGGGATGGAACACTGTTCTTAAGGCTTGGTAATAAGTTATACTCTTAAGCCAAAAATTAAATCTAAAAGGAACTCTTTTTGAGGGGAGAGAGGAATCTCTAAACATATAAGATTTTTTTTTTTAAAAATCATGATTTATAGTAATTTCACTAATTTTCAAAAGAACATATGACAGGATGCTTCCAGACCTTTTCAGCTGAACCAAAACCGGAAAGTCTCTCAGAACTGGTTTTCCCAGTGTATTTCTAGCTCAGTAGCTTAAAGTCAACTCCCAATTTCAAAGGGCTCAGGTAAGCTTCCGCAGTCTTTGTTTGGTAAAACACCCTGGCCTCCTGGCTGGAGAAATTCAGACCAGATTCTGGATCAATACTCCATCTCATGATTTTAAGTGGATCTCCAGCTGAACTTCAGAAATGTATGTTGCATGAGGGATAATTAGTAGAAATCAACAAAAACATAGACACCGATAAACTTAAATATCAACAAAAACTTCTGGGATGATACTTTTCTTCAAATAAACAAAGAAAATGAGGGTGGCAAGCTGTGAGATGCCCACAAAATGGACTACTCAGTAAGTGCCAGAATGAAAAGGACAGCCAGAGGTGGTGGTGCTGTCAGAGGAGAGCTGTGGGAAAGAAATAAGCAGAAGTATAAAAATATATATATTGGAGAGAGAGGCTAAAAGAAGCTGAGAATTCAGAAGTACACCAGAACACCCACCGAGTTTGTTTTGAACTAATCCAATCCATTTATATTTTTATTTTATTTTATCCTTTTGGTCTGAAAACTAAAACCACTGATTCTTTCCTGCTGGTCTCTATGCTTCTTTTAGCTACTTAAAAAAAAATATCAAAGAATTACGGCACAGCACCATCTATGGTTGCTAAAACTCCTCAGAACCACAGCATTAGAGGCACCGGGCTGTGCTCAGCAGAAAATGGGCTGTTATTTAAAATATATTAAAGAAGAGCTGAAGCAGTAGAAATGGGAGGGGGAGTTCTCCTGTGTAAAACTTGAGTTACAAAATTATTCTCTGATATTAGTGAGGCCACGTTCCAGGAAGATGAGAGAGAAATTCACAAAAAGTGTAACCAAGTGCAGTTTATTTAAAGAAAAGGAGGAGGAAAATATTTCACTGACACAGGGAAAGAATGAATGCCACACTAGAATAAGCAGTCTGGTAGCTATAACAGCTATAGCTTGGCTGAGAGCCAAGATACCATTTTACTACATTACCTTAGAAAAGATCACCTTTGCAAGGTAAGCTTTGCAACCTATTGCTTTAAGCAGAAATCCTCTATACTTTGGGAGGTTTCAGCGAGACCATTAACTTCTTAGAAGAAAAACTATTAATATGCCATAAGCTCAAAAATCCTAAAACCAAAGCACTAATTTACCTAACTGAAAAATAAAATTTAAAAACAGCAGTTACTGAAACATGCAGATAATATTCTTGGCCATCTCCTTCCTATGTGATGCATTTTTTTCTGCTGTCTCTCTTTTTCATTAGCTTTTTCATTCATGTCTTTGGGAGGATGTATACATGACACGCCTGATATATCTGTCGTAGTTGTAGTTGTTCTCTTTTAAAAAGACCTAATTTTGCTCTTGCACTAACAGTTATTTCTTGGTTCACTGAGTTACACCTGCTTTGCTTTGGTGTGAATGAAAGGAGTTTCAAACTGCTTCTCAGGGTACTACAGAGGCAATAACCGACTCCTGCGACAGGGTCTACATCAGACAGACAGACGAGATGTCAGTCCACAGATTCTGGCAGAGGAGGTTGCCATGGAATCACAGATACTTCCTAGATGTGAAAGATGCTATTTTGATGTCTCTTGAATTGGATAAGGAAATATTTGTCAGTAAGACTGGGATTTACCTCATCAAGGTTTAGCTCTCTAAAGTCAGGAAAAGTCACTTTCCAGATAGGAAACACTTGGAAAACAAAGGCATCCTCCAAAGGCATGATCATGCTTGTTATCATGAATAATTGGGTTAGGATGATTTTATGAGTAGTATCTCTCTCCACTGAGATGGTATGTAGCCAGTTTAGGCTATATACCCTATTTTTCATAGTCTAAATTCCAGTCAAAAGGATTTAATGTTTTACTTTCTTTTAGGAGGGAATTATTAGTGTTGTAGGTGCTTAACCTCTGAAGGCTAGAATACAGGAAAATGGACTTCTTTGCATCTGAGGTAAGCCATTTGAGGACAGAATCCACTCATTAGTGACAGAGTGGGAACTCCACACTAAAACATGTTATGTATTGAAAAATAACAGCATTACAACATTCGTGCAGGGTTCTAGAAAAACTGAGCCTCCCCTTTCCAAGATGTGAAAGGATTTAGGTAAAGTGTTTTCTTACACTGTTTTGAAAATTTTCCTTTAGTACAATTCACAAACATCCTCAAAACCTAATCATGATCAGATATCAAACAGAAGAATGGCAAACTAATCAGTTTTAGGCTATATTCATAACATGCTTCAGCATCATATCTTTTTTCAGCCAGTTGGTTTAAATGTAGCCCATCTCAGAAGCAACTAAAGTTGGTCACAGAAGGATCAGTTCAGTTTCAAGAGTGCATAACCTCTGAGCCTGACTGCTGTAGGTTAGCTGTGGAGAAAAATATTTGACTGCTTTTGATCAGGCTAAAAATACAGAAAAATCCAAGGAAGGTGACAGCCTTGTTCATCAAACGAAGACACACAGTCTTCATTTCAGTTAACGATGCCAAGTAATGGCATGCAGAAGATCATTTCAGTGACACAGAAAGAAGAGAGAGAATACTTCTATTGTTAATTACAACAATTAATTCCTGATGGATAGAACATTTAATGGAACAAAATAATTACAGGAGGATTGCCTAACTTAGTTATTTGATTATTCAAAATTTTAAGAGAGAAGCTTTTCTGCTCTGCACAGTGCAGTGTTGCTCCTGTGGATTTCCAAGCTTTGCTAATAAAGCTGATCAAACTGGAGATTTGGTACTCATACTATACTTGAGAAACAGGAAACTTCACCTGAATCAGGCCTCATGGGTAGCTAAAAAAACCCAACATGGGAGGTACTTTATGAGCTTCCCAACTGCTACAAGATGGGAAATGTCCAATTCCAGAAAAAATGCTGCTGTAGTGGAAGGACCCTCTGAGATCCAACAGTAAGAAGGACTGTAGGAAATGGTTGCTGAGTTATAGCTCCATCCTGAAAAAAGCAATTCAACAGGATTTTTCTGCAGGCAATCTTCTCAACAGATGAGAAATGGGAGAAAAAAAATAAAGAACCTCGCATTAAAGCATAGTCACTTCAATTAAATAGAGAAAAAATCTAGAAAGTGTACTTTGCAAAAGTGATAATCATATTTTTTCTTTAAGTAACTAACTCTGAAACTTTTAAAATTATTACTAAAAAAAAAAAAAAAANAAAAAAAAAAGAATAAAGAAGGAAAGGAAATCAAATAGCTCAAGTTTATACCAGGGAACAAAGTGAAATCTTTCCTGAACAAGTGATTATCAAATTACAGACCTGTCACTACAGTCTCCTGCAAAGGGTCAGCACCTTCTCCTGTTCCTGACAGACAAAGAAAGTGTGACAAGCTTGATCAATATTTCAGTTAACTAAACAGCTGGCTAATAACAGGACTTGTGACAGACAAAGTTTCCTCTCAAGACAATACAATAAATGTCTTCTCAAAGATGTGTTGTAGTTTCTGTTTTGTCTTGTTTTCCTTTTCTTGCTTGTTGAACAGCTCACATTAATTTGAATTTTCCCTCTTCAAGCTTGAAATTTGTGTGCTCAAGTAGAAATTTGCAACAAATCTTAGATATGGAAAAAATCATGAGGAGGCCATGCAAATGAAAAGAACATTTTTTGGTTATCTGTCAGTTATAAAAGGACAAGTATGTTGAAAGGGAATGTTAGCACACTAAATGCATTTTCATGTCACCTTCATGTGATGAGCCCTCTCCTGTTTTCCCATCTGACTTATACCAAGGAAAGCCTGGGGGTTACATGGGCAGGCAGGCAGATCTGCCTGGCAGAAGACAAGATGATATCCATCACTGAAGTATTTTCCTTGCATTAGAGCTGTCTGAATTTCATCTGATGAAACTCCAGAGAAACTTGAGCAATTTGATAACACTTTTTAGTCTTGCAGTGACTTCTTTTTTTTTTTTTTTAACGTAGCAGCACCCTACTTTAGAAACTCAAACCCTTTCTTTTGGGTTTCCAGGATCCTCTGGTGGGAGTGAATTTTAGTCCAGGACAGATAAGATGGAGTCTGAACAAGCAACTTTCTCCCTTTGGAAGTAAAATACTTTATGGCAAGGGGAGTGTGTGTTCAAAATGGAAATGTATGTGCGCGTCAATGGTGCAGCATAATAAGAGGAATGCTGAGAATAAAAGTAGCACAGGCCTGGATGATACCCTAAGCTCTGCTTTTGCAAACTATTTCCCTCAACTGCTGCCCTCACCAGCTACTTGTTCTTCAGTCAGTCACAGCCAGATTTAGAGGACGGCATCAGAGCTCCTGCCTACTCTGCTGTGCACAAAGAATTCTGAAAAGGATTATATTGCAGATCTCCCCTTCTGTATAGTCATAACATTTAAAATACCATTAAACCTTTGCTTTTGCTGCTCTGTGGGTTCCTGTACCCTACAGCTTACCACATTTCAGAGTCTGCAGGGGTTCATATTGTACTCCAAGCTTTGTGTAATGTTGTAATGTTTCTATAAAACCATTATGTAGAAGAATGTTGCAGGCTTTGTTTCTTATTTTTCTATGGCAGTTTTGTGTGACACTTATTTATATACCTTATTATGTATTGTAGTCTCTAGTGATCATTTTTCATAGTGATCTAACTTGTCTGGTATTCTTTCCCTAAAGGCCCTAAACACGGTGGCTTTACGTAATCTCAAGGCTTTAAAGCCAAGCTGTTCTGATGCTGCATTCAGCAGTTAAAGCTTTCCACTTGAGCTATCATCTTTGTGTGCGGAATGTCAGCTGCATCTGGGAGGACTCACCCTTTTGTGTGACAAGAGCAGCAATTCTGGAAAGAAGAACCACCCCAAATGATGCCTCTTGGCAATGGCACATGTTGATCTGGCCAAATGAACCAGGTCTGTGCAGGGGAGTGGCTGGACTTCCCTCCATCTCAGCTCCAATCTCCCAGAGATGAGCTGCAGCCTTTGCTTTGTCAGAAACTGCTGAACATCAGTTACACCAATGTGGCCAAAACCACAGTTTTCAAATAGGGGTTTGGTCTCATTTGAAATTATTTGTGTCCAAAGTTGCCACAAGTAGGTGGAGTATTAACTTAACAAGTGCTCCATCATAGAAACTTTCTCTCCAAGTTGTCCAGTATATAGTTCTTTTTTTTTAAAATATGCATTATGATACTAAACATCTCATGATGAACTGATCCTGGGGAGAAAGAAGAGAGCTGAGAGAGAAGGGAAAACTGGAGTTTACGTTTCAGTGGTTCCTGTCTGTGTTTATGTTCCCACCCCCCATGAACTTTACTTAATGCCTCAAGAAACCTTTTATCAAGCCAGAAAAACGCCAGCCCCCGCGGGTTATGGTAGGGCTTACACTGCTTGATCCAGACTCTCATGCTGATTCAAATTACTTTCTATCACACATCAGAGAAACCTCCAAAATTTGGCATGTTCAAATTACTGCACTATTTCTGGGTGTTGTTTATTATTGTTAAACGCTCAAAGCCTCCAGGCTCAATTAGATGTTTCATTTTTCTATCAGCCTTTAGCATCAATGCATTCGTGCATGAATCCATCCCTCTCTCCTTGTCAATTCTGAAGGCTATTTTCACTGACGCTCCTTCTGCAGCTTATAGCCATTCAACAGCCCAACTGCAGGCAGCTTTCTATGAGGCAAATCCCTCAGCAGATGCTAAGGTCTTCTAAAAATCACCAGACTTTGTATTGAAACAGAGGTTGGAATCTCAATCTCTCCTTGAAAGGGATCTGCCTGAACTGCCATTTATGCTGCGTAACTTTGGCCACAAAAAAAATTCAGACAGCTAATATAATAGAATTGCTGAATTTCCCTGTGAATGTAATGAAGAGATACAGGCATCTGTACCAAAAAATTAGATCCTTTCAAGGGTAGATGTCTGCGATATCTAGGATGGATTGCCTGTGGAGGTGATACATCCTCTGTGTTGGCTGTAGATAATTACCTCTGATGGCTAACTTTCATACGGATAAAATTATATGATGCGATGATAGAATGACCTTGCACATGAACAGGCAATTTTTAAAGCCTATGCACATTTTGTTACACAAACACTGAGACATGAACATGAGATGCTAGTAATAACAGTGGTATTTACCTACTTCACATTTCAGACTACTTGAAAACATTTAGCAGTTGTTGAGTTNGGATTTAGTTGTTCTGGGTTTTTTTTGTTTGTTTGTTTGTTTAAATAATGTTCAGACTGATTTGAAGATCATCAGAATAAGTAAACTGAATCCACAGATAAAATAAACTGAATCCAACGGCTACATCTCCAGGTCATTGTTACCCACATATCTGCAGCACCACAAAGACTTAGGTATCCTGAAGTGATTTTGTTTTTGTTTGACAACCTAGTAGGTTGAGGTTTAGAAAAGGAGAAATTCAGACAGTCCATAAAAAAAGAGAGTGTGAATACAACTCTCCTCCCTGCTCAATGTGTTCTCTTTTCCTTTTCCTCTTGCTTATTACCAAACAATATCTGGCTTTGTGGCATAGAATAACCTCCTCCAAACACAATCCCCTCAAGGTCAGAGATTCATAAATGCTCCTTTCACTTTGTGGGAGAAAAGAAGATGGGAACTCCATCTCACGTTAAGTTTAGGGAGCATTTGCTGCTCCTCAGCTGTTTGCCAAAGCCTGATACTTCCCAATGCTCTCAGTGTTTCATCTCTCATAGAGGGCACAGCTAGGACTAAGGAAAAAAGACATCCAGTAAAAACCCTTTAAATTAATATTATTGACATTTGGAATACTGCTGTCCTAGTCTCACCTGGTCATTGTTATAGTCTAGAATTTCTTGAGCATTTGCTGAATTTTTGAAGAAAATAGACACTGATTTCTTGTTTTCTGCTGAGAATGACTATATAATTGAAAGGAAAAAAATAGCAGTATAAAATATGCGTGTAATGATTAAAAATTTTCATAGTGTGAATACCTGAAAACCCTGTCTGAAATTCTGAGACTTCAGGGAATCCTACCAATGGTGGAATTCCAGCAGAACTTGGGAGGAAAGTTGGTGTTTGTCTGAGAGCTATCTGACCTGTAAGCAAACTTCAAGGAAATGAAAGAATAAGTGAATGAAAAAGGGAAAGAATCAAGCAACCACAGGCACCATGATCTTTCTGGCCTTTAAGTAGTTGGATTCAGTTTCCTGTGCATGAGTTCCACACCAAGAAATTTGCGAAGCCCCTGTGTGCTCCTGGATCACAAACAGACAGTAGTGTCAAAGACTTCACCGTATTTTGTTGAGTTTGTTAACTTCTGTTTCCTGGCCCTCATTGCAAAGACGTATTTGGCTTTGTGAAGAATTGGGATGATGTGAGCTGCCTGACATTTGATCTAAGACACAGCGTGTGATGAATGCACGGGTATCAAATAGTCTATGACAGATGTGAAGCATCTGACAGGGAGAAAAAGATGTCCCATATCACAAAAGACAGGAAGTTTTTGTGTTATTTCTCTTTTTATGTTTTCATATCCTGTCTTCAGAATCTCACGTTTCTCATTGGATGTTTGATGCCATAGTCAGGTGCTAGCAAATGGCAAGAAAGAAGAATCTCCGTGGTGAAAAGAACCTGATCTGAATACATAACTGGTGTTATCAGGCAGCGGTGAGGTGTATGCTTGCTCAATATCAAAGTAGAAGAGTAAGTTTTACGAATGACTGCAGAAAGCCAAGTAACCACTCAGGAAGAAGGAATCATCTGAAAAATTCCTAATAGAAAATTGCAGGAGAGACTTTCATCTTGTGTGCAATGGCAGAGAACCATTAAGACTGCTGCTAATACTTAGCAGCTTAACGCTGGTCAAATCATTGAAAGACTGTACACATTTGTGAGAATTGTTTGCAGAGTTTTAGCTCCAGATTTTCCTAAGAGTTCCTAAAAACATACCTATTTATTCTCAGAAATAATATAATAGAATGAATATTAATAATACTAATATAATTGTTCTTATGTAACATTAAAAAGTGCTTCGCTATTTTTGGTCTTTTAAAGATAATGTCTTTGGGCAGTTACTTCAAGTAAGTTGTAACTTTGTAACTTTGGCACCTGCTGTCCAGGGCCCCTGGTGTTAGGTGAGACACAGACAAAAGACTTGGTAAATACTGTAGCTTTTCTGTGCTTCTATTTTTTCCCAACATATTAAATGGAGCAACAGCAATTTCTTATCTCCTAGTAGGATGCTGTGAGTAATAACTAACAAATGCCTGCAAGGTTCTAAGAACTTTAATCCTATTTACTGGAGAGGTCAAACTCTTGTGCTTCCAAGAGGAAACAAAAATTTTATAATGTGAAAAGACAGACATTTGTTCCATTACATGCATTAGTCCTGAGGAGAGACAGATATTCTTCTAAGCTCATGGCAACAAGCTGTAATGTGTTGTAGATAACTTGATACATCTTTATGTGAATTAAGATAATGCAGGTGTTGTTTTGTTTGTTTTTTTTCCAAACCACTTGTTATTCAGACTCTTGCTTTATGCATGTCTCTATGTCATCGCTCCAAGGCAATTCAACAAAGTAAGCTCAGACATAAAGGTGTTTCTTCTCTCAGTAAGGTCCACTTTGTTCCCTGGGGAAAGATACCCTGGTCTGTCAAACCACCTTAGAGAACAAATGGAATGAATGCAAAAGACAGAGTCCAATCCTCTTGTGTAACCCCTTCTAATGGCAAAATAAGAAATACATAAGGTTTGGGATGGAGGTAGGAAGCACAAATGGCTGACTATTTGATAGTAACATGCTTAGTAGTGATGGTGGCTGTCAAATGAGAGACTTCAAATGAAGAGTCTCAGGTTCTGCAGCCTTTGCCTGTATGCTCAAACTCAAGAAAACACCTCCAAGTTGAAGTCCCTAATGAGCTCAATGCACTCAGGCTACATGGGAGCTTTACACAACCTAATACATAATTAGATTACATCTCTTACTTACAAAAGGAATATTTAATCTGAGGTGCTTGATAACATTGGTAAGATGGTAGGCCGCATCATTTCCAAGCTATTTAGAACAGTTGTTAGATACCATCATTTCATCGCTTTGGGTTATTTTTGGTTGCATAGAGCCCATTGGAAATAAAGGGTAAAAACCCAGTCTGAAAGCGGAGTATTCGTTTACATTGTTGTCATATTACATTGTGTCATTTCAGTTGGTATTAAGAGTTGTCACATCATATTATGCTGTAGGTCATGTAAATGGTAATGTGAGAGGACACACCAGATACAGATAGCAGGAGCCCAATCGGAATTCATTTACATATCCTCATTGACTTCATTAGCTGCTTGGTATCTCAACATGATCACAGCAGTTTTCAGAACAATAGTAATATTTTGTTTAAGTCCATATAGTCCAAACAGGAGGGCCAAAAAGTTCATGAGCAAAGACAGACTTAGGTTACATATTGTAAAAAGATGTTAGGTTTAGATAACACACACACTTACATGTATATGTAAGTGATTCTTTTTATTTTTAATACTGGCCCTAAGACAGCTTTTCATCTTCACTAACTCAAAGGGCTTTTCACCCAGGAAACTGTTTTCCAGCAAAAAGTCTTATCAGTGGAATCCTATCAAACTAGATGGAAAAGGCGTTTATGAAAAGAGTAACTGTAAGTAAATTGAGAATTTCAAAGTGATCTGACATACTTGAATTCCCTTCTCAGTCAAGATAACAAATCTATTGGGTTTTGGCTGTTCTTTTGTTTGGTTTTGTGTTGGCTTTGCTGTTTGGTTGGGTTTTGTTGTTGTTGTTGTTGTTGGGGTTTTTTTTGTTTGCTTTGGTTTTTTTTTAAATTTTACAGGATGTTACTCTTAATAAACATTAAGTCTTTATGTGCCCATCTCAGGCACAGTATTTTTGATACACGCACTAGAATTTCTGATATATGTCAGTTCTGTTCTATAGCTGAAATACTGAAGATAATCATACGTCCAGAGAAGCTAAATCCATTCTCAACTCTGAACTGACAATCAAGATTAAGAAGATTCGTGAAACACCTAAACTTGTGCTTAACTTCCAAAGAAAATAGGAGTCATGAGCTATTTTTTTTAAATAAAATTTCAATGAAAATGTAGCTTTAGATACAAGTCATTAGTAGAAAAAATATCATTAAATACAAACAAACAAACAAAAACAAAATCAAAAACAAAAAAGAAGGGCTTAATACATCTGGCTAATATTTAAAATAAATTGTATTTCATAGAATACTCTTTTCTGGATGTCAGTCTCAGAAAGAAAAACATTAAAAAGACTTGCCTAACTAGTTGCATTTCTTTTTTCCAAAAGGATAATTTAGTTAGTCTAGGATGTTTTACCCTTACCATGCGTATTGAGCCATGCTGAACCAGAAATTTTATAGAGGCACCCTGCAATCTCTGTACAGTGAACACAATATTTCCAGGATTGCCTATGCCACTCTACATATGACTTCAGGTCACCTTAAGATATTTCTGAAGCAAAGAATATCCAGCAGTAAATAATAATTACCAATTAGATCTCCGGATAAAGTTGATGGGAAGACAGATAAGACATTAAGGATACATTGGAGCACCTCTCCTATAAGGACAGGCTGAAACAGTTGGGGTTGTTCAGCCTGGAGAAGAGAAGGCTCCAGGAAGACCTTAGAGCAGCCTTCCAGTATCTGAAGGGAGCTACAGGAGAGCTGGAGAGGGACTCTTTGTCAGGAAACATAGTGATAGGACAAGGGGTAATGGTTTTAAACTAGAAGAGGGAAGACTTAGATTGGATATTAGGAAGAAATTCTTTACAGTGAGGGTGGTGAGATGGCTGCCCCATCCCTGGAGGTGTTGAAGTCCAGGCTGGATGGGGCTTTGAGCAACCTGGTCAGGTGGGAGGTGTCCCTGCTCGTGGCAGGGGGATTGGAATTCAGTGATATTTAAGGTCCCTTCTAATCCACACAGATCTGTGTCTCTGTGATATGGAAAGGGGCTACAGAAGATTCTCACAAATGGAAAATATATTAGATATGGGCTTAATTCTGCTCGGTTTTAACTGTAGCTGACATACTAGGATGAGGTTACACAGTCAGATTTAGGTTTCTTTAAGCACTGAGCCTTAATATCTTCTTCCTACTAAAGTAAAAATATTTGGTCTTTAGCCAAATTACAGTTTCAACTTTTGTGTTTGATGATACAGCAAAGCATACAGCCTTAAACACATAAAACATCTGGCACTGTAGAGCCATAATTTTGGTTCAGTTCTGTAATTTACCATTAAATAAACAATAATAGTAATAGGAGAATTCTGCAGTAGTTATCAAAACACTGTGTTTCTATAATTTTTAATGTAATTACAAGACCAGTTTAAGTATGGGTCTCTTGGAAGGTTATTTCAGATACACAAGATCTTTGGCTGTTAAATTCAGCATTTAATCATTCCCAGATTTATTTCTTTCTTTCAAATCCGTCTTGCCATAACAGAGATGAAGCCTTTTTTTTTTTTCTAATATAAAAATAGATGTCCTCTGAAAACTGGCTTCTGTCTGAAACTTTGTTTAGTTACTGCATAGCTTGATATTATGACTTAAATTTGAGTCACTGTGGAAATTTAAGCATGTCATGAGCTTAATTTATCCTGGCTACCACCTCTGTAACCTGGAGAGTGTTAATAATATTAAGCTTTCAGTGGAGCTCTTTGAAATATATGCTAGTCCTGAGCAACGTCTACTACACTCATGTACAGTGGGACTGGTAAAGTACCCCAGTATAATAAAATTATACCCTTCTTAACTCCTCCCTGACTGATTGAGATTCTTGCTCTGGGGCTTTGCACTCATAGAATCAATCGTAGACCCACAGAATCATTTGGGTTGAAAGAGATTTTTAAGATAATCAAGTCCAACCACAAACCCAACACTGACAAGTCCACCACTAAGTCATGTACCTCAGCACCACATCTTTTAAATACGTCCAGGGATGGCAATTCTACCACTTCCCTGGTCAGCTTGTTCTGATGCTTGACCATCATTTCAACTATGAAAGTTTTCCTGATTGCCTAAGGCCCAGTTTGGGCAGAAATGAACCAGACTTCCCACTCAACTTCTGCTGGCCAAAACAGGCACCTGAAATTGAAACTTTTAGCAGGAATTCTTTTTGTCTCCAAAAAGTAGCAAACAGATGTCACCTGTCTCTGGGAGGATCCTTTTACTCTCTAGATTATTGAGCAAATGTTATTTCTGAATAAAAACAACCTGTTGCTGCTTCTAGACTTAGCGCTATTTCCATTTGGTTTACCCACTTCTTCAGTGAGTTGTGGTGCCTCCCTGCCTCAACTCTATTTCAAGTCTACAGCATAGGAGAGAGAAGGTGATCAGTATCAGAGTGAGCTGTGCCATGCCCATGTGCCATATAGCACTTGCTTATAGAGTTTGGTACCTGATGTAGGGCAGGATTTCCTTTCTTCTTCTTCTTTTTTTTTTTTTTAATTCTTTTTATGTGTTATATGTGTTATATCTGTCCTTGGGTCCCATTTTGATGACAAGGTTTGATTTCCATAGGATTCCAACAGTAATTGAAAGATTTCCATACCCTATTGGAAGCTCTAGGCTTGTTAAACAGCCAGATGCTGAAATTTCAGAACAAGATCAGTTTCACTGACGTGGAAGCTTGCACATATTTCTGCATCAGGACTGAGGTGGACCAGGTACTATAGAAAAAAACAAGAACACTCACTCCATTCCCAAAACTTTGCTGAGGTGCCCAAAGCTGGATTGTTCTCCTTGTTCCTTCAACCATTGGCAAAACAATTGACAAGCTGCTCAGTGACTAACAGTCCTCTTAATAATCACTGAAATACTGCACCAAAACAATTTAACTGTTAATTTTTCAGATCTGAGTATTCTTCTGAGTCACAAAGATAATTCATTTTCTTTGAACATCAATTAATAAAAGCAGAAGGAAGGAAAAGAGGCTTAAGCTTGATAAAATACCTCATTTGTCTATTTATAGAACTGTAAATAGCCATTTTTCTCCTTCTATTGTTTAAATTTATTTATTATATTATGAGGTTTCTGTAACAAGGCAGTTCAGATTAAAAAAAACCCACAACCACCCAACACAATGGTATTGTGGAGAAGTTTTCTTTTTCTCTTTCTTCATAAGCCACTCCTGTGGAGTGTATGAGTTGGGCTAGAAACATTTAGGGTTCTTGAGGACCATATCTGGTTGCCTTATTGAGGGGCAACTGATGGGAATCTCCGTTCAGGAAAGCCAGCAGGAGTTGAAGGCCCCCTACACAGTGTAAACAATGTTAACGTGCCACTTATGAATGCTTCAATAAGCAGATGTGTTGCTTAGCACCCTCGGTGTGGATATGTACAGCCAGCCCTCAAAATGACCTCACCGCACTCAGCTCTGCTATTTCTCAGCAGCAGCAGCAGCTCTACCCCGTGTCCTGCCAGTTCTCTCTCATCACATATCCCAAGTGCACGTCTCCATGTGATGTTGGTAAATAAAAATGACCCGAGAGGCTCCTAACTTTCCCTGTAAATATGGTATATCCAATCTGGGAGCGTAACTCCTGCTTCTTCAGCTCTAGTAGTGGCGTTGTCCATTAAAAAACCAGTGGACAAGCAGATCCTGCAGTAACGGAGGGAGCTGTTGTCTGTGCTACATATCTTAGACCCAATTAACTGCGTGGCAACTGCACCTTGCTTTGTCAGACGTGTCTCTTCCTGCTGCCCGAGAGCTCTCAGAGATAATTGATTCTGGCACTTCTATTACTACCCAGAAACACAAGGGCATATTTTTTTACAGTCGCTCAGGCTGTAGTTTAAGGAGAATGGGTTTCCTACAGGATATTGCTTACACTACATATTTGTGCCTTCACCGAGACTGTGTGTAGACTTGGCACCTTCATACCATGCTGATGAGCATAAGATAAAATTGATAGTTTCAGAATGTCTTTTGTTGCAACTTTTTTGTTTTTCAGTCAATGACACAGACTTAAATTAAAGAAATGGCTAATACTATAGCATCTAGAAAAAAGGGATCTATTATTTATCTGATATATTCTTCCTTTTTTTTTTCCCCTTCCTGCATTTTTTTTTGCTTATAACTAAAAATAGAACTTGCACTCCAATCAAAAAAGTCATAGAGTTCATAGAGAAATAAATACAATCATGTATGTGCATTCATGAGTGGTTTCCTCACAGAATACCTGTGGCAGGCAGAGATAAAAAATGTACCCACAAAAATATACATTTGGTATTATCATTCCTTGTTGCCGTATCTAACTGTGTGCTTGTACACAGGGAAATGATTGTGCTATGAAAATTCAAGCAAAGGGGAAGAATTGGAAGAAATGTACCTTCAGTGATTATGGATAGGTAAGTGTCCCAGCATGTACTTAATTTTTCTTCCAGTTCCCTCAAACACAGAATTTATGAATGTAAATTTTATTAGTGGATTTTTCTTAAGAAATGCAAATAAGGAAGAGTGGGATTATATTCGAGCAATGCTAACCCAAATCCAAAATTAGCTTTCAAAGCTGATAGGCCAAGTATTCACAAGAAGTCTATTAAATTACGGATGAAAATCTACACGCAGACAATGAACTGCATATGTGTCCACAAGAACTCACTTATACTCAGTTTCTCCTATTAACTGTAGGCATGAGACTGTTTGCCCATAAATAATTGAATCTGGGTCAAGTTTACTGCAGGAGGAATGTGACCACGCTGATAGATTTAGTCCTTGCTGAGAGCTGCTGCCTCGTGTCTCCATCTGTGCTCAGCACAGGCTGCTCATTTGATACTTCACTTTGGAGGGGATTAGTTCAAACCCTTGCAACTCAGATTTATGTCGAGGCAGAGGACGGGGAAGAGTTTGACTAGTGGAAATGGCTGCTGATTTCTCCTTTTTCGCTGCCCAAATGAGCCTGGATGATAACTAATTTTTGAAAACTCATCTGTGTGAAGCAAGCACTTTTGGTGCTTCAAGAGCAGAAAAATCAAAACCTACTAGAAATTACTGGTCCATTGCAGAAAGATGGGGTAAAGTATACTTTCTCATGCTGTCAGGGGTCTTGCAGCAGGGCCGTTAGAAAAGTGGGATAAGTAAGATCAGAGGCACATGGAAGATCCTACAAACCATTTGAGCAGGTGCTTCACTTTAAGTTGGGCAAATTGTATGGACTCTACAACTAGTGAAAGGAGGCTGTAGAGAGGCAGAGGATGGTCTCTTCTCCCAAGTTACAGATGATAGGACAAGGGGTAATGGATTCAAGTTGCGCCAAGGGAAGTTCAGGTTAGATATTAGGAAATATTTCTTTACTGAAAGGGTTATTGGGTATTGGAATGGGCTGCCCAGGGAGGTGGTTGAGGCACCATCCCTGGAGGTATTCAAGGGAGAAGTTGACTTGGTGCTCAAGGATATGGCTTAGTGTTGGGTGGTGTGGTGTGTTGTTTATGGTTGTTCTTTTTTTTTAATTTTTTTTTGGATATTTTTATATTTTTTCCCCCCATTGGTTGGACTAGATGATCTTAAAAGGACCCTTCCAACCTAGGTGATTCTGTGATTCTGTGACTACCTGTATGAACCTCATTGTTGCCCTGCTGTCTTGGTATCACAGCCTGTCTTGTCTCTAGTTGTCTCAGAGGTTACAGCAGAAGAAGATGCTGCAATAACATTGGTATTGCCAGAGGATGGAGCCGTGAACGGAGCTGTGCATGGAGAGCATGGGCAATGCTATAAGAAGCTTCTTCATCTTGTTTTTCCTCTCTCCCACCATCCCTGAACTCTGACACCCCCACACGAGCCTGCTGTGCAGGGATCGCAGAAAGCAAATCTCTGCTAACAGTGAGACATGAGTAAATTATACATGCACAGCCACGTACTCACTATGGGTTTGTTTTGTTTTTTTTTTTTTTTTTTTTTTCCCAATATTAAGGGTATTTATGTCTGTTGATAATTAGAGATGTTTATGACATGCACTAACAGTAACTCTCCACACTGCATTTTTGGAAACATGTGACTTCACGCTAATGGCTTGAGCTTGCTAACAATTTACAGGCAGACAGTTACCACTCTTATACACCACTTACTCATTTGTTCCTCATATTTTTAATTTTATGTATATCCCTGCCTGAGCTCCAGAAATGGCTTACTCCATCACCCACGCTGCTTCTCCTACTTAAAGATGTAAATGGGTCCCAACTGTACATGAATTTAGCATATGCTTAAATTTAAGCATATGAATACTCCCACTGAGGTAAATGGGGATGCATAGTTAGAGTTAAGCTCACACTTAAATTGCTCACTCAGAGTTAAAAAAAAGAATCATGGATTTGGCTTCCTGATTCCTGAACAGCTCAGCGTTACCCCAGGACCTGGTTGTGTTTTGTGACTAAGTGGTACGTGTTTTCGTAAATCCTCTGTTTAACAGTCATCCTGCTAGGATCTCTCTCTCCTCTCTCTTTTTTTT